>CM075939.1:49388608-49427841 GCA_038030265.1 Corythucha ciliata | reverse complement strand
TATTCATCTTGTTCAATTCGTCGTGTTTCCACGATTTCGCCTTGAACAGTGTCTGTGTTTATTTCTTGTTCTTGAAGTGACGTGTATATTCATCTTGTTCAATTCGTCGTGTTTCCACGATTTCGCCTTGAACAGTGTCTGTGTTTATTTCTTGTTCTTGAAGTGACGTGTATATTCATCTTGTTCAATTCGTCGTGTTTCCACGATTTCTCTTTGACCAGTGTCTGTGTTTACTTCTTCAAGTGTGTTTTCTTCTGGGCGTGTATGTCCATCTTGTTCGTCCCGTTCTCTGCATGAATTGATTTGTTTCTTATCGTCAAGCCTTCTTGTTATGATGATGTTTTCCGAGTTAATGTATTTTACTTTGTCGTTTGACGCTTGTGTTGCTGTGATGGGAGACTCGTTATGACGTGTGGGGTGTGATGTTCTGATGCATTGTTCGGGGGATTCAAAAAATTCTACTGTTCTACTTATTGTTATTTTGTCAGTGGTGGGATCCAAAATTCGATAAGCTGTACGATTCGTAGAATAACCGACCATGATACCTCTGCGTGCTCTTGCGTCCCACTTTGTTCGTTTTTCTTTCGGTATATAAAAGTAGGCTTCGCATCCGAATATTTTCAAGTTGTCATAATTTGGCTTGTATCCTTCCCAGAATTCAAAAGGTGTTTTTAAAGAAGATTTTGTGGGCGAAATATTCAACAAATAATTTGAAGTCATGATGGCTTCTCCCCAGTACTTGTTCGGCAAGTTGGCGTCAAAAAGCATTGTCCGGGCCATTTCACAGAGTGTTCTGTTCTTTCTTTCAGAAACTCCATTCTGTGATGGGCAGTATGGGACAGTAGGTTGAAAGGTGATGCCATTATCTTTGAGGATCCTCTGAGTCTTTTCAGAAATATATTCCCCTCCGTTGTCCGATCTGAACGCTTTTGGGATCTTGTCGAATTTATTTGTCACGAGAGCTATGAAGTCTTCAAGTTTTTCCGGGACTTCACTCTTATCACGAAGTAGATAAATAGTCGTGAATCTGGAGTAGTCGTCAGTGAAAGTCAAAAAATATCGTTTTCTTCCTGGGGTTTCAGTTTTCATCGGGCCGCATAAATCCGAATGAATCAAATCCAAGAGGGAGGCCGCTCTATATTCAGAGGATTCGGGGAACGAATTTTCTTTTAGCTTTCCTTTAATACAACTGACTCATCTTTTAATTTGGTTGCATTGCCTTATATTGATGCCCGAGACTAATTTGTCCTTTACAGCTCTTCTGGTAGCTTCTGGATCTCGATGTCCAAGCCTTCTGTGCCAAGTACGAATGCAATTGTAACATGAACGAAGAACTGAATTTATTGTTTCATTGTGAATACGTAATTTGTACAAAGTGCCGTCAGTGTGGGCCTTCGCAACGACTTTGGTTCCGTGTTTTACCAAACAGTAGTTACGATTAAATATAACTTGACAGCCGGCGTCTGTCATCTTTTTCACTGATACTAAGTTATTCTCCAATTCCGGGACAAAATAAACATTTTTCAATAATATTTTTAGTGATTTGAATTTTGAAATTTTGATTTTTAATTTTGCATCACCTATTCTCTCGTAATTCATGAATTGGCCGTTTGCTACTGTGATTTTATCAGGCGAGATTGTTCGGTAATTCGTTAAGTTGTTTTTATCATTCGTCATATGACTCGTAGCTCCTGAGTCAACGAACCAGTCTTTAGAATGCCGTCGTATGGTTGAAAAACAAAACTCTTCAGAGTCGGAAGATTCATTTTGTTTTGCTGCAGTTCTTGCTTCTTGTCGCGGATTATTATGCATTTCCGTACCACGTTTCCAGAGATAGCATTGGGACTTAACGTGGCCTCGTTTCTTGCAGAAGAAGCATTCTTTCGAATCGGTCATTCGTGGTCTTTCTTTTGTCATTTGGTTCCTCCGTAAGTTCAAAGCGGTTTCTGGTTCATCAAACCTGTCATTGTCTTTCACTCTTCGTCTTTTGAATTCGTCTATGAATTTGCCACTAACGTATTCCAGAGTAAGTTCGTCGTCAGGGCGAGCATCAAGAGCAGTTACCAGAGCACTAAATTCATCGGGTAACCCTCCTAACAAGAGTGCGGCTACGTGGAAATCTTTAATTTCTTCCCCTATTCCGCGAAGTTTCTCAACGAGTTCCAGAGTAGAATGAAGGTATTCTGTCATCGTCTGATGGTCAGTCAAACGTGACTGGTACAATTTTCTTAACAAGTACATCTTGTTCGATAAATTAGCTCGTTCATGAATTTTCTGTAAGGCCTGCCACATTTCTTTAGCTGTTTTGCAATTGCAGATGTGGATTATTTGACTATCTTCGATATTAAGGGAAATAGTTGTCTGAGCCAATTCGTCTTTTTTCTTCCATAAAGAATCGGAGTTTACTGGAGGTTGACCTTCAATGACTTGCCATGTGTCTTCACGTATCATGAGCATTCTTATCTTGAATTTCCATGGTTGATAATTGTGGTTATTGAGCTTCGCAACGGTCGCTTTTGATTCAAAAGAGTCCATTTTACTTGTTTTTAGCAAGTGATGGGGCCCATAACCTATTAGAAGCTTTGTCAAGAGCAGAGCGACTTTTTGGTATTATTTATATTTTTTGTATTCAGTAAACATAAACAAAAAAAAACATTTTGTAAAATTAACAGATGATGCCGTCATCCTACACAAACTCGTGGATATTTAAGAAACATCGGAACATCGCTCACGGGATAAAATGATACTTTGCTGCTCAAGTTGAGAAAATGCGCAAATTCATGGCTATGGGAGGGGGTGGGGCAAAACCGCCGGCTGAAACTGATAAGAACGATACACTCGGACAAAAAAGCGCTAATTTGCGGGTGGAGTCCAAAAATCACCCCTAACTGAGAGAGTGAGGCTATGACGAGGCCTGCAAGATGTCCATATTCAAGAGTGTGCTGGATGGGTGGAATAATGACTAAAATGTGAAATTACCCCCTCCCCCTCACTATTAGAAGATTTCAATCTGATCCCCCCCCCACCAGGACAAATTGCTACCTACGCCACTGATGACATAGAACTGACGATGGGTTCGTTCCGTTGTTTTACTAGTGCTAAACGACTAGTGTCGAACAACCATGTGATTTCATTGACTTATTCTGAAAAATTGAATGAGACCAGATGATTTTCTTCAAAAGTGTAGCACTCGTGAAACAATCGAACGGACTTTATATTACCTCCTCTCCTAAAAATATTCAAACTGGCGATTCCTGCGTCAGAAAAGATTTCACACGCCCAAAAAATGCCTGAACTGATGATTCATTCTGCCGTGAAAATGCCGACCGACATTGATCGTCAGATATAATTAATGGTCATAATGGCCAATACTGATAATTTTGCGCCTTTTTGGCTCAAAGGGCTATCCTTGTGCCCCAAAAAGATGACTGAACTTTGACAATTTGCGCGAACTGATTTAACGCGCTCGCGATGGTTCGCATTTCGAATTTATGTCTATAAACAGATGATTCTGAGCCGAAACCGGTCCAAGTGATCATTTGTGCCATTGTGGCGCTAGAGGAAGTAGCCAGTACGGCTATTCACGTTCTAAAATTGGTAATAATTACCACGCCTTGAATGGGGTGCCTTGAAAATGCCCATACGGACGATTCCTGCCCTGAGAATGGCAAAAGCGATCGCATTCACGCCAAACTGACCATTCGGGGATTGTAAATAGCTAAACTGCAAGTGTGAAATGAGGCTGATTATGTGCTCTAATAATAGCCAAACTGGCTATATTCACACCCAAAAATGTCAAACTGGCAAAATTCACGCTCTTAAAATGGTCTCAATGGTCTATTCGCCCAATACAGCCCAAATTCTTGGTCTAATAGCCCAAAACTGGCTATAATACTGGTTATTGCCACCATAAAATCGATAAACTGGTCATTTTTTAGTAGCTTTCGAATTTGAATTACCAATTCCTGGAATTTTCGTGCTCTATTGACAGTTTCACAGCCTAGTTTCATTGTTCCTGGCTCCTGAGTGGTAGTGTGATCTGTGAATGATCGCAGTCATGCAGTTGAACAGCTAGTTTGTGGCGTTAAATTACAAGTTTAGGGGCTAAGAACATTATTTTTGGGAATTCAGTGATTTCATCGCCCCTTCAGAAGCTGTATGGAGCTCCGCAGCTATCTTATTTTATAATGTGAGACCCGGGACTCGAATTCCATCGGGAGCTACCGAGTAGCATAAAAATGTTCCTTGAACGTTTGCCAAACGTTTAACCTTAACGTTAAATCGTTCGCTCAACGTTCGGTTTCACCGGTTGAAATGAACGTTCGAATTACGTCCAAAGTTCGCACTTGGCAAACCATGATAGGTTTCGATTACAACGTTAACCTAACGTTCTCGAAGGTTCGCAGAAAACGTATAATTTCCGCCCTGATGAAGTTTTGGGCTTCCCCCCCCCCAACCCTCTAGCGACAGGTGGACGCCGACGTCGTCCAACACCCCTCCCCCGAGGTGTGGACGCCCCTGTGAAAAATTGCGATTTCACGGATAAAATCGGTAAAAAGCGCTATAATTCTCAGCTAAAATTAAGAAAATGAGCTAATTAAAAAGGCTAATTTACTGATGAAATTGAGAATAAGCCAACTCACAGATTCTTTGGGGCAACTTCAGGAATCAAATTGAGAAAAAGCGCTAGATCAAGCGGCTAAAACTATGGAAAAGCGCTAATCCACGGGTAAAATTTATAAAAACACGAATTGGTGTTTGAAAATAGAGAAAAAACCTAATTTTTGGATATAATTTGGACAGAGCACTCAAACACTACAGACTTTGCATTTATATTAAGCGAGATTTATATTTGTGAGTTTATAATAAGCACCGATTCACAGCTAAAAATGAGAAAATGTGCTAATAATTGAAAATAACGCGGAGAAAAATAAAAGCTCAAAGGATTAAAAAGGATTTATAATAAGAAAAGTTTCAAAATTGGATTTTTAACTCTCAAATCTCCAAAGACCTAAGTAAACAATTAACTTTTTTTTTTTACGTAAACAAACACATGGGATGTCAGGTGCAATCTTGAAGTCCGTCTGGTTCTTCGTTTGCTTCAACATTCCCCCTCAAACGAAATACCTGTAGACCATCTCTATGTTTCACGAATGAGGCGTTTGCCAACCCTTTAGTGAGGATATCTGCCAACTGCCTTCTGGTAGGGATGTGTTCGAGTACGAATTCCCCGGCTTGATACTTTTCTCGAACGAAGTGATAACGAACTTCAACATGCTTTGTTCGACGATGAAATTCCGGATTCTTCACAAGCTTGATAGTGCTTCTATTGTCCACATACAAAGTTGGCGAAATTTCGGCGCTTGAAATTTCCTCGAATAATCGTTTTAGCCAAACTATTTCTTTTGTAGCCTCACTTGCCGCTATGTATTCCGCTTCCGTAGTACTCAAAGCAGTAGTAGCTTGCTTCCTACTAGTCCATGAAATGGCACCACCTCCAAAAGTTGTAACAACTCCGGTTCTAGAACGACGTGTACTCAGGTCGTTGGCGAAATCACTGTCTGAAAAACATTTCAGCTCAGGTGGCGCACCAGACTTATACAGTAGACCCATGTCTAGCGTGCCATTCAGATATTTGAAAATTCGTTTAACAGCGTTCCAATCTGACCTCCTTGGCTTGTCTAGCACTTCAGACGCAACGCTGACAGCAAACATCAGATCCGGTCGAGTTGTCATGGTCAAATAAAGAAGGCTTCCTACAGCTTCTCTGTACGGAATTCTTTCTTCGAGTGGCGGATCTTGGTCCTCCCGATAAATCATCTTCTCACAGGGCGTTGAAACTGAATTAGACTCTTCCATCCGAAATTTCGAAATAATATTCTTGGTGTATGACTCTTGACTCACGAAAATCGAACCATTCTTCAATTTTGAAATCTGCATGCCCAAAAAGGTGTCCAGATTTCCCGTCGTGATCTTGAATTCTTCTTTCAATTTTTGTAACAAATCTTGAATTTCATTTTGATCCCCGACAATAATTCCATCATCGACGTAAATTCCGACCATAAGTTTTCGACCTTCTGTACAATACTTGATGAAAAGACATGGATCCGCCTGACTTGATGTAAAACCCAAAGACTCGATGAATCGGATGAAACGTTGGTTCCAGCATCTAGGAGACTGTTTCAGCCCGTAAAGACTACGATTTAGCCTGCAGACCCTGTCACTACCATCATTGAAGCCCTCAGGCTGTTCCATATACACTTCTTCTTTCAGCTCTCCGTAAAGAAAGGCTGTCTGAACATCGAATCGCCCAAGCTCGTACTTCTCGGCTGCTGCTACGCTTAAAAGTGCCCTAACTGTGTCAAAACGGGCAACTGGACTGAAGGTTTGATCGAAGTCAACACCGTACTCCTGAGTGAATCCCTTGGCAACCAAGCGTGCCTTATAGCGTTCGATAGCACCGCTGGGTTTCTTCTTGATTTTTAACACCCATTTATTAGGGATCACCTTCTTATCTTTTGGACGGCCTACCAAAGTCCACGTATTATTTTCGGCTAAGGAGTTGAGTTCTTGTTGCATAGCTTCTTTCCAACGTTCCTTTTCATTTGATTTGTTGACTTGAGCAAAAGATAGATTTTCTGTGAGCAAAACGTAGTTATTAACCAAAAACGAGGGCATTCTGCTTTCACGCGTACTCCGACGAAGATTAAATTCTTGAGGCAGTTCTTCTATGTCATGGGATGCGTTTAAATTTTCTGACTCATCTTGAGTCCTTTCGATTGTTGCTAGTATCTCCCTTGTCACACCATTCTTCTCACAATCAACAGTTGAAATATTGAACTCAGCCGATGGCACCTCATTTTGTTGACTCTTCCGTCCACTTTAGGGGGCTAACGAAGACCTTAGCATTGATTTCGATTGAATCTGCCTCTCTTCTGGATTTAAAGACCCTTTTGAGAAGATAACATCTCGTGACAATATGAGTTTATTTCTTGACAAATCCCAGACCCGATACCCGCTGTGATAGTCATTGCAGTAACCCATGAAAATGCATTCCATGCTCTTTTTGTCCAACTTCTTTCTGTTGCATTTAGGCACGTGCGTATAGCATTTGGTGCCAAAAATTTGGAAATTGCTGATCTTAGGGGGTGAACATCTCGCCCATACTTCAATAGGAGATTTGTTATCTTCACCTGAAGGGCCAGTTCGATTTAATACGAAAGCAGCTGTATTAATTGCTTCAGCCCAAAGTTTCATGGGTACATTTTTGGCATGTAACATGGAGCGTGCGGCTTCTACTAGAGTTCTATTCTCTCTTTCGGCGGCTCCATTTTGCTGAGGGGTGTAGGGCATCGTTTGACGAATGGATATTCCGTTATCCAAAAAACAGTTTCTTTATTTCTGCATTAATAAATTCCCCGCCTCCGTCACAGAATACTACTTCAATTTTGTTACCAACATTTTTAGCCTCCTTGAGAAACGTTTCGAAACACTTGGCCACTTCTGATTTATTTTTTTTAAAGAAGACTCGCCTGTACTTGGAATAATCATCTTTAATACATAAAAAATAACGAGATCCACCTGGTGATACTTCATGAAAGGGACCGCAAACGTCCGCGTGAACCCATTTTCCACATTCCGTTGGTCGATCTTTTCTGCTTCGGAATGGTTGTCTGTGTTGCTTTCCGTAAGTGCAACCCTCGCATAAGTCGTCATCCATTTTAAGATCCACTCCAAATCTTTTAAGGACGTTCTTCACTTGTCTCTTGTTTTGATGGCACAATCTCTCGTGCCACACTTGCATTTCATCACTTGAGTCAGTAATGAACCCATGAGCCAATGCAGGCACTTGTGGCTCAAAGTCCAAAATAAATAAACCTCTCTGAACCCTTCTTCCCAGCACGCATGATGTTCCTTTTTTCTAAATTCGCAAGTTTGCTGATTTGCTCGAAATTCATAGCCTTTGTCCAACGCACGGGTAACAGAAAACAATTGTCGACTAACCTCAGGAACATACCAGACTTCTTGCAAGAAACTTCTGATGAGCTTGCCGTTGATCCTCGTTTTAACAATAATTTCTCCTTGTCCCAAGGCTTTAATTGATTCGCGATTGCCGACTTGAACGTGCTTCGGCTGGCTAAACTGTCTGAAGGAAACGAAATAATCCATTGAGTTTGTCATATGCTCGGTTGCTCCAGTATCCACAATCCAGGTATTCCGATCGGAAGAATAGGTATTGTCAGTTATAAAAGCATGCCCGTCTTGCTCTTCCTTTTCAGGTTCATCCTTCTTTAAATTTCGAGTGCGTGAGTAGCAATCCCTTGCGAAGTGTCCAACTTTTTGGCATCTATAGCATTTGACAGGTTCTTTTCTTTGCAGAATTTTCTTCGAAGCATTTGCTATGAGAGCGTTTTCATTCATGATGTCTTTTTTGTCAGGAAGTCGCATTTCGATAAGTCTCAATCGTTCGGTCAAATTATTAACGGTTCGGTCTTGAATTGGAACACTTTCCCACACACTCTTAAATTCGAAATATTCGGAAGTCAACGTCGACAATATTCTACCCATTAATATCAACTCGTGAAGCTCAGAGTTAACAAGTTTCTTCAACTCAACGTTCAACGCGTTGATATCTCGCTGAAGTCGAGCAATGTGAGTAACGATGCTTTCAGTTCCAAGATTTTCACTAGAGAAAAACGCTTCCAGTAGCCGATCAACTCTTTGACTTGAGCTTTGCTCGTACGCCGACGTCAGTTTATCCCAAACTTCCTTGGCGCAGATACAAGACGACGTAAGTTCATCGTTCATCGCGTTCAATGAACTTAGTAGTATTAATTGTGCCAGTGCATCTTTTGAGTCGAAGTCTTCTCCATTTTCTTCATTACGGGTGAGCTCCCCTGTTACCACATCGAGAACCTTGTGGTGTTTCAGAACGAGAGCAATCTGCCGCTTCCATCGAGCCCAATTTTCTCCACCCTCAAGCTTTTCGACATGAGGTTTGAATTCAGTACGAACTTCTGCCATTCTTATTCAGCGCGTTGCTGGGCCCATAACCAATTGAAAATAACGCGGAGAAAAATAAAAGCTCAAAGGATTAAAAAGGATTTATAATAAGAAAAGTTTCAAAATTGGATTTTTAACTCTCAAATCTCCAAAGACCTAAGTAAACAATTAACTTTTTTTTTATGTAAACAAACACATGGGATGTCAGGTGCAATCTTGAAGTCCGTCTGGTTCTTCGTTTGCTTCAACACTAATTCACTGCTAAAGTTGAGTGAAAAACGCTAATTCACAGCTGAAATTGAGAAAACGCCAACTCGCAAATTCCAGGGCAGCTTCTTTCTTTTCTTACTTTTTCCACTCAATTGATTATATTTCTCAGTATATAACTATGTACTTTTCGATGATGGCGCTTCTTTGCATTTTACTAAAAAGAGTAGGTATATGCCTTGTTTATTTAGAGACTCTATTAATGGGCCTCTTAGAGATTTCCGCCCCGGGCCCCGATAGGTGTTGTTCCGCCACTGATGTGAATCGGTCATTGTGACAGTGGAATAACTGTACAGCCGTCTTCAAATGTTTTTGAAAACTGATGAAGCCGGCCGTAAATAGGAAACTTAACCTGTTGAAACATGGCTTCCTCTGATCCGAGATCATTTATCCAAACTCGTCCTAGAAATACGTCGAGTTTATATGATGACTCAACATTGTGTTCAATGAGTACGGGAGACACCTCCACACGCAGCACCACCCGGTTAGCCGTGATTACAGGCAATTTACTCGACTACTTAAGTTCCTCCACTAAACGAGTCGCCCTAAAAATATAGAAATCAGAGTTCTGTACCCAAGGGTATCGCTCATTTAAATTATAAAACTGTCATTATAATGGTGGGGGGGGGGGTTCAGTGAGTTTGGGTCACTTTAAAAAAAGGCAAGTTATGCACACCCTCACACGACAAAAATCTATGGCAACGATAAGCTGCTTTTTTTGTTGGTTTGTAATAAACGGACACGCATGCCCCTCTTTATAATGTGACACGAATTTATAAAAAACATGGCCAAAAATGTGTCGCATCTTTTCGTAAGTCTTCATTAGTATCGACCTGTCGGTTCAAGATTATTCTATTGAACGAGATTCATGATAATAGTTTAAAGCTTTTTATGTCAATAATTGAGGTTTAATCAGTCAAAACTTCAATCGGACAAAACCTTCTGAATAGGGCAATCATAGAGTGAATTTATCTAGAGATTAACCTCTCTGAAACTTGAAAGATTATTCTTGTCAACGATGTGTTGGCGGTGGGAGAGGGGGCGGGAGACAGCTCTTCTATTATTTTCCTTGTGTGTCCCCCTATCATGTTATCCTACACAAATGGAAAAATTTGAATGGGATATAGGGCTTAACTGATCTAAAGTGGTTGACTGTGAGTCGACAGGAGGCTCTTTCTAAAAAGAAGTCAGAGAAATCGAACGTGAAATAAAGAAAAGAAAAAGTGCACGTTTGACTTTGTAAAACATTGTTTTGTGAACCCTTTTCAGGGGAGTTTTTTTTTTATATATTTTACATACATACATATTCACCTAACCCTAACCAAATGAGCCTGTGGAAAGGACATGAAAATCGTTCTTTTGAGTCAACAAGTGTTCGGACTTTTTTTTGATAACGATCAGACAGTCTCCGAATGTCTTTAAATAATCTTTTTTTTCCTCTCACTAGGTGAGTTTGTTTTGTGATGGTGCAAGCTGCTTAGTGCACCTATTAATATCTTACGAGTGCGCAGTTGATATATCTATCATAGAGAACGCAACAAAGTTCCAGTATGAAAGAGTTCTAGAAGGCAAATTCATCGTCAACATAATGAATCCTTAGTTTAAAAACGTTGTAAAAGTGCAAAAAACTCATACATCGGCATTAATTTTAGCTTGAATCGCTAACATCGTCATAGATTACCAGTATAATCGCATTGAACCCAATTTTTCTTCCAGTAGTTTTTTTTCTATTTAACTGAATAATAACGTCTTATCATTTGGGATTGACGCCAGCCTCTTAAAATGGCTCATTATGTAAAACTGTACAGTTCATTTTTCGGGGTCATCTGTAGAGGTTAAAGGAGACGAGAGACAAGAAAGGCTATCAGACTGTTTAGATTTTATTGTCAGTGTAATTTCCTTCTTTCGAGCCATCAGGGACTTACTCAGACATTCTACCACGTTCACAAAGAACGTATACAACGAGTTGGCATGATAATTCGTTGGGGAACCTCGTTGGAATCGCAATTTTTCCAGTTAAAACTGAATTTTCTGCTTTAAAACTAAGAAATTATGACAATTCTACCCTAATCCAGAAACCCGAGAATCCCCCCCCCCAATCGTTGTTATCTCGCTTCCACCAGTGATTTGGAACTCACAGCTTTATACAGCTTCATATCGGTCGTTGCAACTTGTGAATCGTTTGTTTTGGTCTAAAATTAGCAAATAATCAGCTTCAGTGAAGACTATAATTATGCTATAATTACGAGCCTCAGCCACAGTGCCGGTTTTAGGCATTTGGCGCCCCCGGGCGAATCTTTCACCGGCGCTGTCTAAAATTCACTGTTCAGAATAACGCCGCGATACGGCGTTTTTTTCCATTTTAACCACAAATTTGCATTTTTCCTACACTTCAGCGATTTTTCTCAATTGCATCAGTGAATCAGCTATTTGTCTCATTTTTATCGGTGAGTAAGCGATTTGTCTCCATTTTAGCCGCGAGTTTTCTCAATTTTTGCCGCAAATTACCGCTTTTTCCTAATTGGTCACAAAATTTCCTCCGCAAACCGCGGTTTGTCATTTTCCCAATTTTCTGTGAATTACAAAGTTGTCCCTAATTACCCACTCAATTAGCCATTTTTCTTTATTCTAAACCGCAAATTAGCGTTTTTCCCCATTGAAGCCGCCAATTACAGATTCTTTCACATTTTCAGCCACGAATTAGAGTTTTTCCCAATTTTCACGGCGCATTACCTAACGGTATTTCTTTATTTGGCCGCGAATTAGCGTGTTTTCCACACTTCAGCGCTTCTTTTCTATTTTATCGATGAATTAGCAATTTATCTCCATTTTAGCGACTTTTTTGAATTTTTGCAATGAATTAATAATTTTCCTGTTTTTAGCCGCTAATGAATGATTTTTCTCCATTTTTCCCATGAATTAGCAGTTTTTCTTTTTTTTTAGCTGCAAATTAGCGATTTTTTACGCTTAAAGCAATGAATTATCGCGTTTACTCATTCTAAGACAGCAACTTGCAGTCAGAAGCCGAAAATTGTCGTTTCCACACTTCTATAGCCTGTAATTATTGCTTTTTATTAGAATACTTTAAAGCTATAAGGAAATTAGTAAATTAATTAAACGGATGTTATCCGGACGACGATGGAAGGGCATAGCCCATCACGATTCGAGTTTCGAGAATAAATGGCTCCCCAGCGGGATTTGAACCCGCAACCTTTGGATTACCAGTCCAGCACGCTGCCAATTGCGCCACGGAGACGCCTTTGGGAGTCATACTCCGAGGGATAAGCTAAGCCGAACCTCACCCAGGTCCATTGTTGGACTGGTAATCCAGAGGTTGCGGATTCAAATCCCGCCGGGGGAGCCATTTTTTCTCGAAACTCGAATCGTGTTGGGCTGTGCCCTTCCATCATCGTCCGGATAACATCCGTTTAATTTATTTATTAATTAAAAATACCGGCGACAGAATTATCGATCACATCCAGCTATAAGGAAACTTTAGCGCGAAATAGCTAAGTTGCCACTTTATGGCTAAAATTAAGAAAAAAAACACGCAAATTTTCTGTTCTTTAGTAAAACTGAAATGTGCCCCGCTTTTTTCAAGCGCAGAAAGACCAAAAAATCAGGAAACAACGTTAATTCAAGGCTATAAAAGTGGGAAACCTGTGGGTAAAATTGTGGGAACAAAGCTCATTTTTGGGGCTAAAATGGCTAATTCGCAATTGAAATTGCTGATACAAAAGAGAAGAACCACTAATTTGCATTGCAGCTTAATTAGCGAAAAACGCTAACTCACGACTGAAATTTAAAAGAATAGCTAATTAGCAGCTAAAGTTGAGAAAAACTCTAATCCCAAGCGTTAATTGAGAAAATCGCTAATTAATAACTGCTAAGAATGAGAAAAATCGCTAATTCTAATGAAAATTTGAAAAAGTTCTAATTAGCAGCTGAAATCGGGACGATCCAGGATACAAATGAAATGAATCGCTAATAATATCGCGGCAGAAAATCGAGAAACTCGTTAATTCACGAATGAAATTAGGAAAAACGCGGATAAAATGCCTGTACAAAAACCTTTTTTCGCGCGGATAAAAATGAAAAAAATCGCCTAATTCACGCCTAAATTTAGAAATACGCTAATTCACAGCTAAAATTTATTCAAACACTGATTTGCGGGTAAAATGTAGGAAAACATGAATCCATGGCCTGTGAAGGCAATTTTGGGCCTTAAACTAGGAAAAAGCGTTAATCCATGGATAAAAGTGAAAAAAAAAATATAATAGTTCATGACGCCGCTAATTTGTGGTCATTATTGAGAAACATCACTATAATTAACGCGGATGCAATTAATAAAAACGCTTTTTTGCAGCAGAAAGAGAGAAAAAAAGTGCTAGACTCACTTCTGAAAAGGTAAAAAATCGCTAACTTGCAGCAAAAATTGAGGAAAGTCTTCAATTACTTTCATCGATTTACTTGCTAGCTAAACCGAAGTATCTATTGTGTATTAGCTCTTATTTTTGCGCCCTGGCTTCTGTAGATCTACCAATCCCAACGCTCTTTTTTAACTAATTTGCTTGGAATTTTATAGTTTTGATATATTCGTAAAGCAAATGCTCTTCTTGGTTATTTTTTTTTCTCGTCCGCCTTCCCCCTTGCATCATTTTTTTGGGCGCGGCCCCCCACAGGACACGGCACCCTCGGGCGGTCGCCCGGCTCGCCCAATCCTTAAAGCCGGCACTGCTCAGCCAATGCTGTTGCACAATCCACGAGCTGGCAATGTTTTACTCGCAGCAGTGGCGGATCTAGGATTTTATTTTTGGAGGGGTTCTACAATAAATCTCTCTTTCACCCGAACCGTGATTTGGGGTTTTCTAAATTTTTAGCTATGAATTAGCGATTTCCCCCAACTTTCCCCTTATTGATCCAAGGCGCTTTTCCTCTATTTTAGTCTCGAATTATTTCTTCGTTTTAAACGCGAATTACCCAGTTCCCTCGATTTTAACCGTGAATTAGCGAATTTTCTCAAATTGATCCACGATTTCTAGTTTTTATCCGTTTCAGCAGTGAATAAGCGCTTCTTGTTCACTTTAGCAGTGAATTTTCTTATTTTTCAGCAGCAAATGAGCTCTTTATCTAAATTTTAGACGGGAATCAGCGATTTGTCTCAGTTTAACCCAAAAGTTAACGTTCCCCCTCCCCCTGATTTCAGCGTTTTTTTCACACGTTAGTCATGCTGATTAGTGGTTTTGTTGTTGTTGTTTTTTTCATTTTTGCTGAGGATGGTGTCTGCATTTTAGCTGTGAATTATTCCTTAATTTCACTCCTGAATCACCCCTTTTAGCATAGATCCGAATTAGAGGAATTTCAACGAAATCCACGAACTGGTATTTGTTTCTATTTTAGCACCGAATGAGCGCTTTTTGTAATTAGACGCGAATTATCGCATTTTCTCAATTTCAGCCAGGAATTATTATAGCGGTTGTGTGAGTTTTAGCCGCGAATAAGCGGGATTACCAAATGTATACGTGAAATAGCGTTTTTTTTTAATTTTAGCCTCACATTAGCGCTTTTTCTTTATTTTTTCCGTGAATTAGCGCTATATCCCATTTTAGCCGTGAATTATTTTCCCAATTTTGGCGTTGTATTATTTATTTAACCGCGAATCACCTCATTCCCCTGTCTTAGGTGTAAATTAGCGCGTTTTCTCTGCAAATCAGCCCGAATCTGTTTTAGCTGCTGACAAGCGCTTTTTGCCAAAATTATAATCACGAATTAAAGAACAGTTGGTTCCGTGCTCTGGACATGAGCAGATCTTGTCTAATCGGAAAGTAATTTAACAAACGCGATTTCTACGCGAACGTTATACTACTTTGTTAATTATTATTGATTTATTTATTTGTTAATTTTGTTTTTTCTTCCGAACTCGGATCTCTCGACGATTCGATTAAGAACTTTGTCTATTATTGTTTGTTATCTCTTTCACTCGAGAAAAAGAGGAAGTGAACTCTCCACCCCTCACCAAACCCCTCGCCATGGGGTCACCTCCCGAAAGGAACCAGTCAGCAAAAAAACTAAAGGTAACTCATGGAGATTCGCCGTTTGCAATTTCGAATAGATTTCAGCCACTCAGCGACGTCTCTGAAACCAATGTTATTAATACAATGGAAACTGAAAATCCTCCAGATAAACCGCTAAAGCCCCCACCAATATTCGTTAGTAACGTCAACAACATAAACTCATTTATAAAAGACTGCTCTAAACTCAACGTACTTAACTTTCGTCATCATACGTCGGATGGGAAAGTTAAAATCAACTGTGACACCATCGACGATTACAGAAAAATTGTCGATTACCTACAGAAAAACAAAGCGGAATTCCATACGTTCCAACTTAAAAAGGAACGTCACTTCAGGGTTGTAGTACGGGGGCTCCACCCATCATGCGATTCCTCCGAAATGATGAAGGAACTTCAAGCTCTAGGTTACGAACCGGTGCAAATGATCCCAGTGTTTCATCCTGGCACAAAACAACCACTTCCTCTCTTCTTTCTCGATCTAAAGCCTAATTCTAAGAATAAAGAAATATACTCGCTCGATAAATTATATTACTCAAAAATTAAAGTTGAGCAACCAAGGCCTCGCCGGGCAGTCCTCCAGTGCATGTGCTGCCAGGATTTCGGGCACTCTAGAAATTACTGCCATCGCAACCCACGGTGTGTAAAATGCAACCAAGAACACGCAGCAGAAGCTTGCACAAAGACACCCAATGATCCTCCCACCTGCGTTAACTGCAGCGGCCAACACACGGCCAACTATAGAGGCTGCCCCATGTATAAAAAAATGCAGCAAATAAATCCAAACTCAGGGATTACCTAGCGCCAGCCATCCAACCAGACAACTAAGCCGCGGGAGCCAACAGCAGCAACCAATTTGCCCCTCCGCACCCACCCAATCACTCCCACACTAGGCAGAAGCTACTCAGACGTGACTTCAAATGCTCCTCAAACAAGTGCACTTGACTCTCCAGTCGAAAAAATGATGAGTAAAATTGATTCCCTACTGTCAATCCTCCAACCACTGCTCCAAACATTAACCCAAATCCTGCCCGTGCTCCTAACTAAGAAGCCATGAGCTCACAAAAACTGCTCAACACAATTAACGTCTGCACTTGGAACGCACAAGGTCTTAATAACAAGTTTTACGAGCTGGAACTCTTTTTAAAAAACCACAACATTGGAATACTTCTGGTCTCGAAAACAAAGCTGGCACCCCCATTGCAATTTTTTTATCCCAGGCTACAAAACCTATCGTTGTGACCATCCTAGTGGGGACCGGAAAGGCGGTTCAGCAATTATAATTAACAATCAAATTCCCCATGATGAACTACCGTGCGTACAGGAGGTTGAGTACCAGGTATCAAGGATTGCATTGCAACATCAGGGCCACCAATTACAAATAGGAGCTTTTTATTCAGCCCCACAAAATAGGATGTCAACAGCTGATTTTTGGGGTATTCTTCACGAAATGAAGACAAATTTCCTCCTCGGGGGTGACTTTAACGCCAAGCACCCTAGGTGGGGATCCCGTCTGGCCAATCCCAGAGGGAGAACGCTACTTGAAGTCATAAATTCACATTGCCTGGACGTAATATACCCAACGGAGCCCACATACTACCCTCACGATGCAAGTCGTTCGCCTGATGTCTTGGACTTTTTCATGGGTAGGAATATGCATCGTTTTGTAAACCCTGCACCAAATGTTCTGAAGGAACTTAATTCTGATCATCTACCTACACTGACTCAATTCGTTACTGATCGACAACCTGGCCAGTCTTTCAGCCTTATCCAACATCCATTCAACTGGAAGAAGTACAGTGAAATAATATCGGACAGGATCACACTAAATGTACCCCTTAAAAGCCCAAGGGATATTGACTCGGCCGTTTCAGCCTTCACCCAGCTGATTCACTTAGCAGCAAAGGAAGCTTCTGGCGCAGGAGCCCAGGCGATCAGTCCAAAATCTTTCCGGCCTTCCGTTGTGGTACAACAGTTGCTTACAACAAAGAAGCGAGCTCGAGCTGAGTGGATCAGAACGAAACACACTGAAGCTAAGCAACGATACAACAGGGCATCCAGAGAACTGAGCCAGGCACTCAAAAATGAAAGGAACGTCATGACCCAAAACACCATTAGCGCACTGACTTCTAAAGATGGGTCCCTCTGGAGGAAGACCAAGGCATTGACTAAGGAGGCGAGTGTTATTCCCCCTCTTCGCGTGGGTCAGACATGGTACTCATCGTCTTCGGAGAAGTGTACTCTTTTTTCCCAACTTCTTAGCGACCAATTTTCGCCGCACCCTGATAGCGACAGCCGTACCACGACAAATGTCACGGACCACCTCTTGGCGCCACTAATCTTGTCTCCATTCAATGACTACTTCACCCCCGGCCAAGTTAGGAATACTATCAATAGATCACCGACAAAAAAGGCCCCTGGCCACGATTTAATAACTCAGCCCCTGCTCAAGGCGCTACCTCGGAAAGGTATTGTGTAACTGACCCAAGTGTACAACGCCATGCTTCGGACCACCCACTTTCCACACTCTTGGAAGCACGCTCACGTAATCATGGCCAAAAAGCCCAACAAAAATGCTAGTGACCCCACTAGTTATCGGCCCATCAGCCTACTCTGCCTATTTTCGAAGATTTTTGAGCGGCTCTTACTCCCAAAACTTCTCACATACCTCTCGCATCTCCTACCCGACTCACAATTCGGCTTCAGGAAGAATCACTCGTGCCCCCAACAGCTCCATCGTGTTGTCGACGAAATTCTGGACGGATACGAGAACAAAAAGATATGCCTCGGAGCTTTCCTGGATTCAGAAAAGGCATTTGACAAAGTGTGGCATCCCGGTCTTCTTTTCAAAATAAAAAACGAACTCCCCGACACATATTACAGATTGATTCAGTCGTACCTGTCTAATCGGACTTTTTCGGTCAAATGCGCCCACGCAGTTTCGCCGTCCAGGGCAGCCACTGCAGGAGTACCACAGGGGAGTGTACTGGGCCCCTTTTTATACTTGATATACACTAGTGACTTCCCTACACAAGAAAATATAACCGTTGCACAGTTCGCGGATGATGTTGCGGCCCTCAGCAAAGCTGAAACTTGCGAAGAAGCTCGCGTCAACCTACAGAACTATATGAACAGAGTAGGCAGCTGGTGCCATAAATGGCGAGTTTCAATGAACCCCACTAAATCATCTATAGTTATGTTCACCCTAAAATGCATCTCCCCCCATCCGGTTATCACTTTGAATGGTTCAACAATTCCCTACAGCGAGCAAGTTCGATATCTTGGCGTAACACTCGACAAGAAACTCACCTGGGCTGCTCATACTCAAAATCTCGTTACCAAAACCCGCGGCAGATTGGCCCAACTGTCACCTCTTCTAAATGTTCGATCGGCATTACCTCTTCATCTCAAGAGGCATATCTATGTAGCCCTCGTACGTCCTATTTGGCAGTATGCTTGCGGAATCTGGGGAAGCGCAGCGAAAAGTCACGTTAAAAGAGTGCAAACTGTCCAAAACCGAGTCTTAAGGATAATGACTGGAGGACACTGGTTCATACGCAACTCAGTACTGCACTCCGATTTGGAACTAAGTGAAGTTGCCGAGACGATCAAAAAGGCGTACACCACTCTACACACGACCTTGGTTCAACACTCGAACCGACTGTTGCAGAATCTTGCATCCAGTCCTCCACCACAACCCCCTATGCGTCGCCTGAAAAGAAAACGACTGCAGGATTCGCTCGCAGAAGTAGCCAACTAATTGTGATATGTAAATGTGTTATGAATCTAGTCATTTTCGCTTAGAGCACTTATTTTCTTACCAACTAAATTACTCTTTATCTTTAGCAAAATTCCATAATAATAATAATAATAATAATACTTCTGGTCTAGGGCAATTGATGAGTTGTACCTAACTTCATGTAACAAGTCATATTAGTTCATACTGAACCAGCCTAACTGTAAAATTCCCTTGAAATAAAAAGTTCTAATTTAAAAAAAAAAAAAAAAAAAAAAAAAAAAAAAACGAATTAAAGATTCAATTATTTATATTTTGGCTGCAAGTGAGCATTCTACATTCTTGCAGTAGGCGGGATTTCAGGTCCGTTCGCAAGCTCCATGTTTTCGTTATGTGGAGTCTATAAAGCCTATCAAATTGCTCAATTTTTCGAGGGAATAAATTTGTTTGGTTGCACAGGCTCCACACAACGCAGGCATAGAGCTTGTGAACGGGGCTTTAGCGGTTTGTCTCAGTTTAAGTCGCGAATAAGCGGGTTTTTGATCACATGGGTCCGTGAATAAGCGCTTTTCTTAAATTTTTACCGCGATGTGAGCACTTTTTCTCGATTTTAGTCGCGAGTTTTTTCTCAATTTTAGCCACGAGTCACCGCGCTTACTCACATTTTGCGGTGAATTGGCGAATTTTCTCAAATTGATCGGCGAATCGGAGTATTTCTTCATTTTAGTTGCGAAATAGGGTTTACTTTTATTCTAGTCGGGAATTTAACACATATTCTCACTTTTAGCCGTGAGTTAGGGGATTTTCTAGCTAAAATGAGCGCTTGTTCTCAATACTGTGAAATAAATGTCTGGAATGTCTATCAACAAATTATATCAGATGCCATCTTCTTAAGGGGGAAGGGGTTGAACCCCATAAACCCACCCCGTAAATCCACCACTTACATACAGTGAGGGCAAGAGACTTGAGAGCTGTTTACAGTGTGACTGCCGTCTCGCGGGAAAAATCGTGTGGCCCCCCGGAAAAAAGGGCTAAACTGTGATGACCAAAAACTTAAAGCATTTTTTTTTTCGATTTGAATCTTTCGCGTTTTATATGGGGTCCCTCGGTCATTAGTCATTTCATTTGTGCAATACATGGGCGTCCCGCGGTCATATCGCACCTTAACGAACGTTATAGTTTCCGTTGAAAGTAATGAGCCCAAAACTGATCGTTTTTCGCCAATGTCGATTATAGTTTCAGCCTATTTTCACAATACCAAAGCGCCAACAGAGGTCTTCGTGCGTCAAAGCTCTTTCTTCGGAAAAATCTTCCGGGATTTTCTATCGACTGCAGAGCTTTCAATCGCCTTATCCCCCCACACCAACCCACCAATTCGCGGAACAATCCGTGCGACCCCTGAAAACGTGCCTGAAGGAGAGCGTTGGAGCCTCTTGATGAAAACTGTTTGAATACTATAGCTCCAACGCTCACTAAAATTGATTAAAACTGAACGTTGTAAACTTGTAAACGAATTATTTTGCAACCGTCTACTTTTAATTGCCAGCCATACATGCATATTAATCAGGAGAAGCAGATGAAGGTCACAATTTTTTTTTCCTATAGAATTGTTCAACAGCTTACAATGTAATACTAAAAAAAAACAACTTTCAAACTACTAATCCAATTTTTTCTTCCAACTGGTATAATCCTCTGTTCTGGATGGCCCGAGTGGTCCCCTTGATTGCGATATCATTACTGTCGTAATGATTTAACGGATGTGACGTTGATATTTTAGAATAGGGAAGTCGTACGTAATGAGATTTGAGTTTGTTTTTTGTTTTTTTGTTGTTTTTTTTTTTTGAGAAAGTGGAAAACTACAGAAAAAATTCACGGATCCGTTTACAAAATTAAATTAAGCGTCTATTAAATTAAAGGTTCTTATAAAAAAAGGGAGCAATAATTCAAATCTGGGGAAATTAGGTCCCTTCAGGGTTTATATTTTTCTCTATATCGATCACCTTCTTTTCTTTGCGAACACCTCTAGCCCTTTCCCTTCGTTGTTGTACTAGTCTGACCGTCGCCGTCGCCTGCCGCGCCTAATAACACCATTCCGTCAGTTTTGTCGTTACTGGAGGGGTTAAAAGGGGAGTAAAAGTAGAAGGTATTCACGCAAGAGAGAGAGAGAAAGATAAAATTAAAAGAGTCATAAAAACTACGGTTTATGGTAAAAATATCGTTTTATAACGAGCCATAATATACCTAACGTTACATATTTTGGCTCAAGACGCACGAAACTGTGTACCCTCGCATCTCCCTTCCTACTCACTCGCATACATTATGAAAGGGACGTTCGTGATCGCGTTTCCAGATTGGTGAGTGGTGGGAATTGGGGGAAGGGGGACTTTTTTTTTTTTTTTAGAAAAAACAAAAAAAGGAACACAACACGTGGCTGAAGGACCGGTTTCCCTCAATATATACACTTTTGCTCAGTTTGACTCATGCACATTTCCACTCGGTGACAAGCTAATGACGAGGCAAAATCTCGTCCAACCGGTTCCTCTTCACGTCTATAAATATAATTTTAATAGCAATATACTGGGAGGAGACTAAATGATAAGACCCTGAAGGGGGTTGAAGGCGTGATAAATCAAGTACCGCCGATCAAATTTAAAGCCTTTTTGAACTATCGTGGACATGGGGGGGGGGGTGAATTTTTAAGGGGTTCCGTAGGTTCGTTGTTGTAATCTCCCTGCTTCAAGAGACAAACATGGTTCTCAACGCTACTTTTTTTTCCTAGGAAAAAAGAGGTTGTTTGCAGCATGCAAACCGGCCATTGCATTCACTATTATAGGGTGAAATCGATCCGACTGACCTAGGCAAAGAGAGGCACCTGCTTTCCGCACTCTTCACCGTCCTCTCTTCTCCATCGCACGCACCTTTTATAACACCTTTAGGGGGTCTGGGAGTAGAATAATATAAATTGGCTGGATGGGACTGTAGCTACCTGAATAATTAAATATAACAGTAATAATACCTAATACTGGATAATAATAAAATTTATGGTACAAACTTTAAACCTTTTAAAACTGCACCTTATGAGAAGAGACGAGAGAAAAAAAAAAAAAAAAAATCTCTCCTTCCCGTGGCGGGGGTCCTAATGACGTGGGTTTGGAGCCGGCTGCATGAGCATCAATGTGCTCTTGGCAAAGCTCTGAAGATCATTTTTCATTGCAAGGACCCTTACGCCGACGCCCAGTCCAAATATCGGTTTGTTTTTCAACGCTAAAACTACCCATTTGGACGGTAATCCAGAGGTTTTAACCTAAAAATTCAGTTTACCGTGCTGAGGAGTATGTTCATATTGACTTTGGGGCTTGCGTGGCTCTGTGGCAAAAATAAAAATGTTTTCAAACTTGCAAACTACGCACACATTTCCAATATCAATCGTCCTTCAAAGTAGACCAGATCCAATATTTGGAAGAGCCAGTGTACACCCTGAATTGCCCATTGAAATACCGTTAAAACCGTTTCAAACGAAACTTTCTCGGATTTGACACATTCAAAGAGGTTTCAGCATCTTTTAAAAGCGAAATTTCGCAGATTCGGAACGCATAGAACTCAATTTCACGGGTATGCTCCTCAGTCGAGACTTCCGAGAGACAATAAACAGTTGAATCCCTCATCACCTTTCTCTTCTTCGCGGTCCACATCGTTACACCGGTGGCTTGAATTGGCTGTTTTCATCCCCTTTTAAAGCAAAATTATTGCGTGAATTAGAGGCACTTTGAGAAATGAATTTCACAGGTTCAACCCGTTCATCGCCAAAATTTTGTAATCTTGGCGCACATGAAAGCCAATTTTGTGGGTTTTGCACGCTCAAAAATTCAATTTCGCAGGGCTGACTTCCTGAAAAGCCTATTTTGAGGGATTGGCCCAGAAGATTTCACGGGGTTAAAAAAAAAAAAAAAAAACTTTTTCACTCGTTTGAGCCATTTCATAAAACAAATCTGAGGGCTCTTTCGAAGTTCGAATTCCAAGGACTCGGCACTCACAGAACTTAATTTTGGTGTTTAGGCTTATTCCTTGAAATTAAGGCCTTTGGCTCCACAAAATCAAGCAATCTTTGTGGTTTCGCTCTTTCATAAAACAAAATTTCGTGGTTAATTCATGCCCACTGCCTTTGTTGACGATTTGGCTATCATAGTATCCGCTACGGACCCCCACCAGTTTCGGCAAGAATTCCGACACGTTTATCACAACCGTTGCGACGTGGTACGACACCCGACGCCTGATGACCATCCGCTCAACGACCAGAACATGCCACTGACGCGGCCCCCTTGAAAGTACCTGGATGTCACTGTGATGCAATCGGGACTGCCTACTCTTCACATCGCAAACCTATAGAGAGTGCAACTGCGTCCACCTGCAGCTTTCTCCGGAGGTTCTCCGGGCGCTGTTGGGGGCCGAACTTCCAACGGCGACTCCTATATAATTACAAGGCCTACGCAAGTGCACTTGCAAGTGACGCAAGTGCGGCCTACGCATGCGCCATATGGTGGTCAGCAGCACGCCCTGCCGACCGACAACAGGTGCGCTCCGTTCAACGTCGATTCCTCCTCGCTGCCTGCTCTCGCCGGAGTCCTCCCACTAGCATAGGCGGATCCAGCCATCCTGTACGGAGGGGGCAGTTTTCCACACGAAATCCATGGGGGGGGGGGGGTATTGGCGGAACGGAATGTTATCGTAAAGCACTGCAACGAGTTTTATTATTATTCTCATGGTCACTGCAAGATTAAATAAAGATAGCGCAAATTCCAAATTACTTGAGATTTTGGCAAAGCGCAGCAAAATTTCTTCGGTTTCAAGAGAAATGCTTCTATTCACGTATATCAAAGAAAGGTGATTTTTGCTGGAGCACACTGAGCGGAAAAGGTTGTCAGGATTTTCAGAATTCTAGCGACAGTCGTGAATAATTCTTCGTCACAGTGATTTAATGTTTCTACTGCCAAATCTGCGGTAATTTCTGTTTGTTCTCAAACCAAGAAAGTTGTCTATTTCTCCTGCCACAAAAAAAAAAAAACAAAACTCTCCAAAAAATCTCCGCTGAAACAGATTTTCAGGGCCCAATTGTGTCTCAAAGGATGGAATTTGACTTAATGAACCCCACATGCAATGAAGCTGAGGTTCAAGTTCCATCAAGCCGATTTTTATGATGTTCTGCGGAGTGAGCAGAACGAGCTCGAGATCTGAATTTCTCTATCCAAGATTGCTTCAATAAATGGTACGAATACTGTGATTTCAATAAATTTTCAACACTCTCAGTCAGAGGATTCAGTCGATTCTTCATCCGCTGAGTGATGCGAGGCTCCTTGATTTCTGCTATATGTAGAGAATGAGTTCAACAATGCTTTTTTTTCTTCAAAGGTAGTTTTAAGCTCCAGATTTGAGTCTATTTCAACGGTTTCAAGCAAATTTATAGAGTTTCCCAGGCTCTTTTCTATTTTTTTATGCCCTACAGGGGGCGACCGCTCCTACCATCCCCTCACCCTTGTATCCGCGAATGCCCACTAGACGTCGAGCTAGAAGTCTTAGCTGCCACTCGTCACACTACCATCATGGCTCCGCGCCATCTCCCCCACACTCGACGATGCTAATTACCGACGTGCATGCGTCACTCATGCAGCCATCCAACAATGGCAAAAGGGAATGGGCCACCGCCACTACATGGACGCCACACTTACGCCATAAATCATTCCTGACGTACGGGAACGCGTGCGATGGAAGTGCGGTGCATCCTGAGCTATTCCACCATTCCGACTTCTTTCAGGGGCACGGCTCATTTAACGAGAAGCTCCACTCTTCCACTGCCGTCGCGAGACAGCTCTGACTGTCCATGCGGAGGCGAGGGGCCGAGTCAGCGGAGCACATCATATCCTCCGCTGCCCGATCTGTCGACGGCAACTGCCTACCGATCTCCATTCTCTCGTCAACAGTAAAACCTCGGCCCGCACGATTCCTCTGCTCCGCCATCTTTCTTGGATTTTGACCATTTTAAAGAACCAAAGTTCACGTAGTTTTGTGCTGAAACCCAGTTTTACGGGGTTATTCATTAAAAATGTGGATTATTCACACTAAAAAACAATTGTTGCAGGCCTGCAGGCTCACTTAAAATCTTATTTCACTGGTTTTGCACAATTTGTGGGTTCTAGCTTACTGAAAACCTAATTTTCCGTTGTTATTTGCTCATTAAGATAATCCTTTCCGCGATTTGGAGTACTAGAACACTAAATTTTCATATTGGCCTTCACTTTGCGAGTTTTGCTTTTTTCAAAAGGCGATTTCAAGTTTTCGCCAGAACCCTTTCACCTTTTCGTTGTATCTTTTGTGGTGAAGGGGGGGGGGGAGGTGAATTTCTACGTGTTCACCCTATGCCAGGCAGGATCATGGGATGGTTACTTCCGTGATGTCACTCTTAATAGGGCGATTGGACTACCAATACGTTTACACTAGCCTCGCACTGTGACTTGAAGCGTATAACTATGAATTCCACCCTAAAACTGGGCTATTTGACCAGGAAGACTGATGAGTTTAAATTTTAAATAAAACCCGGAGGTTCGTTTGGCTTATGGTCCTCGAAAAACATTATAGAGCCTCTAAAATTGGTAATAAAACTGTTGAAAATGCTGTCAATATTTTGTTTTTTCAACAATTTAACTGTCTTATTATGAATGTCCACTCAATAAGTTTTGTTATGAAGGCTTATGAGAGATTATGAGGGTTTGCGAGGTTTCGGGGATTAAATTGACTGACAGTTCCAGCAATTCTACCCAGTTTCTAAAGGGTGAATTTTACAGTTTACAGACCAGTATGCCCATTTCCCGTCTTATAGCGCTGGAGAGGGGGGTGGGAAATCAACTCCACTCTTTTCCTCAGCTGGAAACCGGCGACAGAAAATTATAAACTGCGTTTAATTGTATTACAGACCACTTTTTAGCAATATGCGAGGAATGGAGGGGGAGAGGGGTAACCACATTTTTTCTGTCTCGGAATGTGTTACAACAGATTGCTTGAAAAAAATGTCGTGACATCAATGGAAAGGCATCCATTCGACTGACATGGTCACACACACGCATCTCTCTCTCTTTCTGGGTGAACAGGTATTTTTCAGTCAAGCTTTGAAAAATCTTTCCTCAACTTGATAAAATAGTTTTTGCACTCTTCCCACATCGTCACATACCCCCACCCAAGGTTCAAATGAAATGAAAAGCGCAAAATCATTCTCGTTTGAAAACAAATTTGAATAATATTCCCATTGTTAGTAATTCATCTCCTGCATGTTTCAACAATAGACAATAAGGTGTATAATAAAAAGGGTTAATTGAATGCTACATTGGGTTACATTCGAATGTTTTATGTAATGGTTTGTGAGGGGGTAAGGGGGACCCGGTTTTTCTTTCTGTCTTGTTTTTTCCATGGCTATCCCTTGACTGATGGAGACAGTTTATGTTTTATTTACTTATCTGTCCCTCACTCTTAATGCGTGACTTTACATTTCTATGTATATTTTTACCTCTTTTTTTCAAACACGGCCTTAAACTTCATAAATTTTAAAGCGAAGTCCCCCTCCGCCTCAGCCTAACAAGCCACACCATTAGAAAATTATGTCCTTAATACCATCCGCGGAGTGTCATTTTCTGATGAGTCTCAGAAAGTCCGGCGAAAGTTTTTTTCGCATTACCGTCGAGTCATCGGTTTCTAATCACTGGACTGAGCGTTAATAACTTTGTTTTCTCTAAAAATTCATTAAGAGCTGTGGCCCAATTAACTAATTAATGGAGAATACTCCCTTGAAGGAACGATAACATCGTTAAACAAAATGGTGCTGGATGGAGGAAGAGAAAAATATAATTCCAGTGGAATTTTAACCAAGACGATAATATAATTCTAGTGAAAAAGCTTCACGAAATAAATTTAATGCGGAACTTTAGACTTTTGAACAAGAGAATCTCTGTCCTCCCTACACCCTTCATCACCTCAACACACACACACGCCATCACGTGCCCTTCGAGCAACCCAAACTATTCATACGTATATTTAGCTCCCCCAGTTTTTCTGAGTGCTGCATTCTTTGTTACTCGCGTCGCCTCAACACCGCGGAACTCTCATCCAGTTTGTCGTTCTATAAATGAAGGACGAGAAAGAGGTTCGTTTTAAAATATCCGGGAAAGGTTGTAAGGAGGGGGGTAGAGGTGCACTCGAATTCTTGGAGTGCATGTTCGGTATTTTTATTGGTTTGGATCTTAAAGAGTTAATGCCAGTTTGGCTACCGTGATTAAAGTAAATAGCGCTAAATTGTCTTAAATCGCTCGACATAAGAATTAAATAATTTTAAGAATTAAATGGATTATAAGCAGGGGTGGGCAAATTACAGTTTTTTGGGTAATTAATTACAAATTACAAATTACTTCCAAAAAAGAGGATTAATTACAAATTACCAATTACTTTTCACTTCCACGAATAATTACAAATTACAATTACTGTAATTGAATTACTTCTTCAAGTTCAATTACCAATTACCCAAGAGCTGGATTTGTGGAACACGCAAGCATCTTGCTCTTGTTCACTGTCATTTTTTTAGTGCGTCCAGCCAACAATCGAACGTCAGAACAGATCTTTCATGCGTCGCATCCCCCCCCCCCCGCCAGAACCACAAGTATACGAACGAAGGAGCACTAGTACCATAACGAAGAGCCCCATAAAATCTCCATGAGCGTTTCACGAAGTTAGATTTAGCAGATTTTCTGGACTTGAAGCAGACCGAAAAGGTCCGAGTACGTCCAGCTTTATCCTTGGACTTCGGACCCAACGCATAGTAGTGTCCCAGGTACGGGGAAACCCTCAATCAGACAAAAATCGGTAATATTTGTGACTATAGCTGCTAAAAAGCTCTGATTCGTGGTCTCGCGATGCAACTTTCAGACTAAAATTAAGGACAAAATCGCTGATTCGCGGTACATAGAGGCCATTCTTCGAATAAATTGTGAAAATCAACGCAAAAGTGTTGTGTTTGGGCCAACCCCGCGGTTAAAATTGAGAAAAGACGCTATAATACTGACAAATAAAAGACGCTTTCAGGTTAAAATTGGACACAAATGGCAAATTCAAAACTGAAATGGCGTAAAATCGCCCATTCGCAAATGAAAAAGGGAATAGGATGCTGAACGGCCGCAAAATTAGCACAAAACGCTATTTCACAGCTGAAATTGGGAAAAATCGCTAATTTGCAATTTGCAGATATAGAGTTATGGAAAAACGTTAATTCGCGGATAAAAAATGAACAAAATCACTAATTCGCGGCAAAAATTGAAAAAATCACCAATTAGCGCAGCTAAAATTAAGAAAAACGTTAATTTTCAGTTCAAATTGGGGAAAAGTGCTAATTCTCAGTTATAAATTGAAAAAATTGCTAATTTGCAGCTTAATTTGAGTCAAACGCCAATTCTTGGCAAAAATTGACAAAACTCGGTAGGTAATGCACGGGCTGGAGACGCTACCACGCAGCTAAAATGTAGAAAAAGCGATAATTCGCAGCTAAACTTGAGAAACATCACTAATTCTCGAATAAGTCGTGAAATTTATAATTTAAAAATGATGATTTTTTGACAGAAATGGATGGATAGAAGTAAATTTTTTGGTTTAAATATAAAAAAATATATAATTTAAATTCGCACCTCCTGAAGGCATTTTCGTGGCTAAAATTCAGAAAAATGGCAAACTCATGCATGGCTATAGTACAATGTTAAAAAATACGCTAATTCACGGCTAGAACTGAAAAGAAGCAATAATCTGTACATCTAAAAGTTATATAAAATTGCTAATGCGGTGGTAAAATGTGAAAAGCCGCTAATTTGCGGGTAATATTTAGGCCCTGTTAACAAGCTCTATGTTTGTGTTGTGTGGTGTCTATGCAACCTATAAAAATGATTCATTTTTCGAGGGAGTAAATTTATTTGGCTGCATAGACTCCACAGAACGTAAACATAGAGCTTGTGAACCGGGCCATCAGTCTGGTCAAAATTAAGAGAAAGGTTAATTTTAAGCCTAAAAATTAAGAAAATTGCTAATTCGAGGCTTAAAATGGAAAAAATCGCCAATTTACAGCTAAAATTGCGCTCTCGCCAATTTGTGACTGAAATTGAGAAAATTCGCTAATTGACAGGTTTGAAACGCTACGACACGTCGCCGCTACAATTAAAAAAAAGCGCTAATTCGCGGTTGAAATTGAGAAAAATTCTTATTTGCATTAAAACTGAATACACGCCAATTTGCGGATTCTGAAGGCAATTTTTCAGGCTGAAATTGAAAAAAAGCGCCTATTTGTGGCAATAGGTGAAGAAACCGCTAATTCGCGAGGAAAACGCGAAAAGTCGTGGATAATTAAGAAACATCGCTCACGGGATAAAAACGATACTTTGCTGCTAAAGTTGAGAAAATGTGCAAATGCATGGCTATGGGAGGGGGGTGGGGCAAAACTGCTAATCTGCGGCTGAAATTGAGAAGAACGGTACACTCGGCAAAAGTTGAGAAAATCGCTAATTTGCGGGTAGAGTCCAAAAATTGCCCTTAACTGAGAGATTGAGGCTATGATGAGGCCAGCAAGATGTCCAGAGAGTGTGCTGGCTGGGTGGAATGATGACTAAAATGTGAAATATACCTCCCTCCTCTCGTCCGTACGAGATTTCAATCTGATCCCCCCCCCCATGCAGGACAAATTCCTACCTACGCCACTAGTTTGGGGTTCGAAACTTTTGTACCGTTTCTGAATTTCTCAAATTTCAAATTGGCAACCTTTTTTTCAGAGTATTTCATGCCAAATCTCCTCCAAAAGCTCCTAGTAAGGCGCGAAATAGTACCCGCTGAGTTTTCGAAGTGATATTGACTCTGAAGATGGAAATGTAATTGGTAATTGTTAATTACAAATTACTTCGAAAAAGTGATTTTAATTACAAATTACCAATTACAATGGCGTGTTGTTATCAATTACAAATTACCAATTACAAATTGTAATTGAATTACGTAATTCAATAAATGCTATATTTTTAGGGTTTTGGCTTTTTTCTTCTTCTACTTCTTCGTTAAAAAAACCCAAAAAAGTTCTCTGACGATGCCTTCAGCACAAGAAGGCGAAAGCTCAAGAAACGAAGAAGTAGAAGAAGAAAAAAGCCAAAACCCTAAAAATATAACATTTATCAAGTATTATGGCTTAAAAACTGATAATATTAATACGTAATTCAATTACATGTAATTCAATTACTGCCCAGCCCTGATTATAAGGTATTCACACTTTTGTAAGATCGATGGTTTCGACGTGTGGACTGCGTCTACCAACCTAATTTGAGCGTTCAAGCTTTTTCGGAACTCAAAGAGCCCCGGTCGTTTATCACACAGCCTTTCGAATGTCTGTTGTCTTTTACAAATGTGTGAGCGTCGACAACCACTAATTTTGTAATTTCGTTCAATTTTTCTCCCCCTAACCGTCTTCACGCGTTTATAATTACAACAAAGTCGACTTTCAGTCTTTCAGACATAGCCAAAGCGATGGGGCTGGCAATAAAATTGCACCTTATGGACCGGCCATATACACAGACGCAGGGCTTGCAGATTGCACGGTATTAATATGTACATAGGGTGGAAACGTGCGACCATCACGACAATGTGCCATTGCCTAAAAAGGGGCAAAATGGTCACGGTTGAAAAGGAAGGGATTATGTTCGCATTTATAATTCACTGAGTCATGACTCATGAAACTTTTAAAGAAGCTCGCTTGATTGGTTGGTAGGGAAAGATAGAACTCCATAAAGCACCGTTTTATATCGTTAAGGTTTTCTTCTTTTCCATTTTAGGATGTCTATTTTTCCAGTACCACAAAGCGAAAATACCTTGATATATTTCACTTTTGCGTGGAACAAAGTTTTTTCAAGCGTGGGTAAAATATGATAATTCTCGAGTCCATGGGTCGTTTGGTTCGAAGGGGGGAGCATACAGGATAACTCTGATTTTTTCATATATATATTTTTTTTTTCTCACCAACTTGATAATAAGCAGGAAGCCGATGACCATATCTCAACAGAAACGTTTTTTCGCTCTATAAAAAGAAAAAATAAGCCGGTAACTTCACCACATGAGTTACTGGTTGGAACTCAAGGAAGTCGACAATTTTTTTTTTTTTTTTTTTTTTCGTCCTCTCTTTGAGCCCCTCCGTAAGTCTCTGCATGAAAATGTCTCCATTCCTCATAAAAATGAATATTTAGAATGAGGAACATTACAAGTTTTATCAATTAAATCGAGCATGCCGTGGAGTTGTAATCCTGTCATCAATATAGATTTTAATAATTTAATAACGAAAATAATACAAGCCAATTAGGACCGTTTAAAACCAATTATATACTAGCATTTTTCTTTGTTTTTTTTTTTTAATATTCCGTCCAGGAGTTTCATAAAGGCGTGGACACTGAGTGTTCAGGAAGAGGCGGAGGGGGTGCAAACAGAAAACTTGACTCGGAGACTCTAACCCCTCGAAAAGTCTTCAAAAATAATAATGAAGTCAACGAACCCTCCACACTCAAGCAAACGCTAACCGTCAACCTCCTTTTGAGCACCTGCTAACATCCCTCCCCTTCTCCAACCACCTCCCTTTTATACGACAACCATCTAATCACACAATCATCACGGGCTTCGAGCCGTGCCACGACGATGTCCAAGGGTTGTCGGTGTGAGGCATGGATGTTGTTAGGGTCGGGGAAGGGATGGCTTATTCCCTCTGCCGTTGTGCGCGGTTCCAATCTGCGCGCCCAACCGAGGGGAGGAGATGGGGAAAGAAGATGCTGGAAATGGACCAACCCTCTCGTCAAATGGCGATGGAGAAGAGGATCACTTTTAGTGTTTTTGATGGTTGGAAGGGGCAGGGTTGTGGAGGAGCGATAGAATGTATTTTCGCCATGCGCTTCGCTCTCTTGGATGATTTCAAATGGGGTGAAAGGTGCGGTTGTGCAGGAGAAGGGAGAATTTTTATGTCACTCTCACTTTGATTCCACCATCTTGAAAATTAAATGACTATGAGGAGGAGGGGGGTGTTTCATAGATTTTTAAAATATCAACCCGTGGAACAATGAGAGTTCTTTACAAAAAAAAAATGAGCGCACAAAAAACTTTTTTTTTCTTTAAACATATAAGAACGGATAGCGTGACAGAAGGCGTAATTTACATAAAGTTGATTAAACTTAAAAAGGTCAATAGTTTATATGCACGTGACCGTCCTGGCTCCTTCTCACTCCGGTCGTCAACGGTCGGATTCCCAGGCCTGATGACATCTTTACCTGACAGTATTAGAATATTATCAAATTCAGTTAAACCAATCTAATGCTGCCCGGTAAGATGGAAACAAGTCCTGTACGTGATGAACTTCTGAGGCGATGATTTTTCCATTATTGTTCAAATGCCTATATTTTGTTTTTACTTATTCTTACATAACACACAATCTCGTACAAGCAGTACAACTCTCATCCCACGGGGTGATGATGGCTAAAGAAGAAGAGGAAGAAAAAAAAGGGTGACGGTAGAGTAGCTTTGACACCCACGGTATTGGAAAGAAGACAGGAACGGGGCAATGTAGGGAATTCCTCGCTGTTTTTAACCAAACAACGGAGTTAGATCCTCCCCAACCACTCTACCATTAGGCGATATTATTGGTGAGGATAAATATGAGTTGTACCATGGTGGTGGGGAAGGGAGGAAGTTTCTCCAAATTTAAATATAACTCGAGAGTCTCAAATAGATTTTTAAAACTCTCACTCTTTCTCTTTTTCTTATACAAAGACGATGTGTTGCTCCCATCGATGATGAACAAAAAACATTGTTTTTATTGGAGGGAGAAGGGGCGAATGCCAAGGATTTTCCTGCAAAACAGACGCAATGTCGTTTTCCCTTTTTTTTCAAACTTCCATTTTTTTTTTTTTTTTTTTCAGCTCTTCTCCTCACGTCCTTCATCCAAGTTGGGTACAGTGGCATTAGACCCTGGCGAGAGGCACCACTTGAGTCAACACAAACACAAGAAAAGACACTTAAATCAACAAGTAAACGTATAATACTAATACTGCGGTAGCGCCGTGTGACACTTCTCAGGGAATGATTCAAAATGTTGTAGTGGGTGGTTGAAGGAGGGAGGGTATTAACGCTTAAATGGTGTGGAAGAAAAACGAACGTATATTTTTAATTAATGGAGGGGGTGGGTGAGGCAGCCAATGAGTTTCTACTATTCAACATGTGAAGGGTGACTGACATCAAGGGTGTGAAAACTGGGTTGTGAGAAAACTTGTAATTAAACTAACTTATGGAGTAATTGACCGTCTGCGGCTAAGACGTGATTTTATTCAGATTGATATTGTGGAACGGACTCTTTGAACTCTAGTCCAAATATATCGATGTCTGCATTCATATCTAATCGTTATACATATTATGTACAGTACGAATAAATAACATTCCTCAAACTATAATGGATCTGAAATAACCCGATCTAATGAAAAATCTAATCGCTAACAACGTTGAATGAATGACGTCCGATAATTTGCCAATATGCATGCAAAACAACAACATATTCTTTCATCAAGAAACCTCCATTTTATACGTTCACTTGTCAACCCCAACGTGTTCAATCCCCGGATGGTGCCTCCTCACCAAATTCAACGAGTAAAATCTTATCGTTAACACCGTGGATGGGAAAATGGACCGCGAAGAAAGAATACTTCCAAAGACTCTCCTGAATAGACATTGGATACCACAGTTGAGGCTGCCCGAGGGTCAACCCATTTTTTTGGGGGGAGGGGGGAGACCATCGAGAATGTTGAGGTGGCAATAATGCTCTCAATTTGTTGCAGGTATTTTTACTGAGTTAAATATTTCGTTTAAATGGTACCCCTCCCACTGTTTACCGTCGTTCTTGGGTAACGACTCCCGGGAAAAATAAGCAAGGAACCAAAATGCTTCCTATTTCAAAGTTAAACTCATTATTTTCCGCTTTATCCTTAAACTCTTATTTACTTATTTTTCTTCCCAGGCTTTCTAAAAATAAGCTGACTAATAAACTCCATTTCAGGCACCTGCCCATTACAGTTGTTTACATATTTCTATGCCGACTGTTGTGCGGAGGCTATATACTTTCAAGACTCCCCCCCCCCCACTCACTCCGTCTTGTTATTTCGATTTTTAGCCTTCACCTTGTCGTCACAACAGGTGGGATATAGGTGGAATAGATACTTTCAAGGGTCGCATGCCTCCCGGACGCCCTTTTTTAGAGAAAGAAATCTCAGTGTGACATGAAATTAAAGACAAAAGCACACCTGTTGACTCATTCGAAAAACCGGTCAAGGGGGAGCTTTTTTGCTTTTTTTGGATGCGCACGTATTTCCTTGATTCCAATCGGCAAGTCACTATTTTTTTTTTTTTTTTCTTAACAGTCCCTTTTAAAGGCTTTTCAAAACTTAACCAATTAACAGTAACGCCCTCCATTCACTTTATCTACTTTGAAAAAAGGGTAATCACTTAAGTCAATAATAAGAGACTCCTTCTCAAATAAGGCGGTAAAAGAGCAGCGGGAGGGAGAGTTCTCTTATAATGTCAGTCTTTTCTGTAAATAAAAATCTCGCTCGACAAGCTTTCGTATTATAAAAATAGAAGCGACGAGAAGGCTCAAGTGGGCCAATGCTTTAAATTGGACGCCACCATAATCACAATCCCGTTGCAGTTAGTAGCATATAGAGCGACAGGGGGTGGGGGGGGGTCCTTATTTATTTCTCACTTCGCCTCTTCAAATCTGTTGGAGTCCAAGGCCTCTTTCTTCGGGTCTGTTGTGTTATCAGAAGTGTTGGAAAAGGTGGTGAAAGAAACTATGAGTTTCCTTTTTTTATCTCGATAGGCCCTTGAATATTCATGGCACTGTTTTAAAGTCGTCGTCAGTTTTTTTGTTATCAGAGTTGAGAGATAAGAATGTAAAAAGAGTACCTACAGTTAAAAAAAAAAAACACTTTCTTGAATTAAATAATATTATATTGTGAACCTAGGGAGCAAAGTGCAACTATTCTAACCGAGGGAGGTTGGATAGCCACGGGCTATCCAAGTGGGGACATACATCTCGAGAGGTTAGAAAAGACACTTTGCTCGTGACGAGGTTCGCACATTTTTTTTTCGCAATGAGGGAGGGGGAGACGAAAGAAATTATAAAATGATCAAGCTTACAGGGAGCAAAATATTTTGCCTCCCTAGGTGTCCTAGAGGTTACCTAGAGCGCAAAATAGTTTCACATTTTGCTCCCTATAGAGTTCAAGAAAAGTACAATTTCGCGCCTTCTTTGGGCGGAGCAAAATGGTTCATTTCTAACCCAATCCTAAAGCGCGAAAAAAAAACGATTTCCAGGGCGCCACGGAAGCACGGAATGAAGGGGCGGGGCGGGATCAATAACTGTGATTGCTGAGACGTTTTCAAGAGTAGTCGAATTAGAGGAAACTTTGGAATAAATACCATAAAGCATGAATGCTTCCACAGTCGTTTCTAAAATGACCTAAAATAGTGCTGAGCTAAAGTTGACTTGACATTTTATCCTCGGAAACTTTGAAAAACCAGTCGATTTAGCAACAAAGAGTCGTTTTGACCGATAAAAACTGTTTTAACGTGGCCCCAGCAACAAGTTGCTGTCTATGGTTTTCTTTTTTTTTCTTTTTTTAGGCTGGGAATAGGAGCAATCAATCGGAAAACTGTAATGTTGTCGGAATGTTCTAGTCCCTTGACTAGGTAATATTAAGACGAGGTTCCCATTTAACGTGAGCCTCAGAAGCAGAATGGGGAACTTGCACATTTTCAACGCTGAGCACGAGTGATGGGCAAAAAAAAAGCCACAGAAGGTTCCAAGAAATGTAATCAGTTAGTGATTTCACCTCAAAAACGGACAGTATCGCGCTGAGATGTCCGTATCACTTAGATTTCTAGCTCAAAACCCGGTAATTTGATGCAAGAAATACGGGCCATTTAGCTTTAGGAACCCGGTGGTGCATCGAAATTGAGGTTTCAAGCCCGAGACGGAGACGAATTTTTTCAAGTCGAGACCGCAGGGTTCTCACAATTATAACAACGGAGACCGATACTTAACAAAAGAGCGATTTTCATTCGCGAAAATGCGCACTTTCAGGTTTTTCAACACGAGGAATCCAAATATCAAAACACATTTTCGATCAAACGACCCATTGAAGCCATTCTTTCCACGGTTCCAGCACTTTTGGGCCGCACTTTTAGGCCATTTTTCAGCTCGTCGTAGGCAAACCTCGCATGGCCCGATCTGCTTGGAGGAATCGAACGACACCACGAAACGCTCACGATACTGCCACTATTCAAGACTATTCGCTAAGTACGGCACATATGGGGCGAGCGTTTTGGGCAGAGGCCGCCGGCTGCATTTGTCAATTTATCCCTCGGTCCGATCCCTCCCCCCCGCAACTTTACCCTTGTGAGATTGGTTAAAACTGGGGATCTTGGATGATCACGACGACACAAAGAGTCGGATAGTTGTGTTGTTTTATCGACCGGGCGTGATTTTAAAAGAGTTTTCGAGGTTATTTCGAAAATTTTGGTACTTCCACAGGCCGCATGACATCGACAGCCCTGAAGTCCAAGGCAGAGCCTTCACGCACGTAGACCTCGCTACCTGGTCACCCTGGGATTGTGAAGATTGACTGAATAATCCCAATTTTTTTCTCTCTTTGGTTTTTTTTGGCCAGTTCTGGCTGAATTCCGTGGTTGATTATTGTCTGAGCGACTCATACTCCACACAAACAATGACGAACAATAAAAAAAGGCCTAAAATTACTTACTGGGTGATTTTGCCAAAATTTTGTTTCTTTTTGGTTTCTTTAAACCATCACAGAGTCGGAAAATATAAACGGATTTTCAATCCGTCAAACCTTTGAAACAGTTCTTGGCCAGCTTTGACCCATTTTCAAGGCCTGCATACAGTAGCCATGACTACTTCTTCGGCGACCCTACAGCCGAACGACGACCGCTTCAACGACAGCCCTTGGAGACCGTGAAACGGTCATTTTGGTCCCATGACCGTCATATTTTATCTGTGATACTGGTGAGGCTGTTGCAGACTTTGCAGATTCGAGTGTGACCGACTTTATCAGATTCAAGACCAGTCAAGTCTCGTTTCAGTCTCGTGGATCATTACAGAAAACTATATCATTTTAGCCCATTAATCACGATTTCTTTACTACCAGCCTGCAGGCTGGTGTAGAGATGGACGTAGTGAAGGGAGGGTGAGAGGGGGCTTCAGGTTACGGAGAAGGTAACACGTCTGTTTGTGTTCTGCCCTGCACTACACTACACTTTTTTTTCGCGAACAGACTTTATGTCTTATAAGATCAATTTGTTCCTGCTCTGTATTGAATTTTACAAAATTGCACTCGATTCGGTGGCTTATTGCTCATAATAAGCTTCATTGTCGATAAAAACAAGCCGACCACACGTTTCTAGTCCCACAAATAATGCACTTTTTACGCTTCCAGCACTTTTTGGAATTGAAAATTCACCAGCTGAAAGCAGGCCATGTAACGGAGAATAAAGAGGCAAGTTTCTGATATAAAAGCTCAGTTTCAAGGACTGAATAGCCCTCGTAAAACATGAAATGGTCAGTTCCTGAGGCTTTAGGGGATATTACCAGCCAATGGTACAGACCATGTAGTTTTAAGGATCATTCAAATTTTTTGGGTGGAATCGGGCCGGAAACGTTAATATTCGCGTGAGTGGACACATTTTAAAAGGGATAAATAACGCCTTTCTTTATCCAAAGCCAAATAATTAGTATGTAGCCCAGGTGTACCGGAGTGGGTAAGGCCGTTTTCACATTTGAGATTCCGGTATCTGATTCCCGTATCGAGGATACTAAAAATTGACTACAGTCGAGGCGCTCCTTCACACTAAGATTCCGGAATCGCATACTTTCAGTACCCGATACCGGAATCTTAAATGTGAAAACCGCCTAAGGGTTGCATATTATTCGATTTAAGGTTGCTAAAATATGAGTTTTCACGGTGAACCATCAGGTTTAGCAGCTGTATTCTCAGTTGCCTGACCAATATACAGCCTGTTTTACATACAATGGCAAAATTTTGAAGCGATATTTTACGTTTTTTGGGGAAAGAAAAACATATTCTGGCTGCTATATTAACATCCTGGCTGAAGATTCCATATTCTGGGAGGACTTCAACAAATGGTAATGAGATTGCCACAAATGTCGCAATATTAGATGGCTTCTGCGGAAAACTTCTCAAGTTTATTTCTAGCTTTTTGGGTAGCAGAAGATTCCGCGTTAGACTGAGGTCGGTGTTGATGGCACAACATGTGCTCGAGAACGGTATCCCTCAAGGATCCGTTCTCTGCTGCACACTATTTCTTATTGCCGTCAACGTAATTGCCGAGTGCGTTCCCGAAAATATAAAATACTCTATATATGTTGACGACTTAGGTATCTTCCTCTCCGGAAGAGACTAAGTGAGGTAGAATCGGCAATAAATATCCTCGTCGCTCAGGCCGAGAGACATGGTTTCAAATTTAACACAAAAAAGACCACGTGCGTTCCATTCTGCAGGAGACGGGAGGCCCCATTATAATCCCTTTCTCCGCATGAATGGCGTACCTTTGGCTTTCCAAGTTAGCACCAGATTTCTCGGCTTGACTATCGTCAGGGCACTACGATGGCAGCCTCATATTGCCGACCTGAGTGTGAGAAGTAAAAAAGCATTAAATGCCGTCAAGAGTACTCATTAAACTCTTCGATGCGTTGAGCCTTGAGGCGTTGGATAAAGTGTTCAACTCAGGCCTCCGAGTGGTAACAGGGGCGTTTAGGACTAGCCCCGTTCAAAGACTGTACTACGCCGCTGGGGAGATGCCCCTTGTATTACGCAGGGTGCAATTAACCCTGAACTATGCGGCCGGAGTTCGGGCAACCCCATCGCACTTCACTTTTGGCATGATTACTGAGGATCCGTACCGTACAAAATATGGTTTATTGCCCACCTGAACTCGACTGCTAGCTATTAGGATCGAGGAGGAGCGTTCGCACAACGACAGCCC
>CM075939.1:48872439-49388108 GCA_038030265.1 Corythucha ciliata | reverse complement strand
AGTGCAATTCCATGGGTATTTTTCACCAACAAAAAAAAAAAATTAAAAGAAAAAGATAACAAACCAACATAAAAGCCTTTCCAGTACCCTTTCGGTCAAAACCTGCTCGAATTGGCAAGAAAGGCCAACCAGTGGGAATATCGAGGAGGAAGCCTTATGCGGAGTACTTTTTTGAAAAACAGAGATTACTGTCAATTGCGTAAATAGAGAGGTTCTGGTGTTATACGGCGGTGTCTAGACAATTTGTCCATCCTCATATCATTCCATACAGCCTACGGCACCTAGCGGCGGAATTCCGAAGCCTAACGCATCTGACTCTGGGTGTTCTTCTGAGCGGCTGGGGAAGCTCGTCTCCTTCGCGTCGGCGGCTAAGAGTAAGGGCCCGTCTGTGCCAAAGAAGTTGACTCGCGGAAATACTAACAAAACTGTGGGACTAGTTGGGGCCAATAAGAGTCTCGCCGGGAGACTCATTCCGGCTCCTCAGCGTTCGAGGACGAGAGCCGTTTTCGTGACAAGGCTTGCCCCGTCTGTCACATTGAGAGGGACCTGAATTGCCACTTGAGGTCTTTCTCTCTTTCTGAGTTCAGATGCTGCAAAATCCGCACAAAGTTCGATTCATAAGTAATTAAAGATTATTTGAGTACAAACATTCAAATTTTATTAATGGCCGACTAGTTTCGGAGTAGACTGCACTCCATTTTCGAGGCCGAAACAAATCTCTTTGACAAACGTCTCACGCAAAATTCCCAAAAATCCCGGCGACGGATGTACAAGGAAACTTGTTTCTGTACTCAGTACAGAAACAAGTTTCCTTGTACATCCGTCGCCGGGATTTTTGGGAATTTTGCGTGAGACGTTTGTCAAAGAGATTTGTTTCGGCCTCGAAAATGGAGTGCAGTCTACTCCGAAACTAGTCGGCCATTAATAAAATTTGAATGTTTGTACTCAAATAATCTTTAATTACTTAATATTAATAACATTCACGAAAAACTCTTAAAAAGTTCGATTCATATTCCTCTTTTTATGTCGAGGTTTTGGAAAGCGACTTTGAAAAGATAATTAATTCTAATTCATGGCCTGAGGGCTGCCTTCTTAAAAAATTCTACGGAGTTCTCCCTGAAGAACGGGTTGTTCGTGACGAGGCTTTTTTGGGCGGGGTACCCGACTCGGAACAGACTCCTTAGCGCGATTGCCTTCCGCCGAATGGTCCCCGGGCTGCCGTAAGCTCACAGTCGTTCATCAGAATATTCGCGGGGTAAGGGGAAAATTGAACCAATTGGATGTACCGTTCAACTCGGCAGATTTCTCCTGGGACGTTTTGTGCCTGAGTGAACATTTTCTGAAGTCGGGGGAATGCCATTTGTAAGCAGTGCACAACTTTGTGTACGCAGATGTTATTTGTCGTGAGCAGAAAAGCTGTGGAGGAACTGCCATCTTGGTGCGCGCGAATGTCGGATTTTCAACTTTCGAGGGCGCTGTGAGCCTTTCTATGGAGTCTCTGTGCGAACTAGACCATGAATTAGAATTAATTATCTTTTCAAAGTCGCTTTCCAAAACCTCGACATAAAAAGAGGAATATGAATCGAACTTTTTAAGAGTTTTTACTGTGTGTATTGTAATAGATAAACATCTAATCATCTGTGTCTATAGACCTCCGGCAGCAGATTTCATCGCATTCTGTCACCAGTTCGAATTGTTGCTAGACACAGTGAATAAAGCTAATTTGCGCTCAATAATTTGTGGTGACTTTAACATCCACTTTGAAAAAGCGGACAATAAAGTCATTTTATTTGACAACCTGTGTCGGTCCTTCGGGTTCTACAGAATAATAACAAGAAATACGAGGCAGAACGCTAGCATAGATAATATTCTGATCAACTTTACATTAGAGGAAACGACGGTGAAAGGCGTGGATTGGGGGCTTTCCGATCACAGCGCTCCAGCTCATAGAACTTCGGCTGTCTTCGGTCGAACTCGGAAGGGTAACGTTGGGCAGGAATCTGTTGAGGCGGTCGTTCTCGGCTGACAATGTCGGATACATTGCCTGGAATGTTTCAAGGTTTGACTGGTCGGCGTTGTACAACATGACAGATCCCAACGTCGCCATTGACTACTTCTTGAGTGTTGTCATTTACTTCCGCGACGTTTGCTTTCCGCTAAAGTCCTGCTCCAGCGGCTCGAAGGGTAGACTGAGACCCTGCGAATGGTACAACGAGGGATTAAGGGTTCTAAAGAGCGAGGTGCTTCGCCGAACGAAGAAAAAGCGAGGGCCGGAAACGTCCTGGGAAACATTTTGAGAAGCAAGGAACAGTAATATTTGAAAACGTCTCGTGGCACGGAGACATCTAGGGTTTTTTGAGTGAATTCCCCGTGGATTTGCGCCGAAATTTCGTCGGAAATAATGCGAGAGTGGTGAGACAACCAGTCACCACTTTTCTCCCGAACGAATGAAAGCGTCGCTACTCAGGTGAATTTCTTGAAATGCACATCTTTGGTAATTGCCAAAATTGTAGTAGAAATAAAATCGGTAATAAAAAACCTAAAATGTTTTATTTTTATTTTTTTAAACAAAAGGTCCGTTCCATTGGTTTGCTAGTGCTACACTAGTGTAGAAAACCATAAGATTTCATTGACTTCCTCTGACACATTGAATGAAACCAGTTGATTTTCTTCAAAAGTGAAGCACTCGCGAAACAATGGAACGGATATGATCGAGGCGTCATTAAACAAGTTATACATGTGACCGTTTCGCTTACCCGCAAAAATGTATTGTTTTTAGGACGTCACAAGATAGAAATTGCGATTTCAGCCCCAAAAACCATGTTTTGTGTTTTGTTTACTGGGAAGCTATTGGTGCTAGCGACCTGGCTTTGGTCTCATTCGATGCAGCGTTGAAATCTACGCCATGAAACGCTATAATTGCTTCAATTTATTTCAAAAATATCAAATTTAGACATTTTTCCAAACTTCCCACCTCTTTGCAACTACGCCCCCCCTCCCTAAGAGCGTGAATAATCGGAATTTTTTAGCAAAGTTTCAAGGCTGGACGAAATTTTCTCACTAGGAGGCTCTGATACGAGTTGATTAAGTGCACAACAACCATTTATTACATAAATTTGATGATTTTATGTAAAACCTTTACTATTATCGTTGAGGTCGATTAATAGTACACATTTGTCCCATACTTTTCCAGGAAAACTAATCACGGTTTTTTTTTATTTTTGGCTAGAAGCTCTTCTAAGAGGTCCTTTACCATGAAAACAAAACAATCGGAGTGAAAAAGTCACCCAAAAAAGAACGATCCTCAAAGGGTTATAGGTACGGTCTCTATTTTAGCTCAAGTCGTTTGGCCTATTGACAAATTAAAGTCAAAATACGTCAAATTCATGTGGTCGGAGGACGCTGAAAAAGATTTTCGAACTTTGGTCACGAGCATTTCATCAAATCCTGTTCTGCTACTACCTGATTGGAAGTTACCTTTCGAGTTGTGAACAGACGCTTCTCATTTCGGATGTGGCGCTGTCCTCTACCAACGTTACCTCACTCAAAAGAAAAATTCGCAGCTTCGTGTAATCGGGTACTATTTCCACACATTCACGAAGCCTGAAATCAACTACTTCGGCACTGATAAGGAAGCTTTACTGGACGTTATTAGGCAAGTCACATCATCTCCTTATCATCCGGCAGGAATCGGACTCGTAGAAAGGAAGATTCTATCCGGAAATAATAATAATAATTTATTTCCATGTGGTACAGCAAGTACTTTGGTCGTCATATGATTTCTAAATTGATTATTTTGCACTAGGCAAGTCGTCGGAATCATCCCAGCAGAACTCTGAATGCTTATAAATGGCCTTTCTCAGAAGCACCTCGCGGACGGTCTTACGGAAATCATCCGCGGACAAACTCCGAACACGAACCGGCAGTTTATTATAAAAGCCCACGGAACGCCCAAGAAAGCTTGACTTAGTTTTACTAAGCCTAAAGAAGGGATCCCTTATGTTGTCGGCGTTGTGAAGGGCCAGACCAGTCGAACTTCCAACCGTAGTACTACTTCCATTCGTAGCATGAGCGAAACAAACGCACTCCAGGACGTAAAGTGACGCCAGCGTGAGAATTCGAAGATCCCGGAAATACTCTTGACAATGGGCCGCACGGCCAACGTTCATTATGGCTCAGATTGCCTTTTTTTTTGGAGGGTAAAGATAACCTCCGCCTTCGGTGATCCACCCCAGAGAAGAACTTTATAACCGAGCAGACTGTGGAAGATTCCGAAGTATGCCATCAGAAGGCCAGAGAGTGGAACACATTCCTTAACCCATTAACGCCCAAGACGTGATAGCATGCATTTTTTAGAACGAAATTTGGACGGCATCCTCTATTGACTATAAATAAGCATGATTCATCGCAAATTTTAAATTTTTTTGAGAGTAACCAGAGTTATAAAATGTTGCGTTGACGCAACGTTGGGCGCTTAGGAGGTCAAGTTGGCTGCTAACGGAATAACGTTTTTAGGACTCCAAATTTCTGCATTATTATGTGAAAAACGAAGAAATGAAGTAAAACAATAATAAAAAACGTAGAACAAGCATATATTTAGTGATATTCAACTATTTATTTTGGTGCACTGTAAAGAAAAACTAGTAAAAAATTGATTATTCGTGGAATTTTGAAAAACAATCGTGATGGAGCCAAACTTGACCTTTTTTTGCACAGCCGACATCTTCTGCTGTCCGTTTTTTGAATTATGTGTCCAATATTATCCAAATGCACTTCATCTGGAAGAGCAGCTATTGATGGCCGACAGAGGTGGGTGCTCGAGTTCCTACCTTCGGGAACATCTTTCGAGGTTTTTCGCCCACAGTTGTCAACCAGAGCTATGAATTTACAATCACAAAGCGAAAATCAAATTGCGACATTGGTTTGCGCTGAGTCAAGTTGAGAAGCTTCCAAGCGTTTACGGCAGCACTATCGATAGCGTTCACAAACAAAGGCCGCCACCATTTTTTTCCCTCTCATGCGGATGCCGTAGTTGGCGATTCCTTTGTCGCGTAGATCTACCCCACCAATTAAGCCGGATACACACATGGGGTACTTGCCAAGTAACTTGCAAAATATTCGATCAATTTATAGCAATTGCCTGGAAACCAACCAGCTGAGAAATTCAAAAACGTGTTGCTCGTTACTTTGCAAGTTACCGCATGTGTGTATCCGGCTTTACAGAATTTTACATCTCAAGCACGTTGGGTTGCTCGATCGGGAGTCTCTTTTTTTCCTTCCTGCTAAAACGTTGGGTGGTCTTCAGAGGGTGAACGTCTTCATGATTTGTGAGAACGTTCAAACGTTGACGACGGAATTGTCATTCCACCGTGCAGCACAAACTTACCTTGAATAAAGTTGAAGACTTAGGTCACAAAACTCTAAAATGGCGAGAAAACGCACGCAGAAACTCAGATATGTTCAGGAGAAACTTCCTTTATCAAGGTTTGGTAACTTTCAACCTGATGATTCAAGAGGTTTCACTAGGAGGGATCTGACCACGCAGACGCCCAACGTTGCGTGAACGCAACATTAAGTTTTTCGACTGATTTGCACAACATGAAATGAGAAACCGAGTGCATTTTACACGCAAGTTTATTGCCATGCCTCCGAAATTGATGTTCAAGGAAAAATTTGGACCGAAATAAAAATTCTGAGCTCGAGAAATGAAATTCGCTTGGCGGGTGCAGTGAGGCCAGAAAATTTCGATTTTCAAAAATTGTTAAAAAATGTTGATTCGAGTTATGGAGTACTTCCATGATTTTTGTAACCGAGAACACACCCAAGTCTATCACGAAGAGCCTATTTCGGAACGAATTCGTCCTCTTAAATCGAGCAGGAAAAAATTAAATTAATGTTGCGTATACGCAACGTTGGGCGTTAATGGGTTAAGCTTTCTCAGAGCGAATAAAGCTCTATTTAGACGCTTGGACAATTCTTTGATATGATGGTGCCAGTCGGGTTTAGCATCTATCCACACCCCAAGGAACTTAACCGGTTTAGCCGGAGTCAACTCTTTCAACCCAAAAACCAGATGACGAGTTTTTTCCTTATTGAGCCACAAATCGTTGCCCAACAGCCAAGCCTCGACCTTATTGAGTTCTTCACTCATCCTCTTCATTAGATTATGAACATCCGAGTCCGACATAGTAATAGTTGTATCGTCGGCGAACAATGTGACCAATGCGTCAACCCATGACGGCAGATCATTTATGATGATCAAAAACAGGAGAGGCCCGAGTATTGACCCCTGAGGAACTCCATGCCTAACCTCCGAAGGCTCCGACGAATCTCCGTTATAAAAGACAATCTGGCTCCGCCCCCGCAAATAGTCCCTCAGCATATCCAGAGATAACCCCCTTATTCCATAGGCGTATAGCTTATTAATCAGTTTCTCATGAGAAATACTATCGAATGCACGAGAGAGGTCACAGAATGTCACCATCCCGTATTCTTTGTTTTCGAATGCCATGTATATGCGTGAAGCTAGGACCATAACTGCTTGCGTGGTATTTCTCCCCCGCCTAAAGCCAAATTGCCGGGGACTGAGGCATCCCGCCCCCTCAAGGAAGTTTGTAAGATGAAGATTAATCGCTCTTTCGAGAATTTTTGAAAATGTGACACAAATGGAAATTGGTCTCCAGCTACCTGGGTCATTTGGATTGCCTTTCTTCTTGAAGATCGGCACAACTTTACTCATCTTGAAGGAAGACGGAAAACCCCCCTGAGCCAGACAGAGATTCATCACGAGTGTCACCGAAGTTACAATTTGAGGTAACAACGATTTAAGGAGCCTGGGAGACACGTCATAGATATCCGTTGATTTTGAGGGCGGAAGCTTTGCCACGATAGACACAACGTCTTTCTCCGATAAAGACTTGAAGGCAGAGAGAGAACCGTTTTCTGGTTCATTCGAAAACTTTGCATGTTCTCCAGGACCCGCTCAACGACATCAGAAAAGAAGTCGCTAAAATCACGACAGTCCAGGGTGGAAGCCACAGATACGCTGGACCTATGGGAAACTAGTCCTTCCCTTCGCAAAACTTCCCAAGTTGCCTTTGTGGGGCATATGGCACTGGAGATATGACTCGCGTTATATTCCAGGCGCGCCAAGCGCAACCTTTCCTTATAGGGTTTGTGAACCTTCCTGTAAGCGGCGACATGTTCAGCCGATTTACTTTAACTTTAATTTGTCAATAGGCCAAACGATTTGAGCATAGTTAGGAATGGAAGCTCAAATCGTTACTGGAAAGGCAAAGTATCGTAAGCGCCAATTTTCGTCAATTTGAGTTTTTGGGGTTTTTAGATTCTATGGCACGTATATGTACATAAAACAACAACAAATTAACCCAAAATTGGGTTAAAACTATTTATTTTTAGCTTTGAAATTTGGACAGGAAAACGTAAGCGCCATCAAAAACATCGTATCCACCCTCTCAGCCAAACGTAAACGACATGAGACACCCGCTTGGGATCGTATGCGCCAAAATTACTGTCGCTTACAATTAATTTCGTGGCGTTTACAATTTCCCTCAAAAATGACGTTTTTTCGATATGAAATAGCTTTCTCTTGGTGCTATGACGTCAGTGCTTCGGAAGAAGATAGTGAGCGCCTTGAGTTGCGATCAAAAAAACGCCAGGTTCATGCGTACCTCAGCCTATACGCAGACTTTTTGTGGTCGTTCTGCCCGGAGGTGCGATGTTTTTCATCCTTATTTCCCATTTAGGTGTATTTTGGTCTTATTTTCTGTGTTAGCCGTGGCTTCCATGTCCTCAAAAAAAAAAAAAAAAAAAAGGCATGCCGCATTGGCCAACGTCCCAAAAACTCTCCTCGGCGAGGAACTGAGCAAGACTCGGCCAATACCGAAGTGGTATCAAAGTTTCCACCTTTCATCAAATAAGGTGGACAGTGGCTTCTAAGCTAAACGATCAATCAGATGTGAGTTATCATCAATCATTTCGTCGGAGTTCCTCAAATGCATAATAATCCATCTCGATTGTTGGGCCGCGATTATGAATATGGCCCCGAGTGAAGTGATGCTGTGTTTTCCTGCTTTGGGGGCACGTCGTATTAGGAATTTGAATTAATTACAAGTAAATTCTCTCCTGTCGTCCTAGATTAAAGAGTCCTCATTTTTTAATTGTCAAAACTTAATTAAATGTCTCTTCTTCCACTCTCACTTTTTCTTGACGTCGAATTCATAGTGACTTCTCACAAATTTATTTTCCCTTTAAATCTTTAAAACCAACCATGGAATGACATTACTACATTTTTCTAACGCCTTATCTTGCGTTAGAAAAACGCTCGTGTGCACCGAGCCTTACAGTGCAGTCAAAAAACTTTTTTATGAAAGGCTCCAAGCGGGTAAAACTCGTCCAGCCCGGAGACTTGGTTCAAAAATTTCATGTTAAAGTAGAATAATAGATCCGACGAGTGCCGAGTCATTGCAGAGAAGGGGAAAATTTGTAAAAATGCCTAAATTTGAGATGTTTGATAGAAATAGAATGGTGGTTCCTGACGTATTTGTGAATACTAGTGATTGATTTGGTCGAATGAAAGCAAAATCAAGTTGATAGAGGGCCAATAATTTCCGCGTCATGTGAATTATAACTTGACACAGGGTTTCTAATGGACCCTGAGGACCCAAATTTCCAGATGGTTCTAGGAACATCTGTTTAGAAAGTTAACTGAATTTACCACTTCTTTCAGTCCATAAGAAACTTGTCGATCTATAGTACTAAAAATACTTGCTTTCACCCATAAAATTGCGACAGTTTTAAAATTGATAAAAATTTCAATGGTAGACCGACGTTACTGTTATTTCTTACGTATTTTTCAACGTGGAATCTCACAAATCTCACTATAGTCTTCTTGAGTTAAGACCAAAAGTGCACAATAAAACCTGGTTTTTGGGACTGGAATAGCAAGTACTATCTTCTGACGCTTGAAAAACATGTAAATTCTTGGATGAGATCAATGAAACTCATTCTGTCCACGTATTTATACAACAAAAATGCAACCAACACCAGGTCGCTATCATTGTTAGCTTTCGATGCACGCCAAAATTGGTGACTTTACTGTTGTCATTCTTAAAATAGGGCGTGTAATGCGTTCAATTATGTTTTGTTTTTATGACTTGCCATAGTCCACATAACAACAAAACGACTATTTGTTTACATTTTTAAATGAATTTAACCCTCCGCGGGAAAACGTAAGCGACAGTGAGCTGATTCGGTAAACGTATCCGCCTAAATCGTATCCACCAAATAACAGACATTGTTTTCCCATGTTCGATCGTAAGCGACAAAACATGTTTAAAAAGTATCTTGCTCATGACAGAAAGTTTTGAAATTATGAAAATAATTAAAATGAATCACTAGGGTCACGTACACAAATTTTCAAGAGAATCAGACGACATTAAGTTGTCCTAAACGAAAAATGCATCTCCTGTAAAGTTGGCCAAATGGCGCTTACGATACTTTGCCTTTCCAGTAACGAAATTTCAAATTATGCCGTCTATCACCGGGACTATTATTTACGAGGACAAAGGACAGGATAAAACTGCAGCGATTAAGAATACTCTTCCCCACCATGACAGGATCTCAATAAAGCTCGGTGCACACGATGCATTTTTTGAAACATGATAGCCTGCCTTTTTTAAAAAAACGTCCGGTCGCTACCGGGGATCATATGTTTTTTTTCTTCATGCATGTAAACATGCTTCGAAAAATGCATCGTGTGCACTCAAGGTGACTAAATTTTCTAAAGGTGCCGCAGATCACTGTCCTTCACCTACGTCACGAGCAGTCCAACCGCCATTGCGCTGGACCCAGTACATTATTAATTGTTTCTGGTCTGTGATTTTTGAGAATTCATAAACTTCAATTTCAAAATTAACTTGCTCTGCTGCTCTGGGGTGAGCAATCGGGAGCAAAGGACTGCTGGTGACGTCAGTCTCCACCCCTCCCGTCCGATGGTCAGGGGGAAATCTGTGGCACCTATAGTAAAGTTTAGTCATCTTGGTGTGCACTGAACTTAAGTCAGGGGGAAGATGGAACGAAGCCTCGATCATTATTGTTTTGAAAGATAAATAAAACATTAATAAATTGATTAAGCTGATGTTATCCGGAAGACGATGGAAGGGCATAGCCGAACACGATTCGAGTTTCGAGAAAAAATGGCTACCCGGCGGGATTTGAACCAGCAACCCTTGGATAACCAGTCCAGCACGCTGCCAATTGCGCCACGGAGACGCCTTTGGGAGTCGTACTCCGAGGGATAAGCTAAGCTTGTTCGAAGAATACAAGTGAGATGTTTAGATTGGATGACCGTTGTTCGATCCACACAGAAGAAATGGCGGCCATCTGGATGGCGCTGAAATACATAGCCAAAGTAGCGGACAGCAACGACCATCAATACTTAATACTTACTGATGGACGAAGTTCCCTGGTCAAACTAAAAAAAACCCGGTATGAGAATAAACTGGATAGAATTCCAAATACTGAAGGAATTAGACAAACTAAGAGAAAATGGTATTAAAATCTTCATAATGTGGATAAAAGGACATTTGGGCATTGCTGACAATGAAAGAGCCGATGAACTGGCCAAACGGGCCCTTTCAGAAGGCAGACTTTTAAGTGGTGTGACAGAAAGAGATTTACTTAAAAGTCAATCATACTACAGAAATGTACAAAAAATGGGAATTTAACTGGAAAACCACTCAAACGACAAGGGGACGGAAATATTCCAGAGTGCAACCTGAACTAAGAAAAGCCTATTGGTTCAAAAACACACCATTCAACCGAGAAGAGTTAGTCACAATTTCAAGAATAAGATTTGGACACTCAAGGTTAGCGTATATTCACCTGCGAGAAAGTGATGGAAAGCTTCCATGCCAGTGTGACGTCCCTAAAATAGACGAAGCTCACCTAATCCTGGAATGCACGAGATACTGTAGTCAGAAGAATGAACTCATCAACTCCTTAGTTCAAGAAAAATTCGTAATGCCCTTCTATTTACCTCAACTACTCACTATGAACCCGGATGTATCTGTGGGCGTGATATCTGCCATTTTACGCTTCATAAAAAACTCAAACCTACCGATTTAATCAAAATAAAGCCCAACAAACGGCTAATACTCTAAGTTGTAAAGCCAAAAAAAAGAAGCGAAGCCGAACCCCACCCAGGTCCATTGTTTCTCGAAACTCTAGGCCGAATTTTATCTTATCTAGATGTTGTTAGATGGACTCTCGCCAGTCGTTTTCAAAGCACCCAAAGGTGTGTTTGTTAAGGCTGTAGACGGTGCTTCCTCAACTTCGGTACACGATTTCTTTGTGGTGAAACCGAGATATTTCATGAAAATTGGCACATAGCTATTTCCAACCAATTAAATTGTCAGTATGGATTCACTTTTTGGGAAAAAAAATTCTGAGGGGGGGTTCCTCCCGCAACGAAAGCTTCGGTACACGTTTTCTTGGACAAAAATGCAATATATTTTTTTTATTATTTTTTCGCGAATCTTTGAGGTTGGAAAATTGTCACTACGGATTCACTTTTTTCAAATTTCAATTTTTTTTTTTTAATTTTCATTTTTTTAAAATCGTAGCCTCGATAAAAATGTTTATTCTCACCGTATATATTTGAGGAAATAGGTTGAGAATACAGTCAAAATTTTTTAAAACGTATTCATCAACACTTTCGTATTGTTTAAGAACTTATTCCTAATTAATAGCAATTTTATTTTCGTTGAAATGAGGATTCCACCTCGTGGCGCTGTGCGGCGGCTAGTTTGAAAAGGTGGATTCTATACAATTATTCGTTGGACTCGAGATGCTACCAACCCCCCTCTAACTTCACTATCATAGCTACCCTACTTGTCCAACAACTCCCTCAAGGTTACAGAAAGCATGTTTTTTTTTTTTTTTCCTTTCATGTCTTTCGAGTTTTGTGGGCTGAAAAATACGTGAGGATGAGGATCGTTTTCCGGGCTAGGCCGTAGGGTTGCCAGATTTGAAAAGCTCGAAAACCGGCCTATATATATATAAGTCGTGTATTACATAAATATATACCGGGTGACCCACTGTAAATTGAACCCAGGCCACTCCCACGCGCGGACAAAAAATAATTGACTGTGAATGTTTGAACCAGTATGTGTATGTTCACAGGTTCAATTTGAGGAGGGCCTAATAGCGTTTTCGATTCCCCAAAAAATCTGCCTCGCGGCAGTAAATTTCCGTACGTTTTCTCTTAATTAAATATGTTAATGTAGAAGAAGGTTGGAAATGAACTGCCCAGAGCAGAATTTTACGCAAATGGACTACTCCGATTAAAGGTCACCGCACGCTGTCAACCATACAATACAGTTTTAAAGCTTTTTTGTATCGAAATTAAAGTTATTTCGGACTTGTAGTTTTATAAACAACAGTGACGTGGTGCTTTATGTGTCGTGAGAAAAAGAAACTGCCACGGTACGGCTCTTAGACCACCAAGACACCGCGGCGACCAGGAACTATTCAACTCCCGGCCATCTCTTTCCCCCACGACAACACAACAATACAGTGACTGAACCGCTGGAACTGATAATACAATAGGCCCTACCTAGGCTGAGAGTTAGCGCGGTGCCGGCCTGCACAAGTCACACGAAAGTCACGAAATCATCCCCGACGTTTTAAAGAAATAAAATCTTGTCGCTAAGTTCCCTTACGAATAGTTTAATGAGGAAAAATTAAAAAAAAAATTATTACAAAATGAGCAAATCCGAAAACCGGCTTTACTTAAGGCCGGTCGAGGGTCCGGCCGGCATCCGGCCTCGGACTTCCAAAACCGGCCAGGCCGGTCGAAAACCGGTCATCTGGCAACCCTACTAGGCCGGCGAAACAATCTACCGACTTCGGGAGTTGTTTAATTTTTTGTTTTTTGCCTAAAAAACAGAACTCGCAGAATAAGAATAAAATAAGTTTAATACTGATTAACCCCCGCACGAACCAATTGATTTTTAGCGTTCGAAGAACTCGTCGCTGAGGCTGATCCAATATGGGGGGGGGGGTAATGGGGGAAACTACCCCCTCCTCCAGGATTTCAGGAAAGTTGATTTTTAAAGAAAGATAAAGAGAATATCACGACGATTAGCTGAGGACAAGCGGTGGTTAAGAAGCTTATTTGTCAATTCTCTCATAAAAGTAAGGCTACCCCTTCCCTGCAATGTTAATTTTCTAGCCTCACCTTGTCATAAAGTCGTCAAACAATGTCATACACTGAAACCTGACGCTTTTCTGACTTCTGGGATTTTCACATCAGGCAGAATCACAGAGCGCCGTTTCTGCTTCCAAATATTAAACTCTGGGATGTCGAGTGGTGTTTTTAAAGCAAGTTGTAGTCAAGGAAGCAGGTTACCAAACGGGGTAGTTACAGGAAAAAACTCCGGGACTAAGTTTGATGACTGATTTTAATGTTTTTAGGTGTGCTGAGTCTGATTTTTAACTCTGCCCAACGTTACAACCCCGGCAACACGGCGAAATTTGAGTGGATTTTTAACTATTGTGTTTTTGGGGCGTTTTCACCACGCCATCGCTTGTAATACGAGTAGGTTTTAAAACATGGTTTCCGCTCATTTATTATGTTTTTAGAAGTCCTTAATCGGAAATTCAAACCCTAACAAGAGACGCTGCAGCCTATAAATAGAAAAAACTACAAAAACCTCCGATTTCAAGCTTTTTTTCAGTGTAGTATGCATCCAAAGTCGAAATTGATGTATGTAGTTCACATTAGTTTTCCATTTCATTTTCAAACGAGATTGTATACCTGTATTTCTGTCCGTTTCTATCCGTGTTAACTGGTGTGCTGAATCCGAACGCGTCCAACGGAAGAAATTTCCATAAGCCTTATCATTGGACGTTGCGTGAAATATTGTTCTATCTATATTCGCTAAACAATCCATAGACAATTTTTTGAGATAAGTTCATAACGCAAGGCGTCCAGTTTGGCTAAACGTTCTTCAGATGGGTGCGTTTATAATCCCCCTCTGCCATTTTACAATATGTATCCTTGATTTCGATAAAACCGGTACGTCATCGAAAAATTTAGGCATACCTATTAAATTTGGCATAGTTGTTCACGTGGCTTCCGCTACTCCATGCGATCGAAGAAAAACGCGAATGGGAACTTGTGGCTTTTTTCGTGGTCATCAAACTAAGCCTAAAAGAACAAAAGAACGATTAGTCTCAGGGGCGTAGCCAGCCCGTCATCAAGGGGTGGGCAGCCAGCTAGACAAGGGTCTAGCCGGGGGGGGGGGGGGGGGGCACGTCTTGAGAAAAAATGTTAGCGGATGAAATCCAGAAAAGGACATTTTACGGCTAAGACTGAGGAAAAACACCCATTCACGGCTAAAATTGAGTAATAGAGCTGATTGAGAAATAAATGTCATTATTCGCGGTTGAAATTGAGAAAACATACCAATTTGCAGTTTCCACGATGCAAAGTCCGCGACGAAATTAAGGAAATGCGCTAATTCACGGGTTATAGAGCTCTTTACACAGCTAAAATTGACGAAATAAATTGCCCGTTCAATGTAGAATTGAGAAAAATCACTCACTTGCGGCTAAAATTGGGAAAAAACGCCAATTTACGGCTAAAATTGAGAAATGGTGCTTATTCACGCAGGTAAAATTGAGAGAAGGCGCCAGATCGTGGTTTCTCAAACAAACATCTCGGTAAACATTGCGAAAAAGTGCTAATTTACCGTTTTTACACACATATATGGCAAGTTTGCGGGTACAATTGAGAAAGAGCGCGTACATTTTTGAAAAAGTACTTATATTCACGGCTAAAATTAAGGAAAATTGTTCGTTCGCAGGTGGAATTGAGGAAAATACCCATTTCAAGGTTTCGCGATGCAACATCCAAGTCAAAATTAAAGAAATTCGCTCACGTGCGGGTTATGTGGACCTTTTCACTGCTACAATTTGAAGGGGGACAAAATTGCTCAAGGCAGAATTGAGGAAAATCACTAATTTGCTGCTAAAATTGAGGGAAAACGAATTGGCAAAATTGTCACCGTTTGTTGATGGCATTGTCGTGGCTAAAATTGAGAAATTGCGTTCATCCACAGGTTAAATTAAGGAAAAACTGTTCTTTTGCGGCTGAAGTTGACAGATCGAACGTACCAATTCGCGGTTAGGCTATGCCCAGTGATGGCCGCAATTGAAATAATAAATAAAAATGCGTAATTTCACGGTTTTTTTGAGACATTTTAACGGCTAAAATGAAGAAAATGGGTTATTAATATTGCCAGTTTTTAAGCCATACAACTTGATTATTGTTATGTTTTTAGGGTTTTGGCTTTTTTCTTCTTCTACTTCTTCGTTTCCTGAGCTTTCGCCTTCTTTTCCTGAAGGCATCGTCAGAGAACTTTTTTTTTTTTCAAAAAACATTAATCAAGATAAGCGAAAATGTGTTGTTTTTTTTTAGTGAGAAAAAACCGCAAAATTGGTTTTATGGATCGAAATACAAGGCATTTGAGGAAGAAATGTCAGTAAAAGTGATGTCTTAGTGGTCGAAATCAGTGATACTGGTTGCTTAGTGAGGCAGAGATTGTAATGTGCAAAATTTGGTTTTCAAAAAAACAAAAAAAAACAAAAAAAAAACAGCGAAATTGGTGTATGCATTAGTAGGCGAAATTCGAGTAATTGGTTCTGATGCTGAGCAATTCCTGCGAAAGTTTTAATCATTAAAAAAGTGTTGAATTTTAACTTTTTGATGGAATTTGGGGGTGGGCACCTGCCCCACGAAATATGCGCTTTTGATTCTAGTGGAGGGCAACTGCCCACCCCTGCCCACCGCTGGCTACGCCCATGATTAGTCTACACCGATGGTCTCAGAGATATTTCACCAAATCGAACAAAAGGGCCCTCAAATCCAAATTTGAGATCGTGCAGTGCCAACACCCGACGTGGAATCTTCAGGATTTTTTTAGGAAATGGAAGGATGTGTATATCTGAAAGAGATTGCCAAGCGTTTATCAGTTTTTCCAGCTTCAGGCTCCAGATAATTTTCCGTCAGCGGCAGAAAATGGTCAATTTTTGACGGGCCATATCTCAGGAACCATTAGTCGTACGGAGATACAATTGGGCTTAAATAGTCGTAAAACTTAGTCTATTTCAAAAATGCAAAGGAGCGCAGTCATCGAAAAGTACTTAGTTCCAGAGATACAACCGATTGAGTATAAAAAGTAAGAAAATTTCCAGTTTTTTTGTTGGCAAAGTTCAGATTCGGATTCAGCACCCCAAGAAACATAAGATCCGTTGACAAAACTACTTCTATGCGTTTGTCCCGGCCAATTCCCCATTTGACTGGACTAAATCTTGTCATTTTAATACTCTTCTCATCTAAAGATGATACAAAGAATGAGTCACACAACGAACTCCGCTTCGTTCAATGGCTCGTCCAGATTCGATTCAATCTTGTTGAAGTGTCGCTAGAGAACCTTTAAAACACAGATTTCAGCGCCATATTTGGTCCCTCAGTTGTTAGGGTAAACAAAATATCATGAATGAAAAAATTGTCATCGTAACAGCAAACAAACGCGGAACGCGATCGAAATAAATCAAAAAATATTACTTGTCAATGAGATCAGGTGATAATTATAATCATGTGAGGGACCAAGCGTGGCGCCGATTTCCGTGTTGCAGTACTCGTGTTTTATAGTGCCTTAGTGTCGCTAGACATGGATGGTATCTCCATAACGCTGGGAAAAACCACCGTCAATGGATAGTGTGCCCATAACAGCTCCTGTGTTTGTTGTGCGCGAAGTTTGATTATTTTCTGAGGTCACATTTCTTTTGAGTACACACATTGAGCACTCCAAGAGAGAAGTGGAATGGTATCCATTGCGAGTCCTTCCACAATTAACGCATCATCGCTGGTGGTCCTCAAGCAAACTGTCATAACTCCAACAATTTTCGTCGCACGTAATAATGAAGCACACCACTGAAATGGCAGAAAATTTTATTTTTATTATGTCTACGTGGTTTTGGAATCAGCTTGAGTTAAAGGCCCTTAATACTGGGCTGAATTTCCAAGTTGTCCTCTTTTTCCACCAAACAAGGGTTTTCTAACAGCTTTAATTTCGCATACAGCATTATCAAGATGAGCCAATGACCTACGATGAAATGGACATTGCCACTGTAACAGCCAAGATATTTGGACAAAGGTTTGAAATTGTCAAGTGTAATCGCCAAAATAAGGCTGTTGTAGCCACTGGAAATAAAAGAGAACTATCGTCTTATTGGTGGATGATTAAATCCAAATCGCTAAATCGGTCTCAGAAAATTATAAAAATACGAATGCAGTGAATTCTTCACTCACCCCCCCCCCCTCATAGGGCCCACACAAAACAATAGGTATTTCGATTTATTTATTTATTTTGTATCATTCGTGTTTCATAACGAATGCTCGATGTGCTGTGAGTGAAATTAAAGCTGTTAGAAAACACGTGTTTGATGGTAAAATAGGACAACTTGGGAATTCAGGGAATTTTTACAGTCATTATCCAAAGCACTAACAGCGCTAGCTAATTCGACGTACACTGCCCAAATTTCGAATTTATCGGTAGAAACAGTACAATTGTCGAATAGTTAATAATTATTATCTACCGTAAAAATTATCAGGTTTGGTATGACAGTATAATTTTCCAACGTGTACTCAGTCAAAGAAAAATAATTATTTCTGACGGCAACTTGATCGTTTCCTTGAGCTTGTTTTCCAGGCGTTATGCTTTCGCCTAAAATCTATATCTCGGGAAAATGACTGACACAATAATAATGTCATCTTATTTATTGCACTCCTATTTCGTATACACTACAACTTGAAGAGAAATTGGTACTTTTCTGATTTCAATTAGAGCATCACTAGACACTGGCTGAGGTATTATCGTTATGAGATCACACTTCACTTGTAATAAACTCGCGGGATCAAGGGCACTTCTTCTGACAGTTCTGACTTCTGACTCAAAAAGATACCTAGATGCGAAAATGTTCAAACATCAGGGCTTCAAGTAAGAAGTTAGGAAAACGAATTCTGGTGTATAGTTTTTGTACTAAAATTTCCCATTTTAATTTTTTCCCCGCGATGTACAGCGCCATCTCTTGTCTCAGGGTGATTTTCAAAGCTTCACCGTCAACAGCCTTAACAACTAGCTCTGCTGTGAGCCCCTGTCTGACGGAAAACTTCTGGCGATCTCAGAAGTGTCATCTCCCAGACCATAGAAAACGTCCTGAGTAGGTGCCAGACACGAATGACCCGGATTTTTCAAACTGTGGGCTGCCGGACTAAAAGGGACGAGACGAAATAGTCAATTTTCCTGTGATGTGAGAAAGTAACTTGAAATTTTATCTCAAACCGCTTAATTATCAGTTCGTGTAATAAGCGTCCCCCCCCCTTACCAGTTGACTACTTTTTTTTCTCTGACTCTCAACAAACGTTTGTTGACGTTTAATGGCAGCTAGGTGTGCGCGCGAAACGGGACCGTGCGGGAAATGAAAAGTCCTGTCCCGTCCCGCACGCACTCATGCCCCGTCCCGCGCGCGATGTCCCGCATGTACCTCGGGACAAAAAAAGTACATGATCAAATAGTCAATCAAGTCATTTTCAGGTCAAGTTCAAGCGTTTTCTAGTAATTGCCTACAAACCGACCAACTGAACTTGTTCGTTACTTGACAAGTGTGTATATCCCGCTTTAGAGTACGAAATCAGTTAGCCATTATCAAGGCGCGTATGGTTAATTTAACCATTATGTGGGCGCAAATTGTCAGTTTTTCCATAATACGAATGGCGAATGGTGCGAATCGTGAGTTTGCCATTTCCACGGTGCGCATTGTCAGGTAATTTACACGAGCAATAAAAATTGCTGCAATTCGGCAATTATTGGACAATTCTTTTCTACAAAAATTGTAACAATACGAAGCAATTTTCCCTCAGCGGATATTTGAGGGATTTTGCAATTGTATTCCAGTGAATTGCACCATTTCTGAGCAACAAAAATGGCTCAACAGTTACTTTTACTTTTTAGACTACCGTTGAAAACTGTTACTTTCTTCTTTTCCGAGAATTGTCATCCGGGCCACCCATCCTCTGGTGGCCCCCGGGGCCAAAAATTGCGGAAAACGTGCAATAATTATCCAACCTCCGTGGACTTGAAAAATTGCAAGAAAAAGAAGTCGCCGGAATTGGACAACAGTGATCAATATTGGATAATTCGATGCAATTATTACATCAAGAAAAGAGTGAGTTTCGAGGAGGGAAAAGATTGAACGAAACGGGTAGTTTATTGCTGGGCAATTTTTCGGCTATTGCTGTAATTCGCTTTCATGCAATAATTGCCTTAAAAAATTGCCCGTAAAAATGGGCCTTTAGACATGGTGATATTTTCAGGGCAAGAATCCATGCCATTTCAGGTCCGAGTGCCGAGTGGTCGTTTTTGCCTTTTTTAGAGCGGGAATTGCAAGTTTTGCACATTTTTACAGCAGACAATGCATGTTTAGCCATTGGAATTTTTTAGGTCGCGAATTATGGTGTCAAGCCAAAGGCGCGAATAGTCAGTATTGACCCTTTTTTGGCACGCAAATGGCCAGTTTGGCCATTTTTGGCACGCGAATGGTTGATTTTGACATTTTTAGAGCGGCGATAATCGTCAGCATAACCATTTTTAGGGCACTTCAAGTTCCATTGGGTATTTTAGAGCGGGAATTTCAAGTTTGGCAATTTTTAGGGCGCAAATGTATAGTTAGTTCAGCCCTTTGCAAGGCGCTAATCGTCATTTTTGCCACTTTGGCGTGCGATTACAGTCTGTTTAGCCGTTCGTATGTAGTGGAATAGTCATAGTTTGAATATTTCGTTGGGGACGAAATCTTGAATTATTTCGGCTATACGAGATTCATGCAAAATTCCATTCTCCAGGTCGTTGGGGACGAAATTTTGTTAAAAACAATTTTTTATCTTTCGTATCAGCATAGTATAATGTTCTGGGGGGTTGACTTTCGTCAAAAAATATTTCGTCAACGAGCTCCCCGTCCATTCTGTTCTCCTGGTCGTCGGGGGGCTTGGGGAACCAAATTTTGTCAAAAACAACGATTTTGCCCTCTTATCAAGTTTAATGCGGTGAGTTTCAATCTTTCGTATTAGGAGCAAATTATGTTCTGGGAGCTCGGCTTCGGTCAAAAATGATTTCTTCGACAAGCTCCCCGCACATTCTGTCGTTGTGGAACCAAATGTTCTCTAAAACAACAATGTTGCTTCGCTTTCATCAAAAATAATTTCCTGTGACCTCGCGACTCCAAATATGGGTGGGCCCATACTCCAATGGAGGGGCCATATATGGCCCTTTCGGGCCTCTTAATTCCTTGGATCCGCCACTGCAAGGGAAGGATAATTGAGGTATAATCGATGTGTTCAAAATGTACATTTTGGGGCAAAGGACATGCATTTTCTGTTACAGTGATTCAAAAAAGGCAAACGGATTATTTGGTTTTTTCCGTTCATTTCACTTTATAGTACAAAAAACAAATTACGATTCCCGGCGGGAAGTCCCGTCCCACGCGGGAAATTTTGTTTTTGTCCCGCGTCCCGTCCCGCGTAAGGCTGCCCCTAATGGCAGCCTTTTCTTGATCGCTAAATAGCTACAGATCTCGCTTTAATACCGCGGTAGTACCAGGAAAACAAAGTGCAAAGCCTTGAAAATTTACCCCGTGGTATGAGGCGGTAAAAACACGTGCGCTTTAGTTTGGAATGGGCTGGAATGGGTGAACGCAAAATAAATTATAATGCGGAACAGGCAGGCCTTGTTCACGGAAAAAGGATTTGTGAGTCTTATAGCTATTGAAAAAAAAAAAAAAAAATGTAAGGCGAGGCTTGGTGGCTGTTAGGATGATGGGATGGAGTGTTCCTGATATGTGGGCCCCCTCTCCAGTGGACCCAGGTGCTACCGTTCGCGTCATTGTGTTAAACGTTTACCCTCCTTTTCTTTGGTACGTTATAAATTTTATCTTTAACCATATCTTATTTATTCACAACTCCTTTTTGCATATTTTATTTTATTTATTTACCATTTGTTCCTCCTAAATGACGTAATAAATGTGTTTTGTTTAAAAAACAAAGTGTGTTCAAGAATACATACAAACTTGAATAAATTACCAACTTTTCCATTGTATTCACCCCTCCCCCCCCCGAAACTTAGCTTCACAATCAATCAATCCCATGCCCCAATCTAAAGTCTGTCCCACGCTTTTAAACACTGAGATTGAAGGATTTGCGGTGATAGTTTGAAATCCAAATTCCATGCATATTGTTACTCCGGTTTAGACTAATCGAATTTGCGGGAAGCTCCCGATGAATCCATTTGAATCGCATTGCATTTTTATGAATGTATTATGCATACTGTGTAGAACTGGCGTGCTTAACACGAAATGAAGAAATTTTCAGTTTAAATGGTCAATTTGCATCACCTCAGGGGGAAAGGGTTGCATTACTGTTTTGTAGAAAAAAAAAAGAGCACTAGAAAAGGCACTTAAAAAATCTCATCTCACGCCTTATGAGTGGTGCGGTAAGCTGGAGGGGTATAAGAGCGAAACAGAATAAAGCCTCAACCCCTTCAACATATATACCGTAAAAAGGATGTCAAACCGAAGTGACTCTCAAAGAAAGGTGGTGGTGGTGGTGGCGTTATTGACAGTGGTGTGGGGGGAGGGGGAGGGAGACTCACTAGGCTCCATTATACCCCCGAAAAGAGGCTGAAATCCTATTTAAACCACGATTTTGCATTGCACCTTAACGGTGTGCGTGATGAAGAAGAGAGCGGGGATGCTTGATATAGGATGGAACTTTCGCCCCTTGTTGCGTTAATTCATCCCGTAAAGAGGCATATACCTTTGAAAGACGAGTGCCTATTGGGATAAAGTGATGGAAAATTGAATAAAGAAACGCAGTTGGGATGGGTTGGGAGGTAGGGAAATTTCCCTAAGCTGAACTGAATTCACTTGGAAGTTGAAAATATGACCCTTTTTGCGTTATCATTCGAGCAAAAATATACGAAGCAATCCCCTCCCTTAAAATTCCTGGAAGCCGCACTAAAAGGAAATTTGAACTGTTCACGCGAAAGAAGCAAAAAAAGAAATAAAGACGAATTAAATTTCATAAAGCCTTAACCCACCCACGGGAAGCTACGACTTGTTTTTTCAGTCACCCCCCCCCCCCACCCTCTAACTAATGACTGCTACCTATTGTTAGGCAGCAAAAGATGGAGGCTCTGCAGCAATAAATTTAGCATTAAAAAAAGAGAATCATCTCTCGTTAAAAAATGAAAAATAAACCCTCTCATTTTTGCGTAAAAAGTAAATAAAGCATTGAATGGGTAGGAGTTATAGCCGTATTTTTTAAAGCTTTGACCCTCAATTATTTACATAAAATTAAAAACTTCCGGCTTGATTACATGGGTCATTCAAGCATTCCATGACTGTAGTCAGTATTCGGGAGACAAACTTGCCTGGTGGGCGCAGGAATTGTCGGAGTCATGAGGTGTTTATATCCTGATGCCCGTGAGGCCAAGTTTTTTATTTCCGAAGTTAAATAATATTCTATTTTTGAGTCCACGCAACTAATGCCCAAGTTAAATTGACCGGGCTAATGAGACCAGGACCGAGTAGTAGCCCTCGGTGGCTGAAGGTCTGAGGTAGAAACGGAGACTGGACTGCACCTTGAGTGCAACTATATCATCAGAGCGACTTCCCCAGCCCACCACCTCAACTATATTGATGGTTACCTAATAAAATTTTACCAGTAATTTCCTCTTAGTTGCTTGGGGTTGACCTTGGTTTACTTCAAATCATCAGATTTTTGCTGCTTTGCCATCATATTTTGGCCCATTTTCCGTTTTCACGAATTTTTCAGCGGACAGCGGTCACCTGATCATCAACACTGATGTCCGCAAGGAAAAGCCTCGACGCACCGCACTAATCATGTTCTGAGGGGCTCATAAATCCTGTTCGGCTTAGATCGGAACGCTTTGATAAAATTGGTCACAAAATACGTCCACCTTGACCTAACCAACGACCACGGGCGGTTTTGTTTTGTTTTTGTGCAAAAATGACCCAATAGATTCAAAATTTGACGAAAGCGCGTATCTCATGGTTTTTTTGCCACGGGGAGCCTGAACAACATTTTTGAACGGATTTTTGAATTGTGGTGGTGATCATCAGTCCTGATGACCAAGAAAGTCTCGCGGTGCAATCGGCTCTCGCTGGCACGCCACGTCGCGCACCGTGAGGTGGACAAAACAGCCAATACACAACGATCTATTACACGAAACGTTCATTTTTGGCTACTTTGAGAGGATCTGAGCTGTGAAAGTATATACCCTGAAGTGCGTTTTGGCTAAAACCCAGCCAACTAGCTCACAGCACATTCTATTCTCCTGATCTGTGAGAACCAAAACTTGTCAAAAATAGACGATTTTGCCCCTTTTCTCTCGTGCTATGCGGCAATTTTTCCGCAGGTCCCTTGTATCCCCGGGAGCTCAGATCCAGACTCCAGAGGAGTATTTGCCAATAAGTGGTTAAGGATGAGGCCAAAATGTGCATAAAATTCCCACGTTCTATAAATGGGCCCAACAGGCTCTCGAGATCGATATCGGACACCCCTGGAGTTTTTGATCTTCCAACTCTTTTAGAACGCTTTTCAAATTGTATAACTGCACGTTAAGGTCAATGACCCAGAATGTTCTACGGCCGCTGTGTTTTCCCCTTGGCATGAGCTCTCAGCACCACATTCTAATATTCTCCTAATAGTTGGGGACCTAAATTGCCGATATCTCAACCCTTTCAGAATCCTCAAAACTTGCTAAAAATAGGTGCATGATGGTTGACCCCTCTGACTATCTTGTAGAGATCAGCCTTCTTTTCCACCGCATCTTACCATTCGCCCTGAAACATAAATTAGACAGAATTGGAATGATGAAATTAATAGCACCGTGTTTTGAGTGGGCAATTAGTATACTATTTATTCGAATTAGCAAAGTCACGTATTTCCACACCACAATAGTACACAAATTAATGTTTGTTTAATAAAATTTGATTTTCCGGGCTGGCAAAGGTCCTATGTGATGCGTAGTCAGATTGGGAGCGTCGAATAACTCCTTTTTCCAGCATTTCAGTTATTTTCTTTGACGCCCAATGGTATTTTTCGCGTGAGAGGCGATACGGTTTCTTTTGTACCACGGGGGTATTGGGTTTTAATTTGAAATCAACCTGAGGAATATTTGCCTCTATCGGAAGGATTGCTGAAGGTGAGGAACTTGCCTTTTCAAGCGTAGAAGGGTAAAATAACTTGAATCCTTGAGTTTTTGCATGGACGGAAATCCAAGAATCATGGCATATGGTAAATTTTCAACAAGAAAAACTTTAGTTGTTATAGCAACGTGGTTAAGATAGATGTTTCCTTCAACGGATTCTAAAATTTTGTGTTGAGAACCGTGGAAACTCCTAAGGACACCCCCTTATTTTAAAATCGTCCACCCATTTTTCTCAGCGATGTCGGATCTGATAAGATCACCAGATGCCCCAGTGTCAAGAATAGCTTGAACTTTTACATTATTTACGAGTATTTCTTTGGTCAATAGTGGGGAAATAGAGCCACAGTACGATGAAAAATTATCTTAAAGCCCTGTACACGCGGAGACTTTTCTGTTCTGTCACGAAATTTTTAGGAATGTTCGTTTGTCGTGATGTCAAAAAGTCTAAAAACCATATGTTTCTATGAAAAGACCAAGAAAAAACGGATAAATTCTGGAAAAATCTCTCCTTTCTCCCTACCACGCGGAAACACAGCTTAGAAATACCGCGTCTACATTAGCCTTGTGAACAAAGGACAGGACATAAAAATAATAATAATAGTAATAAAAAAAACGGAGTTTAGCGTGAATACGTTTTTTGGCTGGCAAGTGGCAGCTGAGCTTGAGTTTTGAGACCCCAATACCCTCCACCCAGCACCACCAACACTAGGCGGCGCCCGCGCTGTGAGACCCATTTTACCACTTCTGCCGAATTGGACCCTGTACTCCTGTAAAACGTATTCACGTTAATATTCACGTTAAAATGGGAGTAACTTTTCGGGCTTGAAAATAAACAATTTCTGTCGGAATAATGTAGGTACATACGGTAACAGGGACGGATTTAGAGATTTCCGTCTGGGGGGGAAGGGGATTCTTAAGCACTTTTACATCGGAGTTAGGATAATATCGAGCACAAATCTTGATCATGGAGGAGTACAGAGTGTCATCTATCGTCGCAGCAAGCGTTCTTTATTTGTAGCCATTTCCCTTAGGCCGGTCGTCCACTGGAAGCGTTTTCGAGAGGCGCTAAAATAACGCGCTACAACGAGCGTACATTACAAAGCCTTGAATTGAATGTGACAAACAGGAAAAAGAGCCGGGGAAGCATTATTTTTCATAAATCGTCAAAAGAAACTCAAATCGAGAGTTTAAAACAGTGTTTGAAGAAACTATAGGTATTGTTGAACTCACAATCTATTGATACCAAGGAGCCTCGCTCCTCGCATTACTCAGCGGATCCTCGACCGGATCCTCAGACTGAGATTGTTGAAGATTTCTTTGAATCACAGTATTCGTACCAATTATCATAGGAATCTTGGAGGGCATGAAGGAGAGATTCAGTCTTCGAGTCACGAGTTCGAACTCCTCGTGCTCATTCCGCATAACCAGGCGTGGGCAAAATACTTTGAAAATGTATTTTAAATACAAAGCCCAAAATACTTTCAAAAATGTATTTTAAATACTGAAATACAAATACTTTTTGAATTGTACTTTGAATAAAATACAAATACAATTTAAAATACTTTTCAAAAATTCGATTTCGATGGCAGATAGTGCGAAAAATAAATAATTCAAAAATATCAGGTCCTTCAATAGACAAAATGTAGCAGCGCGAAATGGCGCTGCGCCGCGATGCGCAAAAAAAAAGTAGACAAGTTGTCACCAAGTATTTAGTACCAAACCGGCGAGCACTGGTGGATCGTGAGCTGAAAAGGAGGTGAGGACACTGGTGGACCTATATCGGGCCCGGGGCGGAAATCTTCAAGAGGCCCCTAAAAGTCTCTAACTATACATAAAACCTCTATTGGTGACCTCTAAGGCCTTTTCCTAATTTTAGCCATGGCTATTTCCAAAGTCTATCCGCTAAACAGCGCTTATGCGAATTTCTCCATTTTAGCCGCGAAAGAGTGCTTTGTGTCAACTTTAACAGCAAATTAGCGCTTTTCGCCGCAAATTAGCAACTGATTAGCGAGGTAACCCCCCCCCACCACATAAATATGCGCTTTTCCCCAACTTTAGCAGCAAAGCTAGATTTTGTATCCTGTGAATCAGCGATGTTTCTTTAACTTTCCTCGAGTTGGCGTTTTCCACAATTTCGTCTCAGTTTTAGCCGCGAATTTGCGAGATTTTAACTCATAGCCATAAATTAGCGCTTTTTCTCAATTTTAGCCTCAAAGTCTCCCGAGGAAGCCGCGAATTAACGTATTTCCAATTTTTGACGCAAATTTAAATTTGTCTCAATTTTAGCCGTAAATTAGAACTTTTCCGTAATTTTTGCAGTGCAGTAGTTATTTCTAGCCCGTGTATTGGCAAATTTTGTTCATTTCGCACTGCAAATCGGCAATTATTCCATTTTTGACAGTGAATTAGCACTTTTTGTTTCAATTTAGGCTGAAAATTAACTTTTCTCTTTATTCTAGCCAGAATAATTACTGATTTTCTCTATATTAGCCGCAAATTGGCGGGTTCTTTTACATTTTGGCATCGCATTAGTAATTTTTTTCAATTTTAATTATATGTAGAATAGGGCTTCATCTCAGTTCTATCCGTGATTCAGTGTTTTTTCTTTTACTTATAACCATGAATTTGCCGTTTACCTCAATTTTAGCCACAAAGTTGTTGTCAGAAGGCGGAATTAGAAATTCCAACACACTTTATTAGCGATTATTTTCCTCAATTTTAGCCGAAAATTCGCATTTTTTCAACTTTTGCTGCTTTGAAGCGTTTCTAATCTGTGAATTCGCGAATTACCTTAATTTTTCAGCCACGAATTCGTGATTTCCTCAAGTTTTAGCCGGGAATAACACTTTTTCCCAATTTGAGCTGAAAACGAGAGTTTTCATTTATTTATGACAGGCTAATTATAATTAATTTTTCAATATTAGCTGTTGTTTTTTTTTTCACTTCAGTCCCACGTTGGCATTTTTCCTTCAATTTTTGCTATGGATTAGCGTTTATTGTTTAGTTTTAGCCTCGAACAGAAGCTACGCATTTGCGTTTTGTCAAGGGTTTGACTAGCGTGGTGCGGTGAGGGGGGAGTAATCCCTAAAAAAAAAGTCCCAAGACAAGGGTCGTCTAAATTTCAATTAGGCTTAATAGTTGTATTGCTCACCGCTTTCCCTTTTGACGAACCTTTGTCAAAATCGGAGTCGGGTTTTAGCTTCTCCATGGCGAGGCGCAATTGCTCTTTTCCTTCAACTTCTTGTAATATGAGTTGATTCTGCTTGTCCTCAGGGAGGCCCAGCATCATGAAGATGTTGAAAACCCGATCAGGCAAATTTCCATAGGCGATGTTGAGTAGCCTCTGCTTTTCATAGTAGTAGTCCACAAGAGGTCCACATCTATACCACCATAGCTAATTGCAGCATGTTTTGACCGAAAGTGCTCACAAAATCGTCCTTCCTAGCAGACCAAGACCACTCTTTTTCGTTGACGTGAAGAGAGAAGTACCACTTCTCGGCTATGCTCCCTGGCACGAAATTAGACACGAGGTTGTTTATTTTTCGTGTCGTCCATTTGTTGACGACACACGCTCTTTCGTACAACGACATCCAAATTTTCGTGTCCTCGTTTTTTCCATCAAACTTTGGGATAATCATTTTCTGCGGGGCGTTTTCTTTTTCATTAGCAAGACAGTCTTTTAACGTCAAGCTAAAATCGTGCATCAAGTTTTTCATCACGATTAGGGTGCTTTCTTATTGGTTTTTTAAAAAAACTGACATCATCGCCATGAATTTTTCTTCGCGGGACTCTTCCTCTTGATGCGTCGGCTCTTCAGGCCGAATAACCATTACATTGATTTGACAAAATATGCAATAACGGATTGTTCAAGTTCAACACAAATTGTTTTTTGGGCGAATTGTCCAGAAATTGCCGAAGAAACGTCTTCCATCTGGAGTAGAGGAGCGTGAAGACGTACGTCACGGTGCTCCGAGGCTAAATACATCCACGTCGTTGGCGTCGAAGGAAACGTGGTGACCCGAAAACAGTGCAGAGTGCAACGGTCACCAGTCTTTTTGAAATGTAGTTCTACCCTCTCCATTGGCGAAGAGCAGAAATACCGACCGCGCCAAAATTGTAATAGACAATAAATAGGGGTAGACAAAAGATGAACTGACTTTTATTTAATCGCATCTTTTTTTTTTTTTAAATCATTTGTAGAAAACTTATGGCGTTTTCTATTTCCACAAAAAAACTGCTCTGGATTTGCTCCAGCGCTGCTCTGATAGGGTTTAAGGCGAACCATTTGCCATTAGAGCCGCCGTGGAGCAACTTGTAGTGAGTTCTATTTGCCATGTAGTCTCGCTGCGGAGCAACTCCAGAGCAACATTTATTGCTCCGGGAAATTTGACGGAGCAATGAACAGCTTGGAAGGTAATATGATAACAAAAAACAAAACTTTTGCTCATTCCGTCTTTTATAATTAAATAACTTGTGATGTGTGTAGTTCAAAGTGATGAAATTAAACGCTAGAAGAAAATGTTTACGAGAGTACTACTTATTGTGAGCACCAAGAGGACAATTTCTTTACCAATTACGTACCCAATAATTGAACAAAACAAACTATTTTATTACTCCATCTCGAAGTGAACTTCAGTTCGCAGAATCAGTTCACCCCGATATACCGACAAAATTCATATGCTTCCCGACAAGAGACTTCGTTGGAATGTACATGACATTATCCATGGATAAAACGAATTTAATCTTGAAAATATTTCTTACAAATCATCTTACAAAGTTTTGTTCCGACAGCAGCCTGTCGGGAAAAGTGCATTTCATTCATGCGACAATCGAGTCAAACCTCATAAGTTAGAACGAGATCAATCAATTATGAATGACATTTAGGCCGTGGTATAGAAAGTCAAAATAATAAAATCGTGTTTCTTTTTTCCGCAGGCCCCTTTTTTGGCACCAACTGAGGGGGAACAAAATGATGAAAATGAAAAATGAAACAGAGTCGGTTTGGTTGCCTACACGATATGGGAAAGCGGACTCTTGTTAGAGGAGTTATTTGCAATTAAAATCTTTATCCCGGCCTAAATTTCATTCATAATTGATTGATCTCGTTCTAACTTATGAGGTTTGACTCGATTGTCGCATGAATGAAATGCACTTTTCCCGACAGGCTGCTGTCGGAACAAAACTTTTTTCAGATTACGTTAATTTTCAGATCAGTTACATTAGGTTAAATGGTATGTCACAATTTCATCATTGCGGAATGCGGAGTGCCTGGGTTCGAATCCGAAACAATTTTTTTTAAATGTTTTTTTGTTCCTCCCTTTTTGGCCCACCTCAGGATTTTTTACTCAATATTTATTAGGCTGTAGGCAAATCAAATAAAAGAGACGGCTCAAAATTCAGTGTCAATGAAATTTTTTGGTAATTGGGTGGTCCAGTAAGGCATAGCGTTAATTTAATAGCTCCCCTCCGCCGAGAACTCCCCTGCCATATCAACGGATTTGGTTCACAAGGGTCTCATACGAAAGCGCGTTCATTTTTCATTACTCGTGTCAATTTTGGGGGCAATTGCAGCAACAGCCGTGCGGTAGCGAATTTTCAACTAATTCAAACCCCTCTTTCACACCGTTCCCGTGGACCGATTCATCTGGATCACGAACTCGTCCGAGATATTCACGCTATTGATTTTTAGACCAAATTTGGTTGCCCTAAGTAAAAAATTGCGACCGTGATCGTGCTAACAAGCGAGGGGCCATATATATATATATATATAGCAAATCGAACCGACCTCGGATTCGTGTTCTAGGGGTTCTGAAACGTGAAAAAAAAGTATCACAACCCATATGTGCGACCATCAGGGCGAGACCAATAGTGCATTTTTTGAATGAAATGCACTAAAAGTGAGTTCGAATGTCAATGTGTTTCGTGTCACTCGTAGCTGAGTAGAGCCAAAATTCAGTTGAAATAATTTGGGTTTAACCACTGTTATTCGACTTCACCTTGTCTCTATCCCTTATAGAATTTCTTTCTTTACTCATTCTTTTCTGTCTCGATGTATTCAATTGTCTCCTTTTTATTACGCAGCGCATGTTGAATTGCATTATTCTCGTTGAATTTCACGCGTTGTTCGTCAAACGATGGTCGTGATGGTCTTGGGAGGATCGCATAGACGTTACTCGGCCAAAACGTTAGCCCGTCAAGTTAACGTGGAACTCGCCCTCCTGTGATGAGCCCTTGTCATTTTCGTCAAATGCAATCGAGATTTTCCAGAATAAACGGCAATTTCATAGTTTGAAACGAATTCCATTATTTCTCATGCGCCGATACCGCGAATTTTAGGTTTTGTTGGCAATTATATCAGATATATCAGGTAGGTATTGTATCAGATTAATATGCTTGAAGGGCACTCTGAAAATGTTAAGCTTATAAACAGGGGTGGGCAAATTACAGCTTTTTGAGTAATTAATTACAAATTACTTTCAAAAAAGCGGATTAATTACAAATTGCCAATTACTTTTCACTTCCACGAATAATTACAAATTACAATTACTGCAATTGAATTACTTTTTCAATTCCAATTGCCCAAGAGCTGGATTTGTGGAACACGCAAGCGTCTTCACGGGGAACCCCGGATAGTAATGGTTTGCTAATTTGGCCAATTCGCTAATGGCTGATTCACGGTCTCGCGATGCAACGTCCAGACTAAAATTAAGAAAAAAATCGCTGATTCCCGGTACATGGAGGCCATTCTACGAATAAATTGTGAAAATCAACGCAAAAAGTTTTTTGTGAAGTTGAGAAAAGACGCTATAATACTGACAAATAAAAGACGCTTTCAGGTTAAAATTGGCCAAAAATGGCAAATTTACAACTGAAATGGCGTTAAATCGCCCATTCGCGTATGAAAAAGGGAATAGGATGCTGAATGGACGCAAAATTAGCACAAAACGCTATTTCACACTGAAATTTGGAAAAATCGCTAACTTGCAATTTGCAGATATAGAGTTATGGAAAAACGTTAATTCGCGGATTCTAAATGAACAAAACCACTAATTCGCGGCAAAAATTGAAAAAATCACCAATTAGCGCAGCTAAAATTAAGAAAAACTTTAATTTTCAGTTCAAATTCGGGGAAAAGTGCTAATTCTCAGTTAAAAATGGGAAACATTGTTAATTTGCACCTGAAATTGCGCCAGACGCCAATTTGTGACTGAAATTGATAAAATTCGCTAATTCACAGGTTTGAAACGCCACGACACGTCGCCGCTACAATTTAAAAAAAGCGCTAATTCGCGGTTGAAATTGAGAAAAACTCTTATTTGCACCAAAAACTGAATATACGCCAATTTGCGGATTCTGAAGGCAGCTTTTCAGGCTGAAATTGAAAAAAAAGCCAATTTGTGGCAATAGGTGAAGAAACCGCTAATTCCCGAGTAAACTGAGAAAAATCGCTAATGCATTGCGTACACATGGTGAAACAAAAACATCGTAATTCGTGAAAAGTCCCCCTATTTTGCGGCTAATATTGAGGAAAACACTAAAGAAAAACGTTAATTTCCTGCTGAAACTGAGAAAAGTGCTAATCCCCTGGTAAAAAGATTAGAAAATCGGTAATATGCTGCTGAAATTGAGAAAAACGTGGATAACTAAGAAACATCGCTCTCAGGATAAAAACGATACTTTGCTGCTAAAGTTGAGAAAATGCGCAAATTCATGGCTATGGAAGGGGGTGGGGCAAAACCGCTAATCTGCGGCTGAAATTGAGAAGAACGATACACTCGGCCAAAATTGAGAAAAGCGCTAATTTGCGGGTAGAGTCCAAAAATTGCCCTTAACTGAGAGATTGAGGCTATGATGAGGCCAGCAAGATGTCCAGATTCAAGAGTGTGCTGGCTGGGTGGAATGATGACTAAAATGTGAAATTACCCGCCTCCTTTCAACCTTACGAGATTTCAATCTGATCCTTCCCCCCCCCCCCACCAAGCCAAATTCCTACTTAAATTTAAAATTGGCAACCCTAAGCTCGAGGATTGCTTTGAAACTCTTTTTTTTCAGAGAATTTCATGCAAAAACTCCTCCAAAAGCTCCATGTAAGGCGCGAAATAGTACCCGCTGAGTTTTCGAAGTAATATTGGCTCTGAAGATGGAAATGTAATTGGTAATTGTTAATTACAAATTACTTCGAAAAAGTGCGTGTTGTTATCAATTACAAATTACCAATTACTAATTGTAATTGAATTATGTAATTCAATTACATGTAATTCAATTACTGCCCAGCTTAAAATGAGGCGTCGAGATGATTAGCTCCACTCACGATTTTTACTGTAATTTTTGGAAATAACGCAACCGACAGACTCCCGTCCTACGTGAGTGTGATCAGGGGGGAAGGGGCATTTAAGCTTTTTTAGCGTTTTTTATGGTTTCCTACAGTGTTTTATTCATGCAATTTCGATGACGATCGCGCACCCGCGACAAACGCTAAAACCCACTTCCCGTCCGTGTCCCAACCCGTCAACGACAAACCGCCTGTTTTATTTCATGCCCGTTGGAACATCATTCGAACGTCCCATTCTTATTAGTGTACATTATTTTAATATTTTTTTGCAATATGAATAGCGTTATTTTTGTCCAACGTTTCGACATTTTCCAAATTTAGTAAAGCGGCCCATACACGTACAATAATATTGCGCAATAATAGGGATTGTACAATAAAATTGAACGTTTGTGGGTTGTATTGATGGGTTGCACAATAAAATGAACAACCTTTTTATTTACCCCTAAACTTCTGGAAACGAAATATTGTACAAATTTATTGCGCAATATTTATTGTAAGTCTATGGACCCCTTAAAGTCCTAACATCCTCCTGAATCTGGAATAAAATAGCCGTCACTAATCCACAACACGATGCAATGACTATTTTGAAGTCGCACGATCCTCTAGCGTTTTCCTTTTCCACAAAAAGTGCTTTGGAGTTGCTATGATAAGCTTTTAGGCGATCCATTTGCCATTAAAGCCACCGTGGAGCACTTTTTAGTGAGTTCTATTTGCCACATAGTATCGCTGCAGAGCAGTGCCAGAGCAACATTTCTTACTCCCAGAAATTTGAGGGAGCTATGAACAGCATGGAAGGTAACACTGTTATTATGATATGAAAGTTTTGCTTATTTCTTGTCTACCTGCCGTTAATTACGTGTGTGGTTCAAAATATGGGAATACCAACGCAAAAAAAAAAAAAAAAAAGTTTTATGAAATAACTCCTTTTTGTAAGCACGCCAAGAAGACAATTTTATTATTTATTGTACTTAACAAAAATAATCACAAACATGATTCCAATAATCAAACCCTGTGAATAATAGCCCCGAAAAGATTCCTTAGCTTTCAGAAGTGACCCTTGGCCAGTCTATACCAGAAATTTCGTCAGAATATCCGCTTCACTTTCGGTAGGAGTGACGAATTTCATACATTTGAATACATTCTTGTTGAACCACATTTTCCAAAATGTGGGTTCGTATGTCGATGTGCTATGCCTCGTGTTACTTGTAGGCAATAAGCCTTACAGAGTCCAAATTCAAACAAATTATGGGGTTGGATGAATTTTCAGTTTTTTCCCATTCGTATTTCTTTATCTTCTTCTTGGGCAGGAGTTCCTCGGTAGCTTATTTCTCTAGTTATTTCCTTTCTCCTCGATTTCTTCATTATCTTTTTAATGGCACGTAGATTGAATTAAATTTTTATTATTATTTTCCATTTATTACATGTTGCAACTGCTACATATACATATACAAATAAGAAATAAATAACATCTAGCAACTTCACTTTCACTTTACACAGTTTGTGGCTCCACTACACTTATAATGTAGCATAAGTCGAGGGGTTTGGTCCTTTTTAGCCGTCGAAGGTCTCCCGCAGTATCCAGCAGGGCGAGTGCCTCAACATTAGAGTGTTTGTGGAGCCTCTTTTCGTGCTCCGCTGCTCGTCACGATGCACGTATGGCGGATATATATATATACCTCGTACATACCAGGGCGCATTTGTTATGCAGATCAAAACTTGTTATCATTCTCAAAACTTACACACTGACACCCGGAGGCCCAGAAAAGGCTTCAGAACTTGCTGGTGTAGCAGGAGCTTGTTGGCCATATCGAGAGCTCAGAATGCTTTCCGAGCAGCCCAGTACCTTTCTCCTCTTTTTTTCTTTTTGACGTGGGGCTTTTACCGGAGTTTAGCATCCAGCGTCATGCCTAGGTCCTTCACCGTTTTTGCAAATTGTATTATTTTCTCATTGATTTGCACGGGAATTGGGCTGGTCCATCGATTTGTAAAGTTTACATGAACAGATTTCTCCTTGTTGAGTTTTATTCTCCACTTTTTTGTCCATGAGATTAAGTTGAGTCAACCAGCTCCTGAATGACGGCCAGCCGTGTACAACACAAGGCAGGGGCAGCAATCACACCAGCTTGGAGGTCCATCAGAATTTTTGGTATTTTGAATTTCAGCTATAAGGCTTCTATTCTTATAAAAGAAACATATGAATTTTTCTACGATAACCATGAGATATGTTAAAATTGCTCCTTCTCTCGAAAATGTCATTCCATTTGTACCCGCTCTCAACCGGAGCTTCTGCTGCTCTGGAGCTGTTCCATGCCCGAGCAATGACGTCACTTGCTCCGCTCCAGAGCAATTCCACCTTGGCAAATAGAAATCGCCATAATGAGCTTCACTTTTTAATGTAATAAGGCTCATTACAATGGCGAGATGAAAGTTTCACCGCGTCGCCAAGTTGTTATATAGTAAGCCTAAGCACGCGCGTTAGTTGAGTGATTGTAGACAGATACTATTTTCTATATTTTATCGTATTTTTAAGAACTTCATAACATGAACATATGTCGAAACAGATTCATAGCAATAATAATCCAATCCGCATTCAAGCTCTTATACGAGGAACGATAGCTCAGTATGGGGTCGTTATTTTTACAACTAAAGCTTTTGTTTCCTAGAAAAGCGGTGCCGTAATTATTACGGTAGAAAATTTCCCTTTTAAATCAAGCCATAGTTGCATGCGTAGTTGCCTAGATAGCGGTAAACAGAAAGCGGCACCGCTTCCATCGCGACGGTGACGATGAACTTTTTTTCCTCGAAGTTCCAACTATTTGGTAGTATTTTCTTTTAACATCAGAATAGAGTCGTTTTCGGACAGTATTATTCACGATTTCGTCACTGTCTAGCGTCCAGGTAGTTTTCACGCTCATTGTAAAAAAAAAAAAACGTTCACAGTCACCGTCAAAAACCGTTGATCAACAGTTCATCACCGTCACGAACGGCCGTCTCATTCGAAGCGGTGCCGCTGTCATGTTGACCGAACTTTAACTGTCTAGGCAACTACTGGCGTGATTTAAAAGGTTTGGTTTTTCCACCGCTATATTACGGCACCGCTTTTCTAGGAGACCAAGGCTTAACCCATACGAATCAACGATTACATGCCTTAAATTTGCTTTGTTCATGTTGTGGCCCAAGAGAACTTCCCAGTGGAGATCTAGAGTATCCGCTCATATTACGAACAAAAAATAAAGCGACCCTTTCTTTTCCTTCTTCTTCATCTCCTTCATCATCAAATAAATCAAGTAGACAGAACGGATCCTTTTCTCTTCTTTTTTTTTTCTGTTCACACACTCCCTGAATGAAATAAACCATTCATATTTATTCGTCGAGTAATAAGGTATCTTTCTTGAATTGAACGTTGACAGCGAATATAACGTTTTCTCTCTCTAATGCAACCATTTTCTGACGCATCCGACAGTCATTTCGTTTAGCGAAAAGCCACGTGACTCGTTTTTTGAATTTATTCTAGGTGAAGGTATGTGAACCGTGGATGATTACTATACCGAGAAAACAAATTAATCGAGTGCTCTTAAAAAAAAAAAAAAAAAAAAAAAAAAATGAAATGTTATATAAATCTTCCTGCGGAGGTAGAACCGAGTTTAATACTCGAGCCATCAATTTTTATTTTGAAGTAGGATCTATTCCGTCTATATTTTGTGTGTGTGTGTATATGAAAAATACAGAAGAAAAACTCATAAATAATATTGAAATCGCGGCTGAGGGCTGAAGCATTCAAGCCCCCTTCCCCAACAATAGGATTCGTAATTTTACAGTATCCTCTTCAGTGTCTCGGCAGTAGGCACTTCAAGAGTGAAATAGCGAACATTTATAGGCAGGCCAGGTGGAGTATTGGCGACGTTTCTGATAAGATGGGTTTTAGCGAAACGATACGGAGTTTCACATGGGAAGAGTTGGCGGTTTTTTGATGCGATCAATCTATAAATAATCGTGAGAAACGTGAATGTTTTGTTGTGTGTGTGACAAATTTCGACGCATCTTTTTGGTTTTAAAAATTTTTCTCGGTTTCTGTAAATGTTTTATTTTTTCAAAGTAGACATAACAAGAGATGTTTTTGCTGCTGTTGAATGAACGGCTCCAAATTTGCTACTAACAAACTCTTGAATTGATTAGGCTAGTAATTCTATAGCACTTGAAGTAGGTATAGACAAATATTTCATCTTCAACGGTAGAATAACATCAGAAGGATGACCCAAGATCTCATTAGAGGTAAACAAGAGACTTCAAAATATAACGAAGGAGGCTTTCCGGCTGCTATTTCAGGGACGTTGCCATTTGTCAAATCACAGCAAAGAAATAATGGTGGGTGGGGTGTATTAGATGAACAGAAAATATCAAGATCCGCTACTTGTACTTTTGCAGGGTAAAACAATTGACGACGGATGGTTCCCTCGTTTCACATCCATGAAAATAGTACCAATTCTCCTTTTGACGTAGACCAATGAGGTGTCACCGAAGTATACACAAAATAACACACTTTGAAGAATGGAGAGACAAGCTTGGTTGGGGCAGAAGAGCTGCCATCGCTGACCCAACGCAGTCCTTTTGAACTAAGAAGGTTCGAGAGACGAGCTCTGAATCAACGAACACATATTATTAGGATTGAGGCCTGTGTGCCAAAAATAAACAGGAAAGCCCCGCAGTTCTCAGTATTTCTCATAGTGGACATGCCGCAGAAAGCTCTGTTATGCTACGTTTCACCAAATAATAAGCGAGACGAAGTGAAAAATTGGCACGAATGTGACGGTCGAATTGAGGCAGGTTTTTTGTTGTGCTTGGGCCAGCCCTATTTAGGCCAGAAATATTCGGTCCGGTCCTGGTTTTAAGACGTATTTCTGGTCGGGCTAACTGACGTCAGTCTATCAGTTTTGAACCGACTCATTCACCCGCAGCTCACCTGCTCAGAACGACAAATAGACCTACAACGTTTCTAAGACTATAATGTGTTATGAACTGTGATATTTGGGTCATTTCGCGTTTTGTTGCCCCAAATTTAGCTATGTCAAAGAAGTACAGTGTGGAGACACACTGAAACATTTCCATGTGGATTGCCTTGCCCTATGGTTAAATTAAATGTCAATGTTCAGGAGGTAGATTTTAAAATGGATTCGGGAGCAGATGTATCTGTCATGGGAAGGCGAATGGTTGAAGATCTTGGTCTCCGGGTGCAGACAACCAATAAAACTCTTTATGGCCCAGGGCACACTAAACTAGATGTTAGTGGTGTCTGTAAAGTGAATATTATGTTTAAGAAAAAGCAGCTCTTGGAAGATATTTATGTAATTTCGGACCAAAACACTCCTCTCTTGAGCCGAGGCGCACTGTTACATCCAGGGCTTCTCTCTTTCAACGTTAACCTTGTGAACAGTGAAATCGTTTAAAAATTATACCCAAAAGTGTTTTCCGGCATGGGAACGATGAAAGAATCGTACAAAATTGTTTTGCATGAAAACGCCCGCCCTTATGCTGTGATGTCACCACGCCGAGTTGCAGTTTCATTACACAAAAAGGTCAAAGAAGAGCTAGATAGGATGGTTAGTGAAGGAGTTATCGAACCGGTTACTGAACCTACAGATTGGTGTGAACCTATTGTGGTGGTTCCTAGGAAAGGAGGGCGAATAAGGCTTTGCGTTGACTACACTAAGCTTAATCAGTACGTAAAGAGGGAACAGCTTGTACTTCCATCCGTGGAAGAATCATTAGCCAAATTGGAATGGGGAAAATTTTTCAGTAAACTCGATTGTACCAACGGATTTTGGCAGATCCCCCTGAATGAGGCTTCGTACAAGTTGACTACTTTCATTACACCGTTTTTTCTTTAAGCGTTTGCCCTTTGGCGTTTGTTCTGGCCCAGAAGCGTATCAGAAACGGATTAGTCAACTTTTGTCGAACCTCCACGTGTAGTCAATCAGACTGATGACATTTTAGTTGTGGGGAAAACCGTAGAGGAACACGATGCAAAATTGGACAAAGTATTGAGGCGACTGGAAGAGAATGGAGTGACTCTTAATAGGAATAAGTGCGATTTTGGGTTGAAAAGTGTTGTTTTTCTACGGCATCTCATCTCTGACCAAGGATTGAAACCCGATCCCCAGAAAACAAATGCGATTTAAGAAATGAAAACCCCAGAGAATGTGTCTGAATTGCGACAGTTTTTGGGCATGGTGAACCAGATGATGAAATTCGTGCCAAATTTAGTTGACATTACAGCTCCCTCCACTACCCACACCACAAGAAAAAGCTTTCGAGGAATTGAAAGAAGCTGCTCAGAGTTCCATAGTACTGGCAAGCTATAGGACGCAGGAGCCGCTTCCCGAATTACTGCTGATGCATCTTCCTACGGCCTTGGTGCAGTGATTGAGCAATTAGATGGTGACAACTGGAGACCAGTTGCATTCGCTTCGAGAAGTATGTCTCCAGTGGAAAGTCGTTACGCCAAAATTGAGAAAGGGCATGTGAAAAGTTTTCACATTCAGGGCCGTATTCAGAAACCAACCTTTACGTCCCCTTAGGAGCTCCTTTAGTTAAGGTTCCTTTAGCGATTCCTTTAAAAATCGTATTCAGAAACGTTCCTTTAGAGTTCCTCGGCAGTTCCTTTAGCTAAAGGGGCCTTAAAGCAAATAAACAATGAAAATATGCTTTTAATGGTGACTGTACGCTTTATCATGTGAAACCTCTCGCTATTTACGCCTTCAAAAGCACATTAGTTATCAAAATTGTATGAAATGCCAGCCTATTAACATTGCGTAATTTTAATTTATTGATGAGCGTGGACAAGTTCAAGATCGAAGAGAACCGTAAAGTTTGTGCGGAAAGCGGCCATTGTCCCACAAGGGAATGCCCTGCTGGAGACTGCGTGATCGAGCAACGGCTACGGTTCTATTTTGGAAAATTCGACTGCTGTCAATCGAATGTAGCCAATGACAACGTCTACAAATTCCATCCTTGGGCCGCAAAACACAACTACTTTGAGACTCATCCAGACTCCTGTCACCTACGGAGACTTTAAGCGGAGTATATGTGCACAATAATTGCAGCCGACGACACCGGGGAAACCAACCAATCTGAAAAATGGAAAGGATGATTTCTCTCACTCTTTGGCCACTAGGAAAATATATAAGCTGTTTTGTTAGCCCCGCTATGCTTTCACTTCCTTTATGTTCACGATACCACCGGCGTCACCGGTTGGCTGACCCCTCGTAGGTCACAAAACTGTCTGCGAGGGCCGTTGCTCGGTACCTACGAGGAATGAGTTTGTCCAGTGAATTTCGAAGGAAATGTAACGCTCTTCAACTTGTGACTCAGAAGACGTTTTCGTGGAACGCGCAGTACTCGAGTGATAGACAAAAATCCGTTTAAAACTCCGGGGGAAAAACGCAGTTTTCTGCCCCCACTGAAGTTCTAAAGAGGAGTTTTGGATGAAAGAGAAGCCTTTTAGCTCCAGGGGGCCTCACGAGGTGGCGCCGACAACGATGAGCGAGGGCTTTCGAGCGCCCTTGCGACTGGGGCCTTATTCCGAACGGTCGGGAAGAAAATGCCGCAAGAGGGATCCAGGAACCCCGTATAAGAAATAACATTACCCCTTCGTGGGAACCACACTTGCGGCATTTTTTCCTGACACCTCTGACCAGCCCGCACTGGTACTGGCACTGGGGTCTTTTCCTGGCCCCAGCTCCGGCCGCGGTAGTGAGCTAGAGGTCGAAACGGTGCCACTCACCGTGCACTTTGACGAAATAATTATTTTCAGGCCTATAAATTATTTATTTTGGCCTAGGTTCCAATCCCGTACAAAACGAAAATAATGAAATAGATAGGACGGTCACACTTGAAACACAAGGGGAGACACAACACAAAAAAGATAAATTGACAAATCGTGGTATGGGACCGTCACTTGAAGATTTCCCGTCGCGTAAATTCTCAGTAATTTGTGAAAGTTTGACAGCCGTAGAGAAACTTGAACCCTTCAGTCGGTCGACGCTCGACGGATCAAAATCACAACGTTTCAAACAGTCTGATCTGACCGAAACGAGACCTTTTGGAGAACCGAACTGGATTCAGATAGTGTGCTTCTTCTGTGTCGCTCATTACGCCATTGGAGATCCGAAATAAGATTGAGCGAGTCGAAAAACACAATAAATTCTTCCATTTCTCACATTTACCGAGGGAAAATAATTACAGTAGAAACACTACAACACAATACAAGGCTTAAAGGAACTGTAAAGGAAGCTCCCGAGCTTCCTTAGAGTTATCATAAGTATAACCAGCAAATAACATTCTTTAAAGGAACCACGAAGGTAAAAGTGGCTTTGTGAATACAATTTTTTCATGCCTTAAAGAACTCCTTTACAGTTCCTTAGCCAATGCGGATAAGGTTGGTTTCTGAATACAAATTCCTGCTATAAGGAGCCACAAAGGTTAAGGTCTCGTAAAGGCGCGTTTCTGAATACGGCCCTTAATCCTCTCTGCGGAACTCCTTAAGATGTGGCCAGTACCTAGACCTTTTTGCAGGCCTTTACCTGGCCTGTACCCCATCTTTGGCCCGGATACCGCAACAGAGTCGGTCCCATCGCTCAGCTCAACCCGTTAGCCACGGCTGCTGGCCAGCCAGCCGTGCCCGAGAGAGACCACGCGGAGGTGGGTCTTTTGAGCTGAGGATGCTGGCTTCCGCCATGGACCGAAACCGGACAGGGATGAGAACCCTGCCCAGGTTGCCCGAGTAGGGAACCCTACTCAAGCATGGCCGGTCCCAGCCCTCTTCGCTCCAGCCAGGAGCGGGAGAAGGCCAGGAGGCGGCCATACGCCCGCCGGTCTCGGACAAGAGCCGCGTCTCCCGGCGGGCCTCCACTCCCCCATGTCGCCCGCCGCAGATCCCCGTGGAGGCTGCAGCGACGAAGCACATGGTCGGCGGTCTCCTCCTCGACACCACAAGGGCATGTTGGAGAGTCCCGCCGCCGGAAGAACCACAACTTGGCGTTAAACGAGCCGTGTCCAGTCAGGATTTGCATGGCAGCGTGCTCAAGGGTGAACCACTTGGCCGCTGCCAGTCTCGTCCGAACGTCGGGCACGAACCCGAATGTACGCCTACCCGTTGAACTGTAAGTCCAACGCGCCTGCCAAGCCTCAACGACTAGGTCGTCAAGGAGGCGGAGGCCCCATGCGGCCCCCCACTCCTCGGCCAAGAGACCGAGGCGCTCTGCCCAATCTTCACGGCACCGTACCCGGTCCAAGTTTCCCTGAACCAGGCGGCGCCCGTGAACCCATGCGTCGAGCAGGAGGTCCGCAGGAGGTATCCCCGCCAGCACCTGAAGCGCGTCGGAACTGACAGTCCGGTACGCCATGGTCACCCTTACCAAGGCCTGCCGCTGCAAGCTGAGGACCTTCGCCCTCTGAGCTTTCGTGGGCCGGTGCCACCACCACGTTGCACCGTACAGCAGGGTAGGTATGAATACCGCCCTGAAGTAACGAGCTCGGCAGTGGAAGTTCGTGCCCCATACGTTGCCCCCCACCGACCTAAAGAGGGCAAAGGTCCTCTCCAGCTTCCCCGCAACCGCCTCTAGCTGCGGGGTCGCTGTCCTCCCCGGGTTAATCTCGACCCCTAGGTAGCGGCCCTGCCGTTCCCCCACAAGGCGTGATCCCCGATAGCGCACCACCAGGGGGCTACCCTGCGAGAGACGACCCCGCATTAGGACCATTTGGGTCTTCGGCACCGCGAGAGCCAGTTTGACCGCCCCGCACCAATCCGCCAGTTTGCGCCCTTAATCCTGGGTCGCAAATTCCTACTCTATACCGACCACAAGCCACTTATTGAAATTCTGGGGACGAAGCCAATTTCTGACCTGTCCGCTAGACTCCAAAGATTCCGCATGAGGTTGCAAGTTTTTGACTATGAAATGGTTTACCTACCGGGAAAGGAAAATTTCACTGCGGATTGCTTATCTCGGTTGCCAAGCTGCATGAACCGTACAGTTCAGGAACTAGAATTCGATGAAGAGTACAACGAAGCTCTGTTTATTCATAGCATAATAGAAGCTCTGCCTTTTTCAGATCGTCGTTAAGGGAGGCTCAGCAAGTTGACACAGAATGTGAGGCATTGAAAAGCTCAATAATCCATAATACTTGGAGCAAGCTGTCGGTGTTTTGGAAATACAGAACAGAGTTCGTGATAGAGGATGGCTTAGTTGTCAAAGGTAGACGAATCTTCATCCCTAGAGCGATGAGAAGTGACATTCTTGCGAAAATTCATGAGGGTCACCTAGGAATTGTTAAGTGCAGGCAAAGAGCACAAGAGTCTGTCTGGTGGCCAGGCTTCTCATCCGACGTCAGAACGCAGGTTGAAAACTGTCTTGTTTGTATACAACATAGGAAGGCCAGAAAAGAACCTTTACTTCCTTCCCAGTTACCAAAACAGCCGTGGTGTTCTCTAGAGCAGATCTTTTCAAGTGCAATGATAAGTGGTACCTGGTCGTGCAAGACTATTAGTCACGATTCATAGAGCTTGTACAATTGGAATCGTTAAATTCGCACGCAGTGATTAAAAAAATTAAGAATATGTTCGCTCTTGAAGTTCGCTCTGACGGAGGCACCCAGTTCACTGCTGAAGAATTTAAACAATTCGCAAAAGATTATGGGTTCAGACCAGTTACTAGTAGCCCGAACTTTCCACAGTCAAATGATGAGGCAGAGAACGCGGTAGCCATTGCTAAGAGGATTTTACTCAAGAACTCGGACCCAAATCTTGGTTTACTTGCTTATAGGACTACTAAGTTAGAATTCGGCCTTTCCCCGGCTGAATTGTTATACGGTCGCAAATTGAGGACTACCTTGCCGTCTATCAAAAATTACGAGCAGGTCAGTCACGAGAAACTTCAGCGCTTCAAAGAAGGAGACAGCCACATCCGTGAGAGGTCGAAAAGGAATTACGACAACCGAAGAGGAGTGAAGGAGCTAAAACAGCTGGATGTCGGAGATACCGTTTGGGTGAGAGATTGGACAATGGAACAAAACTCCGAAGAAATAGTTGGCATCTTGTAGCATTGCCAAAGTCGAGGGCGATTGAAGAAAGAAGTGTGACGACTGGAGAGCGAGATATACTATGGCAGACGGTGAGAAGAAGAAGTTCACGAAACAGACGTCCTCCGGAAAGATTTGCTAACTCCAAGAAAGGGAGATGTGGTGTTAGGCAGTTGCGAGGAAACAAAACAATAGGTTTGTTCGTTTGTCGTCCGGAGCTGCTCTGGACTGCACGAACAGTCCGAAAAGCGTTCTTTTGTAATCCCGAACTACACTGAAAGCGTTCGTTTGTCAAATCTCGGACTGTTCAGTGCAGCACTATCCACACTGAAAAATTAGGAGGAGCTTGCTGCTCGAAATGTTATAACCTGCTCAATAATTACCTTTCGTCAATCATTTCCTTCTGAGAAGCGGAAATAAATCATAAAGGTAACGTTTTTAGTACCGTAAGGTTAGCCATTTGCACGAAAAGTGTTCGTTTGCTTTGAAGAAATGACGTAAGTCCCGGACTGCTCGAACTACACCTGCACCACTACACTAAACAACAAACGAACAAACCTAATATGATTTTAAAATATAAATAAATCACTGGATGTTCTGAAACAGTGACAAGCGGTTCATCTCTTTTAGCATAACTAGCTTAGTATCATTACATAAACAGGAAACGCTAATGACTCATCACCTCGTGTTCTACATGACGGGGTTTGAGGGCTAAACTGTTTGAATAGACAGTATTTGGCTGAAACCGGAGTCTAGAGCTCTATTTCGTTCATAATTTTTGTGAATGACTGTTATCACAGAGAGAACGCACCATGTGCCAACGACGCTAAAATCGAAAAAACGCCGCTTTTTAAAAACAATTTTATCACTTAAATTTCGCGAATAACAGAATGAAGATTCATGTTTCGAGTCCGTCAAGGGAATATAAAAGGGGATTTTCATCATATTTTCCCCACTCGTCAGCCCGACCCCACCCCTCACCACGCCATGTCTAACGCATGCAGCACCAGCACTTGCGTAATATATGTATAGTTATGACTAGCCTATTCGTCTTCACCGCCAGCTATTTTCGACAAAATGAATTGTCCCACTCACTCATTCCCTCCTCCTCATTCTCTAAAATCTATAAAACATTTCAACAGAATTCTTCATACTGGACAAATGGAACAGATTGAACGTGAAGATAGCGTTGCAAAGGAGGAGAGGAAACCTTAAGAAATAATACAGCAAGAGAGAACGAGGGAAAGGTCATTTTTCCCGTGAAAAAGAAGCTTCAAATCTTGCTATTGCATTGCCTTTTTTCAATCGCATTTCAAGGTTTTCCAGTCTTTTCATTGAAAGGCACATAAAGGTTTTTTTTTGCCTGTCATATATGTGTAATTTTTGATTCTTTAAGGATATTGCTGGGTCAATAAATCCGACGACCATTAATTGATCATTCAAATGTGATTGTGCGTTATCTTTATAACAGGCTACAATTATAGTTTTTACTCTGAAAATGAACAAAATCGAGGCGCATGAACCAAGCAACAGCAGTGGTACCACGTACCAAATATGGGTTTGATAGCGGGGTCACACTACAGGTCTGGAGCTTACCCAAACCCATTGCAGGCTCGCACTTTAATTAGTTTCCCACATTCATTAAGTCAATGTGAAAATGTAAATAGGTAACATAATAACCTTTCTCTTGGTATGATAAATGCACCCCACTCCGGCGCAATGTTAGTTTTAAAAGCCTTACTGTTCTGTGACGGGGTGGAGGGAGAGGGAGATAATGCGTAGCCCATTTCGTGGATGTGACGAATTAAAATGAGTAACAGGCACAGATAATATAGGAATATAAATGGAAAAAAAGGAGAAGAAAAGCGAAGGTTAGACCTGAGAAGTTATGGTGTCGGTGGTAGAGGGGACTGGCAAAGAGAAACCTTTTTTAATTTCTCTTGAAAGCGAAAAATACTTTCCAAGAGCACTCTGTGGCTCCCCCTGCAGCTACCACCCCAGGCTTTCCCTTCATCACGACTGAGCCCTTCCCTTCTGTTCAAACCTGAAAAATGGTACGTTTCCTTCTTTCTTTTTTTTTTCTTTTTCTTTGGGGTGCGCGTCATTCTGGATATGTCAGTTTTTTTTTTCTCTCTCTCTCTTTCTTTCTCTGTCTGTGCCTCGCTACTCACTTTCTGCCCCGAGGGTACATAATTAAACTGAATAAAGAAAAACAAAATGTTTCATGTTTATCCGCTAAAGTTTGTCTCTTTAAAACTCCAGGGAAAATGATACGATATTTTTTTATTACATTGTGGGCGTGGTTAGTGGTTGGGGCAGGGGCTTTTTTCATAATCTCTCGCGGTGAAGTAATTTTTGTTTGATGAAGCGCCCGAGAGACCTTAAACTTTACACGCAATCTTTTTGCGGTATAGAAATGGAAGAATTCATTTTATTAAATCAGTTAATTTGCATTTTAATTGTTTGCCTATCCGCAGTGGAATTTCCTTTTCAGTCGTTTCTTCATTTAAAAATGGAAAATAAGGGCTCAAGGTTACCTATTTTCCGATGGAGAGGCATGGTAGCATTGGAGATTGGGATCATAGCAGTGTTTGTTTTCCATTGCAGTAACAGTTGGGCGTTCAAAAAACACACACGTGAGGATATGAAGCCGATGAAAACATTGATTCAGGGAGCGGCGCTCACCCAGTCAAGAAGCTGAAGGTAAAATGAGTCGTAGTTTTCGCGTAAATTCCGCCGTGAATGTGACACTTCGCAACAATTTTGCCTAATGCATGTGTTGTTCCACGTTAGCGTTCCTTCCTTCTTGTTTTGTCCATGTGGCGTGCTTTCCGCTCAAATATGCCCCTGGATGTGACGTTTAGCGCTAATGGGATATTTTGCATCAATAATTTTGAATAATTTGCATCAATAATTTTGCCCACATTGCTGCGTTTCTCGTAAATTTTCCCCTCGTCGTGGCTTTGTCTTTCCGGTGTTCCTCTGGATTAGTCGTTTTACACGTATTTCACGTTAAACTCTGTGAAGTATTGGAGGCAGTCTACGCCCTTGACGTGTTTGATTAGCCACGCAATTCCTGGAGCTGATTTTTTTTTTTCCTTGCGCCTTGACGGCTGCAATACCCAGTTTGGGTCCAAAAAATTCAACTTTATAGTTTCATGCTGGAATAGGTATTTTATGACAAAATATATCAAAAACGCGGATAGCGTCCCACCGCGGTAAACACAATTCACAGTGTGGATCAAGCCTCTTCAATTTATTTGTGGAAAGGAGGGGAATCTCAGCAAATGGCAAAACCAACCATTCGCGATCCGAAAACGGACAAATTCGTGCCTCGAAAATGGCTGAGCTGACGCTCGTGCCTTAAAAATGCCTAAAATATTTAACCGTTCGCGCCCTAAACTTGACTAAACCGACCATCTGTCCCATGACCATAGTAAAAGTGACTATTTACGCCCTAAAAATTGCAAAAATAATGACTCTCTGCTCTATTCAAAAATGCCCAATTATGATTCGCGTCTTGAAAATGCTCAATGACTGACACTCAAAGCTGTCCACTCGCGATTCAAAAATGCAAAACTGACCGTTCACGCCTCAAAAATCACTAACGACGATTTACGCCCCAAAAATAGTGAAGTTGGCTATTTTTGCCTTAACAACAGCAAACTAGTTAGTTCGCGCTCGAAAAAGCCGCTAGTGAAAAAGAACTAGCTCGTGCTAGTTCAAGCACGGGAGCCTTGAAAATGACTTAAATGACAAGATTCACCCTAACAATGGAAAACCTTAAAAATGGCTTGCTTGATGGACTATTCTCGCCTTAAAATGGGAAAACTCATCATTTACACCATTTAAATATCCAAACTGGCTATTCACACACTATGCATAATGTGGAGTGACAAATTGGCAATCATAAAAACGGTCAAACTATGGCGCAATTTACGATTCGCTTATTGAAAATTGCTAAACTGACAAGAAAAATGACCAAGCTGGGCAATTCACACCCATGAAATATTGCTTGGACTCTTCACTTTCACACTCTGAAAAAACGATACACTAACGGTTTTTGTTGCCACATCGAACAGGGCCGTTTCCACTTTACCTCCAAGCGTGGATCCAGAGTCCGGAGGGGGGGGGGGCACGCTTAAATAATTTCCTCAATTTCTAACGAACCGCCGCAGTGCTTTTTCACAGTTTTCCACGAACGAGCTCTTTTATACAATTTCAGCTGTGAAAAGGCGGCTTTTCTTAATTTTTGCCTGGACTTAGCATCGCGAAACCGCAAATTGGTGCATTTTCTCGAGTTTAGCCTCGAGCGAGCACTTTTATTACATTTTGCCGTTGAGCCGTTGATGAAAGCCAAAATGAGCCGTTTTTCTCGCAGTTTTTGTCACAAAGAGGTCTCTATAAGCCACGGATTCGCGCCTTTCCTTCATTTTAGCCAGGACTTAGCATCGTGAAACCAAGAATTGACGTTTTTTCTCAATTTAGGCCGTGAAAGAGCGTTTTTCCTAAATTTAAAACTTGGATGAAAAGCTCTATTTCTCAATTTTAACATTGAAAAGAGGACCTATTCTTAATTTTAGCAGTGAATCTGCGCAATATCTCAATTTTAGCCAAGAATTAGCGGTTTCCACAAAAAGGTTAGCTGCAAATGGGTCGTTTTTAGACATGAAACCCGTGGTAGCCGTCTCTGTGAACCACGATTTTGGCATGGACTTGGCATTGTGGAACTTCGAACTTTGGGCCAATTTTAACCGTTAGGCCGTTTTCGCACTTGAGATTCCGGTATACGATTCCCGTATCGAGAATACTAAAAATACACTACGGTCATTCCGGAATCGCAGTTTTAGTATTGACTGATATTCCCAAACGCTAGACGTCGTGATTTTCTATACTGATGCCTGGACTCTCTCCCCCACTTCGAATGATCAAGAATGCGCAGAGATTGAAGGAGGGGTAGCGGTCGTGAGTTGTGGCTTTATTGCGTCAAGTCGAATCCCAATTAGGCGATGTAAATACAATTCAGCTGGAGACTTTCCACAAGCCAGAGGTGTGGCCCCATATCTGAGCACGGTAGCTTTAATTTTGTCTGAGAGCGGAGTAGAATCGTTTTTGGATGCTCGAAGACGCTGTTTTATCGTTTGGATATAGCGCTCCGCCAGGCCATTTGTCGCAGGATGTCCGGGTGCTATGAGCTTATGAGAAATGCCGTGTTTAGAGCCGTAGTTTCTGAAATTCTCACTAATTGATTCTCACTAACCAAGGCATTGTCTGATACGATGATAGACGGGTATTCGTGAACTGAAAATATGTCTTCCTATTGTGGTTTGTCGATGAAGTGGAAGGCGTGTCTCGTAAAATACGGACTTCTGCCCACTTGGATTTTGCGTCGACGACAATCAGGAAGCAACGACTTTGAAATGGGCCTGCGTAGTCGATACGTAGCCGATCCCAATTGCCATCTGGTTCATGCCAAGGCTGGGCTGGAGCTTGAATAAGAGCGCAGTTTTCTCAAGATTTATCACTTCTCACTCTATAACATTGTCGATTCGTGGCCATTATACGTAATTTCTGGCGAGCTGTTTCATCTTCACGATGCCGAGGTGAGTGGCATGAAGTTCTTTTAGAATCGGTCTGCGCAGACTGGCGGGAATGACTATTCGGTCGAGGCGAAACAGGATACCGTTTTCGAGTGTGTATAGTTCGTCAGTGCTTTGAGACTGGAGACGTCGCAAAATTGGTCCTAGTTCGGGATCCTTCGATGTTTCGATTTTGATGGTTTCATAAGTGACGACATCGTTAGAAATTTGAAAAATTTTATGTGCGAATAGGTGGAATACCTCTTCATTCAAAGCATTGTCAGTGGCGATTTTCGATTTGGTAGCTGGAGCACATGACAAACAGTCGATGGTAAACGCCTGTCGACTGGCCTGCAGAAGTGTTTTAATACAGACTATACATACGTGGCCTTTCTTGTTACAAGATTTGCAAGTTAGACTTTTTCGGTCCATGTAGCAATCACGCGACCTGTGGTTCGATCTGCCGCAGTTCAGGCGCGTGATAATCGATATTGTTTCGTCTTCGAGTCGAAGAGTGACCTCGTGCCGTTCGTGTCCATGTGTCGGTTCATCACCTTTCCTATTCAGACGTCTCGATGTCGCTTCCAGACAGTGAGGTGATGTGGGTATCATCAGCAGTGGAAGTGAGAAAGGGATTATCAATTACTTTTGCATCGGTGTGTAACCCTCCAAATAACCAAGTCAAGTACAATGAATGGGTAAATATAGTTAAAGGACTTCCTACTCCAATTTTATTCGGGGGTGATTTCAACGCTCATAACTCCAGCTGGGGGTGTTCATACACGTCTAGACAGGGGACAGCACTATTGGATGCTATTGAAAGTCTAGACATGGTATTTCTAAACGATGGATCCCCCACAATGGTCAAGTCGGTCAACAAAAAGGCCGATTCTGCTGTGGATGTATCTTTTTGTTCGAGTCGATTAGCTCAAATCGTTACTGGAAAGGCAAAGTATCGTAAGCGCCACCTGGCCAACTTTACAGGAGATGCATTTTTCGTTTAGGACAACTTAATGTCGTCTGATTCTCTTGAAAATTTGTGTATGTGACCCTAGTGATTCATTTTAATTATTTTCATAATTTCAAAACTTTCTACCGTGAGCAAGATACTTTTTAAACATGTTTTGTCGCTTACGATCGAACATGGGAAAACAATTTCTGTTATTTGGTGGATACGATTTAGGCGGATACGTTTACTGAATCAGCTCACTGTCGCTTACGTTTTCCCGTGGAGGGTTAAATTCATTTAAAAATTTAAACAAAATAGTCGTTTTGTTGTTATGTGGACTATGGCAAGTCATAAAAACAAAACATAATTGAACGCATTACACGTCGATAGCGTAGTGCTCGGTGTATTTGACCGTTCTGCTCGAAAAGGTGAATATTACTGACGAACGGTAACGGTGAACAGTGAAATAAACCTAAGCATAAGTAAAACCGTAAAAGGTATTATTCACTTCCAAAGAGTCGAAAACACTGGGTATACTGAGTTGATCTCACTTTTCATGTTAAGAACAGTGAATTTAATGTCAAAACAATAAATTTCACTGTGCAAACAAAGTTGATTTAACGTCTGAAAAGGTCCTAAACATATAATGGAGAAATTCACAGTTTAAACTCGGCATAAGCGCTGTTTAGCGGATAGACTGTGGAAATAGCGGTAATTTGCCTACAATATATGGAAAAGGCCATGGATAAAATTAGGAAAAGGCCTTAGAGGTTACCAATAGAGGTTTTACGCATAGTTAGAGACTTTTAGGGGCCTCTTGAAGATTTCCGCCCCGGGCCCCGCGATATAGGTCCACCCCACCTCCTTTTCAGCTCACGATCCACCAGTGCTCGCCGGTTCGGTACTAAATACTTCGTGACAACTTGCATACTTTTCTTTGCGCATCGCGGCGCAGCGCCATTTCGCGCTGCTACATTTTGTCAACTTGTCTATTGAAGGTCCCGATATTTTTGAATTATTTATTTTTTCGTGTTTTTCGCACTATCTGCTGTCGAAATCGAATTTTTCAAAAGTATTTTAAATTGTATTTGTATTTTATTCAAAATACAATTCAAAAAGTATTTGTATTTCAGTATTTAAAATACACTTTTGAAAGTATTTTGGGCTTTGTATTTAAAATACATTTTCAAAGTATTTTGCCCACCCCTGGCTATGATCCTCACGGCTCTTTTTTGAAGTTTAAATAAGGTCCGAGTCCCAGGAACACCTCCCCAGACAGCAATACCATACGCAAGTATGGAATGGAAACATCCAAAGTAAACCATTCTCAGGACATCTTTTGACACGCTAGACTTAAGATTTCGTAGCATGAAAGTTACCCTCGTCAGTCTTTTCGAGAGTTCCTCAAAGTGCTTTTTTAAACGTGAGCTTGGAATCCAGATGAATTCCCAGAAATTTCACAGCATTGTTCTCAAATTCTGGGAAATTACGTAGGCAGAACTCGATCCGGGAAGTCTTTTCGTCGTTCATTTCTAAATTATTTACGTCAAACCAGTCCTTGGCTTTCGCAACTGATGCTGTCGACGACAAAATGGCGGTATCATAATCCCGCGAGCAAGTGAGAAGGGTCGTGTCGTCGGCATATCTGAGAGGTACACAGTCGGAACAGCAAGATTCAAAATCATTAGTCAGTATTATAAAGAGAGTGGGACCAATAATAGAGCCCTGGGGCAGGCCCGTCTTCACTGGCTTCAAGGTCGAATTCTGGTGTAAATCCAAAGAGACGTACTGAAGTCTGCTGCTAAGGAAGGACTTCATTAAGTCATGAACCCTCCCCCCAATGCCACATCCCGCCAGTTTTCTGAGGATTAACCGATGATCCGCTCTATCGAAAGCCTTACTGAGGTCCAGAAAGTCACCAACAGCAATCCCTTTTGCCTCAAATGTTTGCACAATTTTAGACGTCAGTGCTTGAATAGCCTTCAGCGTCGATTTTCCTGAGCAATATCCGAACTGATTTGGTGAGAATAGATCGAAACTTTCAAAATATTCGGTGAGCTGCTTGTTAGCAAAATGTTCAACAACCTTGGATATCACCGGAAGGACCGACACAGGCCTGTAGTTGCCCAAATCATCCTTCTTTCCCTTCTTGTGGACTGGCACAACCTTGGCTATTTTGAGAGAGTAAGGAAAGTAGCCAGATGCCAAACTCGCATTCAACAGAATATAAAGCGGCTCCAGTATGAACGGAATAATTTCCTTGAAAAGATTCGAGGACATCCCATAATAATCCCGAGCATTTGAGGACTTCAGACCCCTAACGAAGGTCAGTATCTCTTCTCGTGAAACGTGCTGAAATTCAGAAATTCCACGGAGATCGTCGCTCGTCCCCTCCATAGCCGATGATTTAGCAGCTGATGAATTATTTGCGACTGGAACCGAAAATTGCTCACTAAACTGCTCAGCTGAGAGCTCCCAAGACGAGTCAACCCGCCGTGCCGCTCCTATGTCTTGTTTTACAATGTCCCAGGCGGCTTGACACTTATTCCGCGTGTTGGAGATTTTAGCGGAATTGTAGGACTTCTTTGCATATGCCAGCTTATTGAAGTAGCTTTTCTTAACCTCTTTATAAGTCTGCCGATTAATCTCAGACGGTGATCTTTTATTGATACTATAGCAGAGGTCCACTTGCGTCTTCAGTTGACTAAGCTCTACAGAATACCAGGGTTTTTTCCTCGACTGACCATGATGATTGAACCGAATTTTCAAAAGAGGAAAACTACATTCAACGAGTTTTTTTAGTAGAGTCAGAAAGGAATGGCAACTATACTCCAAGTCATGAACAAGTATGCTAGCCCAGTTTTGCTCCCGCAAACTGGAGATTAATTTATCTTTCCCCTTGCGTGAGAAGGGTCTGTCATACGTATGTTGGTTTTCTTTCGCTTTCGCTTCGTTAATATTTATAATAATTTGCTGAGCTTCATGGTCCGATAAAGCCTGGTCATACGTAGAGGAGAGGTACTCCTGTTTGTCCAGAGTAATTATGTTGTCGATGCAATTGTTATTGCGAGTGGGAACATCAATCGTGTGGAAAAACCCATACGAACGCAGCGTGCTGATAAACTTCGTCGCAAGACTGTCATTTTTGTCGCAAAAATTAAGATTGAAGTCTCCGAGGACGACTGCTTTGTTTTTATTTTTACACAAAAACAAAAACACCGAGTTCATCGTCCGAAGGAAAGAGTCTTTGCACCCGTTTGGTGACCGGTAGATACACACGATGAATAAATATTGTTTTTCTTTATCGCCGACTTTTACTTTCACCGCAGTTATTTCGCAGTCTTTTTCTTTTGATAGTATGTTTAGAGCACATACTCTCTCACGAATCAAATGGTTTTTAAGAAATATTGAACAGCCATCACACGCAGAATCCTTTCTACAGTAGGCCACGGTATTGTATTCCCCCAACGTATAAAGAGGGATCTCTTCCTCTTTATGCCAATGTTCTGTGAGGCACATGACATGAGGGCGATGGGGGAGCAGAACATCGTCCAGAGTCAGGTACTTGCTTTTTAAACCACGTATATTCAGATATTGGACTTTTATAGTCTCAAGTCATGCTACAGAGACCCCTTGGGTGGCCCCAGAAATCTAGATGGGGCAAGAAGGCAACCCCTCGGCCACAGATCAGGGTTTGCAATGTCCTGAAAGCAATTTTCATCAACTACTATCCGAAACGATGAGTAGGAGTTGTGCCGAGTTAGCAGCTTCTGACATTCAGGTGGGTTTTCGAAGTCAAGGCTATCTAGGAGTTTCAATACAGATTCGACGGATGTTTCGGGATGACGGCGGCTGATGAAAAGTCCTTTTTTACGCGGAACAGCTCTGATTTCCAAATTGTGATTGCCCCTTCCCAGACAAACCTTTCTAACCGGTCGATGGTCATTTTTGGTAGCACGAACGTCTATTCCCCCACCCATTCGCTGATGCTTGTCCGTTAGAAGAGCCTGCAATAAATTTTCACCACGGTGCTGCCTCCCGTGCCTTCTAGGCTTCCCAACCATAAATACTCCCCTTCGAGTTCATCTTTTGGTTCAGACTTATCTCGAACCTCTTCCTCTCGAGCAATTGGATTCACGTCGTTCAACGCACCGTCATTCACGCCCACCCAGGCATGTCGTCTCTTTCTTTGGTGAAGAATCATTTCTTGTGAGTCGTTATTAATATTTTGAGGACCGAGGAATAATTTTTCCTCGTTAGAGGGCATACTATTGTTTTCGGTTGCCTCGTCTTGTTTTGTCAACGTTGCATGAGAGACTGATCTTCGACCCGAGTTCGATATAAAGTTATGAGATAGACCCGTCAATAACTTCCGCGTGTGTTCATTATCTTCAATCACATGTCCAACTTTTTCCAGCAGATGCATACAGTTCTTGCTTACGAACTGAAGCTCCATCCCTACCACGCTGAGAATCGAGTCTGACACGTCTTTCTCGCCTTCTTCAGTGATGTTACGATCATTTTTCAGACGGTTATCACACTGACGACAAAACCAATGAATTTTGCCTTTCAAACGTTCGATTGCGTCCAAATTTTCACTTGACACTCTCGCACAATCCGCGTGAAACTTCGCCTCACAATAGTCAGTACAACAAATGACTCTATCCATACAAAATAACTGACTTTTACAGAGAGCACATAACGAACGGTCTTTACCCGACGCCATCTTGAAAACCTCCTTTGAGTGTCCTTCTGTGTAACACTGAGAAAATAATGCTGATTTACGACGACGTTTTGTTTTGGGACGAGCAGTTCTCTCAATTTTTGTACGAGATCGTTGTAATTGAAGTCTTTGACAGGTTTTTCCGGGCCGAGAAATTAGGCTAGATTGCTGTAATGAGTAGGCCCTATGGAGGCGCATAAAAGTTGAGCTTGCTTTATTGGGTCCGAGAGGTTTTTAATGGCCGTGTAGTTTTCGAACCGTTCGATGTAACAATTGAATTTTTCTCAAATTGAATCAAAGTGCTCGAATGGTTGCACGCTTGATACGTTGTTCTGCTGTGCCGAGGAAGACGAAGTCGATTAGTGGGTTTGAAAGGATTTAAGCGTTTAAGAGTCTTTCAAACTGTTCGGGATCCATGTTATCTGAGTTAGAAGTTTGAACGTAGTATAGAAATAAGGTGAAATAACAAACGGTCCTTCGTCTTTAGCGATTAGCTGTGGTAACGTTCCGGAATATTTTTCGAGCCGTGTAGAGTTCGGAGATAGCCGGAAAAAGAGCATTCCTCTTCCGAATGGCCGAAGCGCGAGTTTCACCAAGTTGCCAATTTGTTGTGTCTTCAGAGAGAGAGAATCCCCAACAATATTCTGTAATATTTTATTCAACGAGAAGTAAACAAAAAGGGGAAATAATAATACGCATGGCTGAAAAGGTAAGAAGGTAAGACAGACGTAATAGTATTCGAAACGTATATGTGCCGATTAGGAACTCTGCCCTCTTCCTCTTTTGTTCACCGGCGATATTGAAAAAAAAAAGAAGCTTTTGTCTTTATTTCTCATGAATGTTAAATAAATTGCAATTCATAGTGCTCCCGATACGTTGCACTGTACAGCTCTAGAGCTTCATGTTATACTCGTCATTCCCATTTCCCACGCAGCTCCAACAGAGAATTACAGAGCACTGCATTGATTTGAATGCGATGGGTGAACATTTTTAAAACTGTCAGTCTGCATTTGAAAAATCTACCCCCCCCCCCGCCATCAACCATCTGTTTTGTGCCCTTTACCGTTGTGATTATCTTCTTTTTTTTTCACCCTCCAACATTTTTCGACCTCGTAAAGGAAAACAAATTTTCATCCTATTTCATCATTAGTTTAATCTGCTCCCCCACCCTACCGCTTTTTTTTTTTTTTTTTTTTTTTTTTTTTTTTTTTTTTTTTTTTTTTTTAATTAAGGAGTTGAGGGAAACAGTGGAAAGGGGTCGCTTAATTAAAACTGAATTCAGCTTTAATTTTCTAGTGTCTCATCCAGAGCACTGATGTGATGGGCGGGTGGGGAAGGGAATCTTTCTATAAGTGCTGCGTTATATGCTTGTTTTTTGTTTTGGTGGCTTCCTTTTTATTTGCCCTCGCGCATTACTTAAGAGAATGATTTTAAAATCTTCCGTACAATTCTTTTTGGTTCACATTTACCCAACTTTGAAATTCTCCCGGCTAGTGCTGTAGGTAGGAATTAGTCCTGGGGGGGGGGGGATCAGATTGAAATTTCGTAAACGTGAGTGGAGGGGGGGCATTTCAAATTTTAGTCATCATTCCACCCAGCCAGCACACTCTTGAATCTGGACATCTTGCTGGCCTCATCATAGCCTCAATCTCTCAGTTAAGGGCGACTTTTGGACTCTACACGCAAATTAGCCCTTTTCCGGCCGAGTGTATAAATCGTTCTTCTCAATTTCAGCCGCAGATTAACGGTTTTTCACCACCCCCTCCCATAGCCACGAATTTGCGCATTTTCTCAACTTGAGCAGCAAAGTATAGTTTTTATCCCGTGAGCGATGTTTTTTAATTAACCACGAGTTTTGGCGTTTTCCTCAATTTTAGCAGCATATTACCGATTTTTAAAGTTTTTTTTTTCAGGAAATCAACACTTTTCTCAGTTTTAGCTGGAAATTAACGTTTTTCTTATGTGTTTTCCTCAAGATTAGCCGCAAAATAGGGGAACTTTTCACAAATTAGGATTTTTTTGGTTCACCATACGCAAGGCATGAGCGATTTTTCTCAGTTTACTCGTGAACTAGCGGTTTCTTCACCTATTGCCATAAATTGACGCTTCTTTTCCATTTCAGCCTGAAAAGTTGCCTTCAGAAACCGCGAATTGGCGTATATTCAGTTTTTGGCGCAAATTTGAATTTTCCTCAATTTCAACCTCGATTTAGCGCTTTTTTAAAAATTGTAGCGGCGACGCGCCGTAGCGTTTCAAACCTGTGAGTTAGCGAACGTTCTCAATTTCAGTCACAAATTGGCATTTGGCGCAATTTTAGCTGTAAATTGGCGAGTTTTTCTATTTTTAGCCGCGAATTAGCAATTTTCTCAAATTTAGGCTTAAAATTAACCTTTCTCTTAAACGTGACAAGCCTGATGATTTAACTTTCTAAATATCACCCGCAAATTAGCGGGTTTTGACGTTTTACCGCCGCATTAGCAATTTTATACATCTTTTATAGGTGTAGAATTAGCAAATTTTTTAACATTGTACTATAGATAAGCATGAATTTGCCATTTTTCTGAATTATAGTCACAAAAATGCCTTCAGAAGGTGCGAATTTAAATTATAATTGTAATTTTTTTGTTCAAACCTTTTACCAACCAAAAAAATTACATCTATCCATCCATTTCTGTCCAGAAATCATCATTTTTAAATTATGAATTTCACGACACTTAATTCGAGAATTAGTGATCTCTCTCAATTTTAGCTGCGAATTTTCGTTTTTCCCAAGTTTTAGCAGCGTGGTAGCGTTTCCAACCCGTGCATTACCTACCGAGTTTTGTCAATTTTTTCTTGACTCAATTTAAGCTGCAAACTAGCTATTTTACCCATTTTTAACTGAGAATTAGCACTTTTCCCTAATTGAACTGAAAATTAACGTTTTTATTAATTTTGGCTCTGCTAATTGGTGATTTTTTCAATTTTTGCCGCGAATTAGTGAATTTCTTCATTTTTTATTCACGAATTAACGTTTTTCCACAACTTTATATGTGCAAATTAGCGATTTTTCGCAATTTCAGCTGTGAAATAGAGTTTTGTGCTAATTTTTGCCGCCACTCAGCATCCTATTCCCTTTTTCGTACGCGAATGGGCGATTTTACGCCATTTCAGTTGTGAATTTGCCATTTTTGTCCAATTTAACTTGAAAGCGTCTTTTATTTGTCAATATTGCGTGTTTTCTCAACTTTAACCGCGGGGTTTGCGTTGATTTCCACAATTTATTCGTAGAATGGCCTCCATGTACCGCGAATCAGCGATTTTTTTCCTTAATTTTGGTCTGAAGTTGCATCGCGAGACCATGATTCAGCGCTTTTTAGCAGCTATAGCCACGATTGTTATCGATTTTTGTCTGATAGAGGGTCCGGAGTGACCCCCTCCCCCGTACCTGGGGTACACTACTGCGTTGGGTCTGAAGTTCAAGGAAAAAGCTGGACGTACTCAGACCTTTTCGGGCTGTTTAACTTCAACGTGAAACGCTCATTTTTGGGGCTCTTCGTTATGGTACTAGTGCTCCTTCGTTCGTATACTTGTAGCTCCGGGGGGGGGGATCTATCCCCCATATCCCCCTCCGTACCTACACCCCTACTCCCGGCAACGGTGTGACCTGTTTTTTTTGTTGCTGAAAGCCTCAAGTAAGTTTGTGATCTAAAGATAGGCATGAACCCGCACTATGGTTAAGCATTGAATCTACTTGCAGCCTTTGAGGAGAACTGAGACTATAGGAATACATAATTTTTTTGTTTTTTTTTTCGTACTGAAACAGCCAGAAACCGTAATCAAGTGGTTTATTTTGTTTTTTATTTTGGTCCAGAAACATCGTCCGAAAGAGAAAAATGCGACATCAAAAAGAATAGCCGCCCCAAGGCGAGGGTAGTCATGGTGGTGTGTACGGGAGGGGTCACTCGAACGCCTTCTCAGCTTAGCTCCTTTCTTTGCACTCACGCACTCCAGAAATTAGTTTCAATATATCACCGCATTTATTTATTACTTTGCTTAGGTTATTAATTAATTGATTGATTGAATTATGTATACCTATACATAATTATGTACAACAAGTGCCTACAGGATGTTTCAGAATACCTGCAAAACAAATAAAATGGGTGAAAGTAGACCTGATTTTGGTACCTATTTTTTTTAATTTTTATTTGAGTATAAAACATTCATTTCATTGGAACAATACCGACTACTTTCAGGGTTACACCCCATTCTCAAAGCATCCAGGCCGAAACAAATCTGTCTGTCACATATTAATCAAAATTCCTAAAAATCCTGCTGAAGGCCGTGCGAGGAAACTTGTTTCTCAGTAGACCTAATTTGCAATCTAAAATACGAATTACATGCACAGTCCGAAACTTGATAGTTTCCGAGATTCGATTTTTCAGGCGTTTTTAAGGCATAGGTACCTCGTCGGCAGCTCGAGCGCCAGGGCCAACAATCGTAGCGTGGAGAAAAAGGCAGCGATTTCACCCACTAAATCACTCCAATACACCGCCATGCCTCCCAAAAAATGATACATTCACCCTATAATCTTGAACATTCGACCCCCCCCCCCCCCAACCACACAATTTGGCTCACAGACTGATTCAAAACCAATCACGCGCGTTTGGCACTTTTAGAAAAAATTTTCGTCATTTTACCTGCAAAACCCAATTGCAAAGATCTTTGCTGTTTAAAAACTAAATTTTGCGGATTCTTCTCGTTCTGCTCGTTAAAAAACCAAATTTTCCAGAGTTTTGCTCTTACATTTTTTTTTTTTTTTTTTTGATAGAAGTCAACTTTATTGTAATTGAGTTACATTATTGTTGGGATGGTTGATGTTAATCTGTCAAGATAAACTTAACGGTAACGTGTTGTGAGTTGCTGCTCATTAGCAGGCCTCACTCGACGATGTAACGGCAGTTGTTAGTGGTGAGGTTCAGGGAGCTTTCGTGAGCATTATTCTCTCTCTCGTTCTATTTAGAGGAAATCCACTGGTCTTTTACGTTTCAGTGTTTCAGTCGTCGTTGAGTCCGGGGTAGTGGAGCGTTGTTTGCCATTAGTGTTAACAGCTCATTCGAATGATGTAGCATTGCGGTATGTAGGTGTTTATATGATTCTTTCATGACGTCGGTGACCTGTGGTATCATCATATCTTGGTGAAGAGTCGCGTTGCGAACATACCAAGGTGCTCCAGTCATGATCCTCAGGGCTCGATTCTGCAGAGTCTGAATACGTTGTATCTGGGAATTAGAAGCGGAACCCCATATCTGGGACCCATATTGCCATATTGGACGAATAACTGACAAGTATATGAGTCGCTTAAGTGAGAGGGATACTGTCGATCCTTTTTTCAGGAGAAAGTACAGCTGTCGAATACGATGACGTACTCGTCTAACAAGGTCCGTTACATGATCGTTCCAAATCAACTTCTCGTCCAAGTGGAGACCGAGGTAGCGAACTACTGACTTACAGGGCAGTTGAACAGATTTCATCGTTACAATGGATCTTTCAGTGGCGTGCTTTAGAGTGAACTTCACCATGACTGATTTTTCGGGGTTCATCGATATTCTCCATCTATCGCACCATCTCTGTATTTCGGATACGTATTCTTGCAGTTCCGAAAGTGGTTCTCGTGATGTTCCCACGGATAAGACGGCTACGTCGTCCGCGAACTGTGCGATGGTTAATGACGTAGAGTTGGGGAAGTCGTGCGTATAGATGAGGTAGAGCAGCGGTCCGAGGATGCTTCCTTGCGGAACCCCTGCACCTGTTTGCTTTATTTCGGAAAGTGAGTTCAGGCATTTGACAGAGAAGGTACGACGGTGTAGATATGACTGAATTAGACGATAAAGGGAGTCGGAGAGAGCTACTTTCAATTTTGCCAACAACCCCTCAGTCCAGACGCGGTCGAATGCCTTCTCTGTGTCAAGGAATAATCCATGGCACACTGATTTGTTTTCAAATGTTTCTTGAATTTTGTTGACTACTCGAAGAAGCTGTTGGACGCAAGAGTGCGACTTTCGAAACCCAAATTGAGTAAGTGGAATTATTCGGTCCACTGCGGTTAGCAGATGAGGAAGTAGAAGTCGCTCGAATATCTTAGCAAGAAGGGGAAGAAGGCTAATAGGGCGATAGCTCTTGGGATCGTCTTTAGGTTTTCCTGGTTTTGGTATCATCGTAATTATAGAGTACTTCCATTTTGTGGGGAAGTAACCCAACCGTAGCATTGCGTTGTAGATCTGCGTCAAGAAGACTACGGATTTTCTGCTCAATGCTTTAAGAAGTGGCTGAACGATTAAGTCGTATCCTGGAGATTTTTTCGTGAGGGAACGAGAAATAGCATTGCGAACCTGTCCTGGTGTGAAAAAAATCCTGAAGGGAGATAGCTGTAAAGGCTCCTCGAGCGTGCTTTTAATTTGGGAGTTGAATTCATGGTTGATGGCAGGGTTAGGCTGAAACTGTTGTTCCAAAATTGCCGAAAATAGTTTACACTTCTCGTCTGAAGTCGAGTAAAACGCTGAGTTCATTTTTAATGGTGGTATCCCGCTATTTGCTTTTGTTAGTCGTTTCGTCTTTTTCCACAGGCTACCATCAGTTGTATCCAAGTTTGCGAGCTCGGTGTTGGTGGCAGTGTTTCTTTCGTCCTGAAGAGCTTTCTTAAGCTCTCGTGTTGCTCGGTTGTAAGATGTTTTATCAGTTGGGCATTTAGTCTGTTCCCACCTTTTGCGGCACGCTTTTTTTATTTCAAATAGTTGGTTTACTTTCGATGAGAAACAAGGAGTCTTGTGTGTTCGAAGGGCATGGTAGGACTGTGAGGCTGTGCTTGCCGCGAACTGTATGTTCCTCGTGATAGTTGCGACGGCTTTATCAACGTCCTGAGGAGATTTGAGAGGGATACGAAGATCCGTGAGTAGGTCTGTCATCCTCGTGTATTGGACCCAGTTAAAAGGCCTTTTGATTAGACTTGTTGCGGCATTTATTAGTGAAGCATCCACTGTCATTTCGAGAATGACTGGTTTATGATCAGATGAGAGAGCTGTGATCACAGAGGGATTAGTACAATGCGTCAGGGCATTTTTGCCAATAAAGAAGTCCAACACATCAGGTGAGGCTCGGTTATTGTCCGGAAAGTAAGTTGGCTCGACAGGATGTAAGATTTCGTACGAGAGCCGGTGTACCACGTCATTTAGTGCCACTCCCCTTGGGTTTGAAGTATTTGAGCACCATCTGGGATGTTTACTGTTGTAATCGCCTCCCATTAGGAAATGAGTGCCCATTTCGCGAAGGACATCCTGGAAGTCAGCGCCTGTGATTTTGTGCTTCGGTGCGGAATAGAAGGACCCTACTTTGTAATAATGCCCGAAAAGCTTAATCCCCACTCTCGCCACTTGTAGGTTATTTTTGATGATTGGCGGGGGTTCATCGTGTCTGAGTTGGCTTCTGATGAGGATGGCGGATCCACCCTGACAGGAGTTACTGGGATGATCCGCGCGGTATATTTTATAGTTGGGTATAAATAAATTTCTATGAGATGCTAATTTGGTTTCTGTAATTAGGATTATATCGACATTATAAGTGGATAGAAAGTGGATAAGTTCGTGGTATTTGTTCATTAAACCTCTTGCGTTCCACGTGCTAATTCTGATGGGTGGTTCTGAGACGCTGCTCATTTATTCTGAATAATACTTGGCATGATCTGTGCAAACATTTGGAATAGAGGTGTGAGTAGGTTTAGAAGTGAGTCAAGTTTCTGGATAACTTGGTTCATAATGTTTGACTCCTTATCAGAAGATTGGCGAACGGCTGCAGCATATGTGTGCGTCTTCGGGGAAGGATTGTTGTTCTCGGTTGCAGGTGGATTTATTGATGGTGGATTTATTACTTGCCGAGCTTGGGTTTGCAGATTAGGGGAGGGACTTTTTTGGAGCTTTCGTAGTGCTGGACAGCCTTTGTAGTTGGCAGTGTGCTGTCCCTTACAGTTAACACACGTTGGGGGAGTACTAGAAGATTTTGAGCAGTTTTCAGTTTTATGGTATCCGTCGCATTTTACACATCTGGCTTGTTTGTGACAATAATTTTTCGTGTGCCCGAATTCTTGACAGTTGGTACACTGTATGATGGATTTCCTTGGTCTTGGAGGCTCAACCCGAATTACCCCTCCGTAGAGACGGTTCAGTGTGTAGATCTTATCATTGTTGGGTGATTGCTTGAGATCGAGGAAGAATAAAGACAGAGGTGTTTTGGTGACTGGATGAAAGACTGGTATCATTTGTATAGGTTCAATTCCGGACCGTCTTAGTTCTTCCATCATTGTTTCCGTATCGCAGGTATAGTGAAGGCCGCGGATCACCACTCTGAGGTTTCGTTCGGTTTTTAACTGGAAACTATGATACTGAGCCTTTTGTTGATCGAAAAATTTTATCGCTCCCCTGTAGCCAGCAATTGTCTCAAATACAAACTTCACATTGTTATTGCCAACGGTAACATGTCTATAGCCCCCCAAGTTCAATGCGTTGAGGCTCGTGATTAAAGCGTTCATATTACTCACATTATTAACAAATATTGGTGGAGGTCGTTCTTGTTTTGTATTCACTGGATCGGTTGGCTGTGAGTCCGTAGTCATATCTTCAAGAGATTGAAGCGGAGCAAATGGATTAGGAGTTATGACAGTATTATTGCCACTCTTCTGTTTTTTGACGGGAGGCCCGTCGGGAGGATCAGGCATGGTAAAAGTGTGTAGGAGTTTGGTGTCGCGGTTTTCGGATTGCTCTTACATGAACCATTTTTAAGACGTTCGCTCTTTCAGGGTCCAATTACGTGGGTTTTGCTATTTATAAAAACAGTTTGGCAGTTAATTCGAAAAATTAATTGCCGGAAAACGAACGACAGAAGATCAAATTGTGTAGTATTTGGCTCGAGGGCCCAACGAAAATGGTCTAATCGTTACGTTAGTACGTTACCAATCTCATAAGAAGGCAACCGCGGGCGGCGGGACAAGCAATGAACGTCTGCTAATGGTGTTAGCACAATGCTTCTTCGAGTAACGTATCTTCGTTGAACAGGGCCGGATCTATTAGGTAACGGGGAGGGAGGTAGGAGGGGTATTTTCACTCGCACTGGGGCACTCGCCAGGGGCAGCAATTGATCTCTTATTAAGAATTCAAATCTGCCAAAATCAGCATAGATAATTCGAGAACAAAATTTTGGCTAATCGTGCAAGTCAAGTGTGCACTGTGCACTGCCTCCCTGGAGCCCCTCATATTGGGCTGATTTAATTCAAAATGAAATGGGACCATCTATAGTCTAAGCTACGTTTATAATGAAAATGAGTTGCCTCTTCTAGGAGATATGTGCGTTATTGGTGAGAAGTGTACACTGCCCCCCTCCTCTGGAGCCCCACCAATTGGACCAATTTTATTCCAATTTAAATGGGGCCGTTTTATGGCTCAACCGCCTTTCTTAGGAGATGTGTGCGTTGGTGGGGAATCCAACCCCCCCCCCCAATTCTGGAGCCACCCCCTTCGGACCGATTGAATTGAAATTGAAATGGGACCATCTGTAGCCTAACCTACGTGTATCACGAAGATTTCATCAAAATCGGTTGGCTACTTTAGGAGATATGCGCGTTGGTATAAAGTGTAAAGACACACAGACAGACACGGAATCAAAAGTTGTTCAGAAAGCTCTGAAACGCAAATGGCAAGTGGAATTTTTGAAATCGGAAATTTTTTCACCTCGAGAAACGATCACATAGCTTCCCTTCGGTACTCGAGGAAGCAATTTTTAGTCTGGCGAATCTGTGTTGTCTATTTGGCCACGTATGTTTCCCTTTATAACGCTAATGCGTTGCACTCGCTCCCTTCGAATTAAATTGACATGTTTTTTCATTGTTTTTAAAGTCGTTAAAAGCGGGCTAAAAGTGGGCTATAATCCCGCATTCAATCTTGCACGATTGAAAACAGTGCGGGATTGCAAACCCTAACAGTTACAACAGATGATTGTATTAATCAGGACTCCCAAAGAGCCGAGGCAGCAAGATCTGCCGAAGATTTCGGCCATTTATACCTTCACTCATGGGTCCATTATAGGCGATTTTTGACCCATTGTGTCACACCGGAAAACTAGGTCAACCTGACGGATCGTAAATTCATTTCGATTTTAGGATTTCTCGTTTCATTAAACCCCAAGACATGAAGTTTCATCCATTCAAGCCATCTATCTACACCAAAATCACCAAAAAGTAGGCGATTTCTATAGGATATTATAGGAGCCGGAAGGGCAAACGTTCAGTTGTGGAATGCAGCAGGCACCTAAGAGGGCGTCACTGCGGCGGATATCGTTAGTAACGACCGATTTTATTCACTCTACAGTGATTCAGTGAGGCCCACCCAGCGTTGATGCTCTTTCTTTCGACTTGAAGCATTGAATTCCGTGGTCACCGTCCCCGGGAATGGTCATGCAGACATTGAAAACAGTAAAACGCTGCCAAAAACGTCAAAATCACTTGATGGAGCCTTTCAAGGACTCATCATCGAAAATTCGACTCGAATTTTGGACTCCTCGTGCATAGAAACTAACGAGACTTCGTACATTTATCATTAAATTCGGGTGCCCAATTCAGAATTCACCCAATGGTCAAGTTGGCGTTATTAGCGATTTCAAAGTGCCAACATTTGTGGACAACATTTTCAAAGTGCTTCGATGTGAGTCGGACACGGCTTAAGAGTCCTTTGGAGAATGCCCAGTCAAAGTTGGTCAGTCTCTGGTATTTTTTTTATATCGCGGAAAGTCATGCCTCCGAGGCAGAGTCCTCCGACTGAGTCGGCCTGAAAAGGCACAAGTGGAGACTTAGCTTATCGGTATGTTATGAGTCGCCATTTTTTGACAGGCAGTTCATTTTCTGGGTCAAATTCACTGTTTAATAGATAAATAAGTCAGTTCTTGTGGGGTCAAGATCTCGGTACTTGTACTGTTGTACTATTGTAATCAAACCTGTTTTCAACATTTCCTTAGGCCTAGGCCTTGGTAAGGAACATTCATAAATATGGGCCTAATTCCCGGAGAAAACTGCCATTCCTAATAGGAAAAAATGTGATATTTTCGAATCCGGCGTCGGAAGTCACCGACAGTTCGCTTGGAAATGACACAGTTGCATTTATTAAGAAAAGCAAGATATGTATGTATAAAAAAAAAATCGTTTGAAAAATCGTCCCCCGGAAATGAACGAGTTTCGAACCAGGGTGTATTATCAGGTCTACTTTAACCCATTTAATTGTTTTGCAGTTATTCCTATACACTATGTACTACGTGTTCACCGCGTACCAACACTGAAATCGGTACGTAAGGTCTCAATAGGAGCAGACGGAAGGACAATTATTATTATTTCTATGAATTATTTTAGGTCGTCCAACGTATTTTTGTTTCAAGATATAATATACCAATCTCAACAAATTTTGAAGCATTGCCTATTTGATTCCACGAAGCTCCTTATTGGCGATTGTAGCTATCACTAGCGGCGCTAGTGTCGTGTGATAATGAAACCGGTACTCCCTACCGTTTTGTGTTTTTTAAACTATTTTTTCGTGGTCAACGTCCGTAACATAATGGGGAAAAAGTAGTCAGTTGGCCTAAAGTGACGAGAACAGAAGAACATGGTCTCTGATACATTTATACTCGAACGTCAAGCAAGCTCCAAGCCTTTCGGAGGTCGACTTTCTCCCAACACTGGGCTAATTGATAGCTGACACCGTTGAACCCTCAATTTTTGGGAAACAATGAAATGACAATGTTGTGTCTCGGTTATGATGGGAAGAGCAACCAAAGACACAGCAGTTTTCTCTGGATTCACCCTTGAGAGACATCCCACGAGCGCCTTATCATTTCTTTATTGGTACTCGCCAGTTCACCGTTTCGTTTTAGTGCTCAGAGAACGGCACGGTTTCAGCAAAATGGTCGAAAACGTTTCTGAATCAGTGTTTTCGAGTTTTCTTGCTCCAACAAATAGCCGACAGTGAAAGTTTCTGTACGGGTGTACCGCGCACCCGCATAACCGTCTTGTTTTCTTGATTCGGTGATACCAAAGGTACAATATTGAGGCCTCCTCATCACCGTCGAAATATTTAGCCGTAGTTCACAGTAAAAAAGTGTCACTGACCAACATTTTTAATACATGAACTTCCTCATTGCAGAAAACCTTTGTTGTAGTTTGTTGTCAAACGACAACAACAAATCACATGGAGTACCGGACTCAATGTTTCTCTGAAACGCCTCCAGATTTCGTACCCCTTAGCTACAATCGCCAAGCTACAGAACTGACGTTTCCAGTTTCCACCCCTACTGGTAAAACGAGAGGGGGTGGGATGTGGGAGTGGAACCCCCCCCCCCTCAGTAAGCAAAGGATTTTGTGATGCATCTAACAGACTTCGAGTTTTTGCTCAATCGGTGGAGCTCCAAATTGAAAACAAATACTACCTTCCGTGTCCATTTCAATAAAGGATAAGAACAATAATTTTAGCGCTGGTGAGCGGTGAATATAGCATAATGTATTTTATAGTAAATATGTACCTACATATAACAGGTACCTAATTCGACGAAAGCGTGTAATTACATCAACTTTCAACTTGATATTTCCAAATCACTATCCCCATCCTCGCCTTTTTCGAATGTCAGAAAATGTAAGTACTAGCCACGGAAGCTGAACGTAATAAATAAAAAAGGAATTTAGTGAGCCTAATATTCATAATTGTTCTAACAAATAAAGAATGAGCGCATGTTGGAAACTCATTCCTGGAGCGTGTGTGCAAAGGAAGGAGCTAAGCTGAGAAGGCGTTCGAGTGACCCCTCCCGTACACACCACCATGACTACCCTCGCCTTGGGGCGGCTATTCTTTTTGATGTCGCATTTTTCTCTTTCGGACGATGTTTCTGGACCAAAATAAAAAACAAAATACATTTCGTATTCAAGATTTTACGCTGCTTCGTGGCATAATCCAGTTTTCTCCAAAAATTTATTTTTTCAAATTTTGAATTTAAAATTTTATGAGCTAGAATCATTATAAAGATCAGCGACCCAATTTCCTTAAAATTTTTGGCATCAATGAGTAGAAATCAATTTACAAAAACAAAATCGACGAATTTTTGCGACCGTGAGAAGTAGAATCGTTTGGCGAGCGCTGTGGCGCGATCTCTTGACACAGAATCTCTCTAGAGGCCTATGGAATTTAGCCTTAAGGGCTGAATGGTATTAGGAAAGAGACAGGACAATTCGCAGCAAAAATATATAGTACGAATGCACTATTTTTTGATCGCTAGTGATGAGAACCTATCGTCATGGTTCGAGTAAGGGAATGACACCCTGCAGTCTCGTCAGGGACGTCAGTATTCCCACCGGGTGGTGAAGACGTCGGGGGCCCGGGGTGGTGGTGCAAACGCAAAGGGCGAGCGCATCGCACGAACTCCACACGGTGTTTCAGTGGGCTATACGCACGGTGGTGGAGGCAGTGACAAACCCCTCGACGGTGGCATAGTTGTTGTGGGAGGGGTGGTGGTTGGAAGGGTTGGCGCGGAGGAGAAAATTCCGAAGGTGGATTTTCAGCCCTTCTCGTTCCTGCGTCTCAGCTTCACTTGTTGTATGTAGCCGAGCACGTAACGGTTCATATAATTTGAAAGAATAAACCGGCGATTTGAAGGGTGGGGGGCGTAATCTTCCAAATCGGTAGCCCGGATTTGCCTTTTGTTTCGTACCGTTCGAAACAATAGTATATTTTCCTTCAATTTTGTTTCTTTTTCAATTGTACGGTAGCAGGGGAGGAAAAGGTTCTGTTTTTTTCACTAGAGCCGGCGCGAAATAAAATATTTGACCACCTGTGCATCAAGCAAGCGTGAGTATTTTAATAATAACAATAACTCTTATGATTGTTCTATAAGTACAACCAGAGCTGATGAAGTGATGCCCTAAATAAAAATACATTTGTGTGTTGCGTACAGCACGCCCGCAGATTTATTACACAATTACAAAAGTAAGGTCACTTCAGCACACATTTGCACTGTAATTTAATTTCTTTGTATACAACTCCAGCGTACACTGAATCTAATATCCCAAAGTACTGGGATTTATTGGAATAGCCCAGCCGAAAAATACGATGCTCTCAACCTCCAACCTCCCCGCCTCACCACTATGTATAATTACATGCAATTTCAGGATTCGTATAGTTCCAATTCCGTTCATTTTATCAACATTGAAACATTCGGTCATAACGAATAGAATAATACAGAAAAATTTCAATTTTTTAGTCGACCCGCTCACCGGCCCTACATTCCAATAAAATTTGCTCAACGGAAAATACTCAAACTAAAAGCCTTCACCAAAATACAGAGCGACTCTTTAAAAATGTTTATTGCCTTTTACTCTGTTCACCCCCCACCCCTTGATCCTTAATGATGAACGATGGGTGGGGGTGCTTTTGGTTGATGGTTCAAAGAGATTCGTTTCAAATGAAGAGGGTGTCTGAAAGAAACTTTATTGTGAATCAGACAAATTGAAATTTTGAGTGAAGTGCTGAGAGAGTATATTTTGGAGGGGAAGGCCAATTTTGATGATAACTGTGCGAGTGATGAGAATTTCGACTGTGTCAAGAATGGTGAGCGGGGAGGGGGGAGAAGGAGATCATTGATTTTGGTAGTACCATCTGTTTAGAACAGAAGTGGTTTGAATTTAAATAACATAAAAGGTCTGACGGAGAAAAACACGGGAGATTGAAATCAAAGCCCAGCCCTTGTATCTACGTACGATATATATATTTTTTTTCCCCGGCGGAAAGAAGCGTGAAATCCTTTCTTCTTCGCGGTGAAAATACCAACCATTCAATTATGTTTTTCCACCAGTTTTACAGCAATTTCAAAATGGAGAATGAAATTCCAAGACCCCCCTCCCCCTCTCATTCCAACTGTAGCCATGCCAGTAATTTCAAGATATAAAGTAATCCCAACAAAGCCGAGAGTTTACATAAACCTGAGTTTCCTGACCATCACAAAATGGAACTCTGTGTAAAGGTCAGTAAAGTTCTTGAGTGATATTGCGTAGGTGCAGCTCTTTTCAATTCTGTGCGTAGGGTTTTAATTACTTCCTTGATTATGAAACGGTTGGTGGATTGCATTGGTGATAGATGAATATCATCAGAATCTCGGATTTCATTTAGTCCTACTACTATTTGCCGGACTATTATCTCCTTTCAATACTTCATTTCGATTCCTAATTTTGCAAAATAATTGAGTTATATAAGCCTCTGATTTGGGATTCGAGGGATTCAGAAACAGCATTTGCTCTATTTTTATTGCTGTGACCAACGAGAGGAGAACGGACTTCCGGTGTTATTGAGCCCCTGAAATCTCCACGTCACCCATAGTGCAAAAAAGGTCATGTACTAAGTTCGTTTGTGTGTTTGGTGATGGAAAGGGGAAGGGGGCTGGCGGTCATTTCTTTTCAAAATTCTTTTTGCGAGTAATCCGGATTAGTGGAATAGTCGTATTGCAGGGGTTCTACGCACTTATATATGGTTGAATTCTTGTTTACGTCCATAGTTAAAGGGATAGAAATGATCAGTTAGAGCCCACCAAAGAATAAGTGAAAAAATAGTCCCGAAGAGGACACTATTCTCACCAGAAACTCAGTTCTTGCCCAAGAGACCGCCAAGTACGTTTTAACTGACAATTTTGCTTCGAAAAGTAATAGTAATCGGGGTAGACGTAGGTCCACGAGGGTGGAAATCTCCTTAGAAAAAAAGGAATATACTTTGTGGAGGCTCTTTTGTAATTTTAGTCACGAAGTTACCAACCGGGGCTCGAAACCGAGGCTCGATCGCTTTTTCTCAATTGTTTCCCGTAATTAGCTTCCAAACTAGATTTCAGCCGCCGCGAATTAGGCCTTTATCGCTAAATTTTAACCGTGAGTAGGCACTTTTCCTTATTTTCACCAGTGAGTCAGCCCTTATTCTCGCAATTTTGGCAACGAGTTAACGCAATTTTATAAAATTATCCGTGAGATTGCAATTTTTCTCAATTTTAGCCGTGAATTTTCGCTTTGACAGGCCTAAACTGCCGTGAACATGTCTGGATATGAACGAAACGTCGGCGACTTTTAAAATGTGATAAAATCTTACACAAGAGGCCTAATAGGATGTTTTTTTCTGACTGATATCACCATTGGCTCGCCCAAAAGATCGAATTTTAGACTTTTTTGTCCAATTTATCCGCGAAATACCGCTTTTTATCGGCTTATTCCAACCAACAGTAACCAACAGCTATAGCGCTTCCTGTAAATTTCACCCGCAAATTAACCCTCTTTCTCAGTTAAAAGCCACGGGTTAACGCTTTTTCTTGTATTTATCAGCAAGTTAGCACTTTTTCTTAGTTTTAGCCAAACATTGTCGCTTTTTCTCAAGTTTATTCGTGAATTGGTCCCTTTTCTCATCATTACATCCACAAAATAGCGCCTTTTTCTAATTTTTAACTGCAAATTTGCGCTTCTTTCCATTTTCGCCCTAAAACATGGGCGCTGTCTCGCAATTTGAGCTTCAGATATTATCGCTTTTTCTGATATTTTAGTTTAGTACTTGAACTCATTAGTGCACCTACTCAATTTCATTCAAACTTGGTTTTTGTTACCCCAAAAATGCTTTATTGCGTGAGCCAACGCCCCGCGAAATCAATTTTGCAACATAGACAACCGAGCGAAATTCAGTTTAGACAGATATTGGTTTCAATTATGAGTGAAAATGAGCAATTTTCTTAATTTTCGTAATGAATTAGCGCTTTTTCTCATTTTTCGTTCCCAAATAATAACTTTTTTTCAATTTCAGCTGCGAACCAGTGCTTTTTCTTATGCTAATTTGACGTTAATCAATCAATCTGTGATCTTTTCGAGGGATTCTTCCCAACTGGATGGATTGTTGAAAATGGGGGGGGGGGGTTACCGTCACATTGGTACGCTTCTGAATCTAGATCATTTTTATACACTCACTATAACGGAATTCATGCCGGAAAAAGGAGGTAATGATATACACGCTGCGTGTAAGTAGTCACAGAAGCCCCCCCTCCCTCCCAGCCGTGCTACAGAATACTCATTCCTATAATACGTATACCTACATTTTTATTGCTGACTTGGCTTCAAAAGAGCAGATAAGTGCAATGGACTGTGAATTAGCAAACATAGAGTGAAATTTATGACTTTCCCGGCTGCCTACGTGATATTAATTTTCCCTCGAGAGGTTGGATACCGAGTGTGAGGGTGAAGAATATAAGGGGCACTAGGGCTGTTTCACGTGCTTAATCCGTTTCAGTCCACCCTGTAGAAGTTGTTAGTGGTGGGGGAGGGGAAAAAGTGAGAAAAACAGGAAAAAATAAGAGATTATAAGAGAGGTTTTTATCTAAAAACCATCCTGTTATTAGAATTTTCCTTTTGTATATAGCCTTCCGCTCCACTCCTCCAACCTATATTTTGCAATAACCCACCGTTTGTGTTTTTTAAAAGGGCGGCGTTTATTTCCCATCCTTATGTGAAGCTTGTCTAAAACCACATCTATCTCACCCTCACCCCACTCTTTAACAACATTTTCTGTTTCTACCACACAAAGTACACTTTTACGACCGTCGTAACAGTTTCCTGCAAGCGGAGGAGATGTTCTAATTCTCTCTCTCGCTCAGACAACACACACAATCACACCGTCCAAAGTGCACAAGCTTCTAATCAAGATATAAAAGTCGTAAATGGGTGCCTTCAGCAGCAAGAAACGCATAGTTCACCGTTTTCTTGTTTGTTTCAGTTTAACTAACTCAGAAGTTGTACATAGAACTTTAAATTTCGACGTTTAACCCTGGAATACACTGCACTGATTTTTTCCTCAAAGTAACAAGGACTTCGCTCGTAAGTCGAACAGAAGAATGCATCAATGACATGGAATGGTCATGCCTCTTTCTCTCATAACTTAACCAGTTGTAACTGATCAATTTTGTAAAAACATTGCAAAGTTCTCCCCCACCCTCTAAGGAGCATATCTCTTCAAAATCCATGTACCTTGATCTTTCATGCTTGTTTCTGACAGCGTAATGCGCTTAGAATTGATTCTAAGCCAATTATCTCTAATCCCTCTCTTTCAATATTCATTCGCCGGCGAGGCAGCCAGGGGGTAATCTCGGTGCAGTTTTTGTGGTCCTCCCGCCCTACGGTGAATCTTGAATTTTCTCAACAACACCAACACGATGACTATACAAGTTCAGTATTATAAGGTCGGTTCCCTCACCGGTCACGGTGTCCACCCCACAATGTGCGGTTTGCGTTGATGGGAAAAAGCTAAAGTTTACATAAAGCTCGGAGGGGATAATGAGATGCGTTGTGGAAAGAGTAAACATAAGCCAAAACCCCAGGGGGGCCGAGCCACTGTATTTCTCTCATCTACTCGTTGGCATGGCTGATGTGCTCTGTCCTATAAATTATTCATTTGATTATAAAAAAAAAATTAGGAATAGGATCGGGTTAGAGAAGAGTATAATAATAACGTTCTAGTGGCGTAAATTTTGACTGGTCTGTTTATCTACTAACCTATGAGCATACCAATGTTGCTGGAAACCCTGTAAAATGTTGCTCGGAAAATGTACGGTCATACAATTGGTGACATCTGCTGGGAATCTTACTATTCTCCACCTAAAACGTTTATTCACAGATAATTTCAGCCTGTAATTAGGGGGGCAGGGGTAGGTAGCTCTCCTACCTTAGACTCAAAAGCGCAGACTCAGTGGGGCAGTTGTCCACCCCTAGATATGCATTCTGAAAGTATAAATATTTCAGGATAACCACATTGTGTATCGTCGGTGCTCATTAAAAAAAAAAAATTCTCGGATTTCGCTAGTAAAAAATCAATTTCAAGGGTTTTGTCGCTCACAAAACGAATATCGCAAGGGTGACATAATTCAAAGGCCAAATTCACCGTTTTTGCGCCATAAAATGTCATTTTCGTAGGCACCCGCGGATTCAGGATTTGCTCAGGAGAGGTGCTAGAGAAATGGTGTGCTTGCATCTGCTAAAACTGGTTTGACAGCCTTTTCGCTGCCTGAAAATAGCTTAAAAACTAGCTAATCCCACTATAAAAATGGCTAAACTAACATAAACTACAAACACAAAACTAACATAAACTAAAATAAACACAAAACTGACGATTCGCGTTATAAAAATGGTTAAACTGGCGATTGGTGAATTTCTGAAAAGGCCTAAAAAGATCATGATTACCGCCCGAAATTAGCTAAATCAACCATTCGTGAGCTATAAAATGATCAAACTGGCTATTCTTGCGCCAAATATGACCAAAATGACCAAAAATCAAGTTCTGAAAACAGCCAAAATGACTTCACACGCCCTGGAAATACCTAAAAAGATGATTCCTGCACTGAAAATGGCGAAATCGACAATTTGTGCACCGTAGGAATGGTCAAACTTCATGGCCTCTGCTTGATGGACTGTTTGAGCCCTGAAAATGGCAGAACTGACGATCCGTGTCTTGAAAATAGCTAAAATCACTATTTTCGAACCCTAGAAATTACAGGAACTTACTTTACAAGCTCCGAAAATGGGTAACCTGACGAATCGAGTTCTAAAAATGACTCAACAAGTGACTCCTGCCCTGAAAACAGCAAACTAGACCACTCCAGAGCGCTGAAAATGGTCAACCTGGCTGTTCTCGCCTTGATTTGGGACGTAGGTACTACTCGCGCCTAAAACTGGAAAGACTGACTTTATGCGCCCTGAAAATGGCAATTATGGCTACTCAACTCTTGAAATCGTCACAACGAAGTAAAATGTCGGTTTTGAAGTGAAATATTCAGTTTTGAGGTAAATTGATATTTTTTTTAGTGGAACCGCAAGTTTCAGGGTAAAATCGTCAGTTTAGGAACGTTTTTGAATTGAAATCGTTAGTTTTGGAGTTAAAATAGTCAGTTTTGGGGTAAAATCACCAGTTTTGTATTGACGTCATCAGTTATGGGGCAACACATCAGCTTTGCCGTATAAAATCGTTACATTTGGGATGAATTCGTCATTTTTTTTTGGTGGTGAAATTGCCTGTTTTCAAGGCAGAATGACCTAAAATCATCCGTTTTGGGGAAATCTTTAGTTAAAGTGTGACAATGTCAGTCTTGGAGTAAATTTATCTAATTTTTGGGGAAGTTGTCATTTCGGGTGTAAAATATTCATTTTTGGAATGGAAAAGTAAAGTTTAGTTTCAGGTTAAAATTGCCAGTTTTGGAGTAAAATCTTCAGTTAGTGTGTGGAGGGGGGCACGTCTGCTTTGGCGAGAAATTGTACGTTTTTTCGAGTAAAGTCGCCAGTTCGAAGGATAAAATCTGCAGTTTTTAATACAGAGTGTTTGTTAATGGGAAAATTTGCACATTTTTCAAGCACTGGTGTTTCTTGAAGAGGGCTCTTCAACAAGACAATTATTGCCCACATTAAACAATGAAATCAATCAAGGGTTTTTAGCGATGAATTTTTAACAATTTGAGTGGGGGGGTTGATTAAGTCAAAGGGCAGTTAATGAAATGGATGGAGGAAGACGACATTTTAGAATTCCCTCAAATGCTTCACAACTGCACATTAACGACATTTCCCCTCGTTCCATCCCCCTCCTGAAGAACTTTGAATTTAAAAATCACCAGACGCACCAATCGGGCTGCAACTACCGTTGATATCCTTGCCCGGCATGTGCCAATCCACCCGTATAATTTTTTCCATATCGCGCATTCATGCAAGTTCCGCATTGGTGAGATCACTCGTTTCTCATCCGTTTTGGGTTAAACCCGGCATTTTCAGGACAAATTCATCAGTTTTTGAGGTAAAGCCCTGGCTCTTAATAGTTGTGCTGTGAAGTTTTAAGTTTAGGCGTAAACACTTCGGCTTTGGCAAGAAAACGTCAGTTTTGAAGTAAAATATTCAGTTTTTTTTTTTTGTTAAAAAACGTCAGTTTTGAGTTAAAAACCGTTATTCTTCGGAAAAAAAAAATGTTGAAAATGTACGTCTCTCAGACAAGACGTTGATGAAAAGTTTGACACCTTTTATATTTGAATGCCAAGTATCGATTTCCGGGGAAATCGAATTGTCTGTTAATAGAACAAGTCTGAATAGAATTGTCAGTTTTTGGAGAGAAAATCAGGAATAGAATGATAAGACCGATAATTTCCGAACGAATATGTTAATTTTTGATGGATTACTGCCCTTTTTGTGAAAACTCAGTTTCCGGGAAGAATTTGACGATTTATTGCGCCTATTTCTCATTTAATGAGCTACCAGATCCTTTTCTGGGGTCTCTAGATTCTAGAACGTCTGACATATTCTGCCCACCCCACGGTCACACGCGATAACTTTCCGAAGAACGGTCAAAACTGGTTTTTTCACTGAGAAACACGCGGAGGTTCATCCGAAATAATATGCCGTCAATTTCGCTCTCGTGAACAACCAATTGTTGCTTCGTTATTATTTGAATATTTGCCTCAGAATAGCATTGACGAAGACCTCCTAAAGTTCATAGCGTAGTTCCCAGAGCACTATCGATTTTAAGACTCATTCTTTTTTCATTATTTTCCTGTTTCAGGACAATTTTGTCGTTAATTTTCTGCCGAAAGTGGAATCTTGTGTTGGTGGTGGAGTACGGGGCAATGAAATAGCTTTACCATGGTTTTCCACCTATAACTAATCTTTGCCTCATGAATTTTACGATGCATCATCATCTCTCGCCCACTGCGTGTAATAACCTGCCTACGCGGGGAAATATGGCCCGTCGGGTACTTTTGCCAATCTCCACAGAGCCCATTTCCATCGGCAAGTTAATATTAAGACATTTGCATATACACAGCAACGGATTGGACTGTAAGTCATAAAAGTTTTTCCAACCAATGATGAAAAAAGAAAGAAAGGGAGGGGGTGAACAGACAGGATATTATGAAGCAAGCGTAAAAAATAAAAAAAACGTGATGAACAACCGCTGGATTTCTCTTTCGCCAGAGTTTGGCCCTGCTGTCCTCAGGCGCTCACGATAAATTATATTTCCTTGTCTCAGCGCATCTCCTTGCCGTTTTTGGGTTTTCTTTAAATTCTAACGGACAAATAGAAAGGCTCTCAAACAAATTATTAAATATTCGCGGAAGGGTGGTTACTCCTTAAATTTCCTCGGCAAATACACCTAAAACGCACCCATCCCCCTTACCTTTACTAAGCCTTTAGTCAGTTTGGCAGAAAATTGGAGTGAGTGAGTTGGTAAAAATAAGTGTTTGCATTAGTCAAGAGGTAGAATTGAAAAAATAGATTGATGCGGAGTTTTTGATAAAGAGCAGGGGTGTTCACGTGACCCGCTAGACTTTGGTAGAGAGGTCGAGACCCCTTTTCTTTAGATTCTATTCGTTTTTCAATAATTCCTGACTGGTTTTTAAGCATTCACACTGGTGTGTATGAAGGGGAGGGGGAGAAAAAGTTTTCACCTGTTATTGCGTTCTGGGATATTTTCAAAACTTAATTACTACACGGTTATAGGAAATTCGTTTTCACTTCGGACTCGGAAATACTTTTTTTCTTGTGAGTACAGAATGTGAACGCTCTCATCTTATTCGCGTTCATCAACATTATTGTGAAAACGTATTCCACGGGATTTTTCTCATCTTTACGTCTACAAGAATGGACAACCCGTGGACTCAAGCAAAGAGCTTAGAATAGCTGTAAAATGTACGGAACTCAACGGCACAACGCTTCTATTCAATTAAGCCACGCAAATGAGTTTAAAGTGAGGACAACGGCTGCATAATTAATTTTCACGTAGCGGAGAGTACCAAAGCTCTCTTATCAAGGGGGCCTACACAGTCGCCTTTATATTGGTGGGAAAGTGTGGATGAGGGGGTAGGGTTTGTTATGAAAATTCGAGAATCTCGTAAAAAATAACGATGGCAAAATTGAATCTTGCTCTTTGGGGGACGGGAATAAAACTTATTTTATTCTTAAATAAATGAAAAGGGATGTGAATATCATTTCGATTCAATTTTATTGGTAATTCGACTCAGTTTTCATATTTTATTTTGGATATATATAACTAGCGTGGAGAAAAAAAAACAAATATATATGTACGTATATGAGGAAAAAGTCAGAAATAAAATAGACAGAAAAAAGAGCAACCCAACCCTCTAGTTTGTAGAAAAGGATATATTTTGCCTTTATAGGAAGATTGGATTACATGCTTCACTACTTCTTCACTTGTACTCACGCTTCATTGGGTTAATAGAGAAGAAACATGCTTGCACGAGTATTGACATTATTTTACATTATCAACCAAGCAAACTTGATCTGCCCGCTTATCCATTCAAAAATGTTTAAATAGTGTCTTGGGAGTTTTTTTAGAAAGCTCGAGAGAAGAAGCTCTCATAATGCAGCGTCATAATTGGCCGCAATGATTAAGGAAATAATTCGTAGTATCTGAATGAAACTTCGCAGCTAAAATTGATAATAATCGAAGTCCCAGTTCTTGGAAGGTCCAACAGGCGTCAACTCGAGGCTAAAAAAAAAATAATAATAATAATAATAATAATAAAGAAACGTTAATTCAATACCGGAATTGAGAAAAAGGGCGATGATTCGCGGGTGTAGTATTGAAAAAAAAAAAAAAAATTTGCTCTCCGTGGATAAAATTGATAAAAACGCCTATTCGCAGTTTTCGGAGGTAACTTTGCGGCTAAAATTGAGACATTGCGCTATTGGGCTTTTCTAGGCTGGGGGGGGGGCAAGTCCCGCGGGTAAAAGTTTGGAAAAAAAATCACAAATTCACGGCAGAAACTTGAGTTTATTCGTCAGGCTTTTGCCTCTTGCCAGCCTGTTTTTCAACACAAAAAAAACTCAAAACTTGCAATTTTGCTAAAATGAATACCAGAACCTTGCGATTTCATGGAAATTAATGTTCGTATTCAGATTCTTATTCCTTATCGGAGCATTAACTCAAGTTTTGCAAAGATCATGCGGTGTATTAAAATGCATCACCTGTAAAGCCCTTTAAGGCGGCCTTAAGTTAAGGAAGGTCTCTCAATGCGTCCATGAGACTCCAAACTATAACTTTCGAAATGTTCATGCAGGAAACTTGTAATTTCAGTCAAATAAGGACCCGAGCTTGCAAACTCTCAAACATTCCACTTTAAATCTTGCATTTATACTCGGCTAATTGGTCAGGCCGTCGTACGGCAAGCCCCAGCGCCTACGCTCTACGACCTCTAAAATAAAACCTTTGAAACCTGCAATGTTGCTGAAATTGAGACCTGAAACAGCCAGAGAACTTACAATTTCGTGGATATTTATCTCCAAAATATATTGACTAGACTTTGAGCGCTACAGTCGTGGCTGCGGTTTAGCCCACCGGGTTCCGTAGTCACTTGAAAAAGCTTCGTAACTTGCAATTTAACGAAAATAAAGACCCGCAGCTAGATATTTTGCGGTTATTTAGACAAAACACTATTGACCGCCGATAGCTGGTGACAGACCCATTCAGCCGGATGAACATATTATAGTCCTGAAACTTGTATCATTTGACAGGTTTTATGATGCTAAATGCAAATATGAGTGTCTATCGGGGGGGGGGCTATGTATTGGACATTTGACCTCGGTGGCCAGTTAAATTCCCTAAATTTGGAACATGAATTAGATGAAAGAAAATATTCTAATAACACGGCTCATTCAGTAGGCTTTTGGAGATGAATACTGGGGGACGTTTTCTCTCAGTGGGTAGTCAAAATACTAAGAACTCGGTCGTGTAACTCGCCTCATTCGTACGGGTATTTTTGAACGGCCGGCGTCTGCCCTCAGCGGTAAATCCCCGGATTAGGGACACGAATCTAAACGTTGAAACACAATTCGTGAAAGGAGTTTAATTCGATAGTTGTTTTTTTTTGGAGCTGAATTCAAATATTTCCGTCTGCCGGCCACGAGCAGGCAGGACAAACGCTCCTGGCAGTCGCTGACTGACGCTCATTATATTCGTATTGAGCTCCATGATACCTGTCTAGTGAGGCAAGTCAAATGGTCAAGTTCATCCGGTTTATTCATGTCCCAAATTTAGGAAATTTGACTTACCACAGAGGGCAAACAAGCTCAATAAAGTTGTGATAGCACATACGCGAATCAACTTGAAACCAGCTTGATAGTTTTGTGCAACTTTTGTACCATTTTGTACAACCCAAAACATTTTTTGTATCAACCCCTAAATTGGTTAAATTCGAGAAAGTGTTGTGCTACTACAACTTTATGCTGTGGTATCACAATTTGTGTATTTTGCTTCTCTGAGTTTTGTACACTTTTGTGCAACCCACGGCGAGTTTTGTATTACCTCAGAAATTGGAGACATTTAAATTCATTTTGTGCTACTACAACTTTATGCTTTGATAAAGTGGACCAAATCAGAAAACGGAAACGCCCAACACTAACCCTGAGTTTTGTATGACTTTTTACACACATTAAAAAGTTTTGTACTACCCTGGAAATAGCATAAATTTTGATTTAAAACATGAACATTTACCCATTGAGGTCATAATTGATAAGACGTTACGTGAACGAAGAACCATCGTTAATCTTCGTTCATTAGTTCGTTCATTGACCCTTCATCAGAAACTTTTTAAATTTAAGTCAAAGTGATGAGCATGTGCTCATCATTAATTCGTTAAATACACACTGAATAAACAACAAAAGATACGCCATCACCCCCACCACACTCACAAAATAAAGCAGTCTTTAAATTCATTGTGAATGCATGAAAATGTACCTACTGAGTGTTCGAAATCTATAAATCAATTTACCCTAGTATAAATATATATTAAATACGCAAAATAAAATATTCAAAAGAACAAAAAAGCAATCAACTGAACATCATGATTTGCAGGCCAGTATATATTAAAGGAGAACACCGAAATGGGGCATTTCGATTTTTTTTTTTTCATACTCAACCACTGAGGGTGCGTTTATCAATGCACTCCCGGATAAAGCCGGGATAAGTATGGTTGCCACGGGCCCTTTTGCAAACAATAATGTAAAGTTATTCGACGGATTCTTATTCCATGAGATATCCAGTGATTGATAAACCCACCCTCAGTGCGTCTCATTCCCATCCAACCGGCCCAGAACGTACCCGTTCAGTCACTACTGATACCTAATAGTTTTTTACAGGCCAATTAGAGATTTGTACCACCTTCAATTCCAAGATATTAACCACACTAGGACCAAGAACGTTCAAATGAGTCATTTTACGACTCCTTGACCACTCTGTGCATTTCATTTCCATTGAACAGGCCTGAAATGGTCTGGTTCAATCACTACTGATACCCGATAGTTTTTTTTTACAGGCCAATTAAAGTTTTGTACCACCTTCAATTCCACGATATTAACCACATCAGGCCCAAGGACGCTCAAATGAGTCATTTCACGACCACTTGACCACGGACTACTGTTATGTGGGTTAAAACCCCAGTGTTTCAACTAGTAATCCGGGTTTTAAGGTCAAATTTACCCTTTTTTTAGGCAGAGTAGTCTGTTCAAAGTCTGTGATATTTAGATATTCGGGATTAACCGAGACGATATCGAGTTTCAGCTGAGTTGCTCGGTGGTAAGTCTGTAATTTTTAATGATTCGTTTTATAACGACCCCCTAACGATTATAGACAGAATATACTCGATATTAAGTTACTAATTTTCAAAGAGTTGATCTTTTGCAAGTTCCTATAGAGCTTAACCGAGTGCACTCTGTTTAAAGTCTGTAATCTTTAGAAATTCGTTTTAACCAGAGCCCCCAGCGATTGTCAACAGAACGCACTCGGTATCAAATCATTTATTTATAAAGATTTGTTCTTAAGCGAGTTCCTATCGAGTTTATTTATAATAATCTCGGTAAAAAATGCTTGATCTGAATGAATTAGCACTTTAGCGGTTTTGGTGTGGAAGATGAATTTTGTCGCGGCTGGTGAGCGATTGTTGCAGCTTGTTGTACTGAACGGGTTAGGTAGCTTACAGCTTTATCAATGTCTGTTGTTGTTGTTTTCAGGGGTATATTTGGATTTATTAGCTCTTCTAGAGTGGACTTGTATTTCTCCCAGTCGAATGGCAGTTTTATCAGTCCTGTACATGATTGGCGTCTATCATGATGAGCATTGATAGTCATCATCACCGGGTAATGGTCGGAACTCAACTCATATATTACGGAGGCGTTTGAACATAAATTGATCATATTTTTGCATATGAATATATCCAGAACGTCGGGAACTTGCCCTTGTGCCGGCTGGTGAGTGGGACTTATGGGATATATAAATTGCAAATTGTATTGAAATCCTATATAAGATAGAATCCGTCCTCGTGGATTTGTCACATTTGAGCCCCATCTAGGATGCTTTGCGTTGAAATCGCCGCCGAGCAAGAACGAACTTCCAAGCTCATGAAAAACATCCCAGTAATGAACTGGTAGTAATCGGTACACAGGAGCGGAGTAATAAGAGCAAACTTGATAGTAACTCGTGTTTAATTTGATGCTCACTCGAGCTATCTGAATTTCCTCTTCCTCGATCGGTGGAAGGGGATTGTGACTTATCGGTGTCCGAATGAAAATGGCAGACCCTCCTTTCCTCCTGCCACTGGGATGGTCTGCTCTATAAATTGAATAACCCGCAATACCAAAATTAATGTGAGAATCGGGTTTCTTCTTTTTTTCCGGTAACTTGTCCGTCCGAACTCGACGTTACGCTCGACGAATACGCTTTTTTACTTCGGGATTTTGTTTACGCCACGAATTCAGCCAGTTCATGCTCCATGGGGATTCTTCAGTTGGCCACTACCTTTTACAAATTGGAATAATAAGTGAATTTGGAGTTTGAACTTGGATTATGACCTCAGATTGACAGAAATGCTACGACAGGATCTCTGCGCTCGGGCGTTGAATGTCGGGCTTGTTAAAATAATAAATACATAAATCAATTTAGAAAAACGGCAGTGAAATGAGAAGGAGATGGGAGCCTCCTCCTTCATCGTATGTTTTGGTTTTAAAAATAAAATAAAAATTAAAATTAAAAACTAATAATGTGGAACAGCTCAGTGACAAGTTATGGAAACTGAGAGCTAGGCATCAGGCGTCATGAGGATCGTGCTGGGAGGGAAAGCATTCCCGTCTCACGCCGTGATAATTCACAAGACACAAACAGAAAGACAGAAAAATATGCTTTATAAATACGAGAATAAGGAAAATTTAGTATTAATAAGGATAATTTTTCCTATCGTAATTTCTCTCAGGCCTCATACTTTAAGAAGATTCTCAACCACAACCTGCTAACGGTTTAGGAAATCCAGGAAGACTTGGAGCATTGCTTCAAGGCAAGAGTAAATACCTTGTTATGTTATTAAAATATTAGCCTTCCAATAATAAGCACGACTTGACTGATTTGTCTCATAAAATTGCACTCAATGTCTAACGCTCATGCAAACACGCATAAAAGAAAACAAAGAAAACTTACCTAGGACGGAAGGAATTGCACGCTGACTCCGCTGTCACGCAGTTTAAGTTAATGAAGGACACTCAGTGACACAGGAGTGGATTTCCAAATATTGCTTCGTGCCACGATGCCAACAATTATTGAACAATTTGTAGAAAAGATGCTGCTGATGTAGAACGCGCTATTTTCAAGTTACCGATGAGAAAACCCATCAGCATTACCTCCTCCACCCATTAAGGGTTCAGATTTTGATCCGCTCCTGTCATTATCTTCTCACGGGTCTCACTATGCCCTAGCTAATTCTCATTGCGTTAATTACCGGCAACATCACGACAAAATTCGAGAAAAAATTAAGAGCAAATTTCTGTGTAACTTTAAGCCGCTTCCAACACATCTACCGGAAAAGACAACCGTATAAAAAATGATGTAGCAATAGCAACCAGTAACTATCATGAGTGTCTACTCTAGGAATGTTCTGTGTACGCCACCAGGGGTGGTCCCGTAATCTTTGCGGGGCCAATATAGGTCGCGGTCAGGGGTGTCAGGTTGGTTGGTAGGCAAACAAAGTTCACTAGTTTAATTGGTTCTATCATCACTGTTCAGTTGTTGTCGTCATGGTGACATGGTGAAGGGGGGGTCGTTTGCCCTCCAACCAGTGTAACCTCCTCAGCAACCTGACCGCGACCGATACACAAAGTGTAGTGTAGAATTTTTGAAATAAAATGATTTCAAAGTGCTAGAAAGGGATCCTACCGGACAGTTCAACAAAGAATGCCGGAACATTGTGAAGGCTTCGCAATTTCTTTTAACACCATGGGAAATAAATGCAAAGAGGTTCATTCAGATGAACACGAAACCACCCAGGCTATATTCTCTTCCCAAGATGCATAAGCAATCAGACGACTACTTCCCTCGAATAAGACCAGTCGTTTCATACATGGGAGCGCCATCAGAATTGATAGGGAAAAAGGCATGTGAAGAATTTCATGAATTAACTAAATTCGAACCAAGTTTCACGTATAAAAACAGCATGAAATGTGTCAGCGAGTTCCAGAAAGTACAGCTTACGGAGAAATCCAGGCTTGTGTCGTTCGACGTAGTAAACCTGTTCACTTCTATCCCACCAAAAGAGGCGTTAAAATTATCGGGGCCACGATAGATGGAACGGCGAGTAACAAGCTAAAAGGGCAAGCGTTGATAGGTCTCTTTGAACTCTGCCTTAGACAGAACTACTGCAGTTTAACGGACGGTTTTATGCACAAGAAAAAGGGCTAACCCTGGGGTCAGCCGTTTCACCGTTAAGCGCGGATATCGTCATGGACGATTTTGAGAAGAAGTTTGTCACGTCGGAAGCTAATCTATTCAGGAACTTGATTGGGTTATGGGGAAGATACGTGGATGACACGTGGATGAACCGTCGTTAGCAGAACAGAGGACGAGCACCAGCCCTGGAAGGTTTTTTCATTATTATGGAGCTGGAAAGAAGTGTACGCTGCCTAAATGAGCGCCAAGAAGCGAGCAATTCGCCTCTGATAACCGTCCTTCAAAGTCTCCCCTACTACTAGCCAACCTCCTTCCTTCCTACTGTGATTCCCCTCCGCCCACAACCATCTCTAGTAATTGTGTGATGTAGTTTTGAATAGATAATGCCCTAGGGATGTAAATAGAATATTTTCTGACGTTTACCTATATGTATTAGATTTTTAGTGGTAAGAAATTAATTTTGTTATTGTTTAAGTTTTTATTTATTAATGACTTGATACTGTTGTTGCTTCTCGATTAGCTCTGATGATGACACAGGGGCGTTGAAAATGCACTTAGCGAATAAAGACGACGAGCGTGGAGAGACTCGATTTTATTGGTTCACTGCTCTAAACAATTAAAAGCGTTTTCTATTTGCATAAAATTCAGCGCTGGAGCCGAGCATTTCCATCCGTCTTCTCTGAATTATATCATATGGTAACGGAAAAGACGGGTGGAAATGCTCGCCTCCAGAGCTGAATTTTATGCAAATAGAAAACGCTTTTAATTGTTTAGAGCAGTGAACCAATAAAATCGAGTCTCTCCTCGTATCGTTCTTACCGCTGTTGTTAACATTTTTCGTTGTGTTGGACGTTAATTTCGCCATTATTTTCCCGGCTCTGGAAAAAAGGCCTTCTGTCCCCTGAGTCATTAGGAGACTGCAGCAGCTACTTGTGCCGATGCACAATAAAGTTGTCCCGTTTCCGGCCCTATTAGGGCATCGTATACGTTGGGGAAAATATTGCCGACCTCAACGTCAACCCCAGCATTTGGCCATAGCGTACAGTCAAGACATCTCGAACGTCATCGAAACTTAACGCCCTCCGGCGAGAGAGCAGATGCGGAGATACCGCCTCGACGGATCGTCGCCTCCCCCTTTGGCCCTACGCTGACCTCTGAAGGAAAGGGAGAAACTGGCGTATAACGTGTATTCGTAGAAGGTCCACTTTTTATTTTCATAAATTTTCTGAAGTCGTAAAATGTATATTTTTTTTTTTGGTTCTGATTTACTGGAGGTCAATCACCCCTCCTTGATACAGCCCGCCGAACCTACTCCTTATTCGCTCCCCAGTGTAGCGCACCGGTTACATAATACTAATAAAATACCTAGACAAAGCCGGCTAATAAATAGTGGGCGGTGCCAGACTTTTGAATAATAAACAAACGTGCTGGTTATAGTCATTGTGCTGGGACGTATAATGAAGGAAAATCAAAGCTTCTAAACGATTGCCAGACTGTCTATTTGATCGAATTATGTTGGTAATTGCGAGGTGGAGGAGGGTGTATCGATCTGGAAATCTAGCTGAATTTGTTCGGCTAAACTTGAACACTTCTATTTGTCTTGAACATCAGAAACGTTAATGCTTACGCAGTGTTATGCGTTCATTTCTTTGGAAAGTTCTTCAAATCTTGGTTTTTGTGAAGCGGAAATAACAAAAGAGGGACGTTCTAACTTTGTTTGAAGAAACTCTTTAAAAATTTACTTGGAAAGTCAACTATTCGTTTGAAAAAAAAATAGCGTAAAGGAGAGTAAGGTCGAAAGAAAATGCCGTTGTGGAAACCACAAGGTATATAAATACTTCCACATATTTTAACCCTCGCAAACCTTTCCACAGTTTCATTCCTTATTTTTAAAATAAAATTACAATTAATTTTCCTCATTTTGAACAGTGTGAATAACTTGCTCATTTTAGGCGAGCAATATCGTCAAGAAAGTAGCCCCCCCAAAACTTTGGACAAACCTATGTTAGACTTTCTGGGCCACCGTCAAAACTGGAATTCGCCACTTCGACGTCTTTTTCACCTTTCCCTTCGAAACCTGAGAGCCCAAAGATAAATATTATAAAGCAACGCCGCGCCGCGCCGGTTGAAACTGTTTGCTTAGGCATGAATGAACAGGGGTGGAAGGGAAGGGTTTCATTTTCCCTTGGCTACCATTTTCATACATTAGGAGGAAGAGCCCTGACTCGCGTAACACAACCTGAAGGGAAAACTAAACCGGTGTGCGCGACCCAGCCTACTAGAAGTGGGTCGAAAGGCAAAAACATTGTACTCTCTTTATTAATTTATTTATTCGAGTGTTTGGCTGACGTGAGATTTAATTATTTGAAAAAGATAATGGAACGAAAGTGAGAACAAGGGTGAGGGGGTTAGTAATACCCTGACCAACCACATTTAGTTGTAATTTATGAAAAGCGCCGTTGGTTCTTCTATGCATGATTCAAGTTTTATAAAAATGCTTGTACATGCTGTAGGATAAAATCTATTGTTAGAGAGAGAACAAACCCACCCATGGCAAGTACACGGTGGGGCAATGAAGTAAAAAATTAAAATTTATGATGACATACATTTTACATGAAGCGTAAAACAGATGACAAATGACTCACAGAGGTCGGAGTACGCTCCTTGGAAAAAAAACGGTGGGTCGTCGACTGCTGGGAAAATTATAAACGTCATTTCCCCTCACCAATGTTATTGTATAACGTTGAAAAAGCAGCAAAATTGAAAAATTGCTCCTCCTTATCTTTCATACCACCATACAAAGCGCTTTGATTCGTGAAACTAATTTTCGTGGAATCTCATCATAAAAACGTTTACCCTCTCATTCTATTCAACCACTACCAAACAAGATTCTTTTCACGGAAAATAAGAAAGCTCTGAAGCCGAAAAGATATATGTAAAGTGGCAAACGAGGAAGGAATGGTGGCTGTGGGCCCGAATGTATTCATCTTCGCCGGTAAATCAACATGGTTGTTGGTTGGTGAAGGGGGAGGTGGGACTTTCACCGGAAAGGATGCTTAAAGCTGGTAGAATAGAGGCAATCCGACAGTAGTTTGGTGTTGGAGAGAAATAAATAATTCATTGCTTTAAAGTGATTGACGTGTGACGCAATGTTCGTAGTACTAACAACCTGTCTGCCTAATCCTTTGAAGTGGTGGACAATTTTTTTTTTTTTTTTATCAACACGGAATAAAATGTGTTTCTTTACCGGTCTGTAACATGCAAAAACGCTCGCCTTGCAAGACTCGTGTAAGAATAGCTGCGTGTTCATCGCAACTTTTCGTAGAACGGTCGTGAACCCACGGGCCATTGTCGGTTCGCTCCAAGATCGCTGGTTTGTAATTTAAACCGATTCATCGAGAGTGAACGAACTTTAAAAGGGGGTTTTCTTCCGTCTCTCGGATAGCCAACTATTAAGCCAATACGCGTCGTCGATGCGTTATTATAATGAAAAAGATAAGCAGCGACACAGCGACACTCAAAAAGGTTCAGTCTTGTAAATGTGGAAGGTGCACGTACCAGAAATTTTGGTCTCTGACGCTTTTTTATTGTGAAATTCGGTTAAATAACCCGATTGGTATCCTTTTTCACTATAAAAATGAATGCAATATATTTAAAATATTAAATTTGTATGTATGGACAGGGTTCCAGGGGGTACCTACCTACCTCAGCCCCTGTGTGACGTACCAGAGCTTGCACGAGGCTACTGCATACACTTCTGAAGCATTGGGGCGGCATATTTTCTCACTCATCAACCTCTCACATACGTTTTTGTTTATTATTTGGTTTAATATCCGTTTGGCTTGTGCGAACTCGTGTTTACTTTCTTCGAGGCGAGTAGCTTTCCGAAGCTTTCAAGATCTCTATGGAAATTCAAAACTCCAAATTGCAGAGGTGCGTGTATAGGGACCGTGCAATCTGATCGCCGCGCAGACTAGCGGCGAGCTTGTCGTGACTGGATATCAAACAAACTGTTATCTACCGGGCGTTCGCTGTAAAGAAATTTAAGTTCGGAAGAAGTTTTCATTATTATTTATACTATTTGATCAAAAAAATTGTTATTTGTTGTGTTGTTGGGTGTCACAATACCCGAGAAAACACCAGCGGGACGATTAGTTTTTATCGCTTTCCAAATAAACCGTATGAACAAGATCGACGGAGACGGTGGATTTTGGCGGTCAACCGTAAAAAGTAAGATTCTTCTTTATTTTATTCCTGTAAACAAAGTTCGGTGGCGTGTTGGGTGAAAAATTCACTTCGTTTCTAGATTATTATGAATTATGACAGTTTATGCTTTTTCGCTACAGATTTTTTCCCCCACGCCCACTATGACCATGCCACGGGATAGTGCATTTTACTTATAATGTTATTTTTTTTTTAGTCCTGACGGTAGCTTGTGGAAGCCCACAAAATATTCGAGGATTTGTAGCGTCCATTTCGTCGGAGGATTGTGGTCAAACATAGAAAATCATCCAGTTTATGTGCCCACGATTTTCCCCAGCGTGTACAGGAAGCGCCCAGCCTCAGAGGCTGACTTGACCGCAGATTCAAGCGGCAACGGGAAAGGCTCACAACCGTATTGGCTGCTGTGGGTTCCGATGCCATTTCCACCGAGAATGAACCCACCACTGTCAACGGGATGGCTTCACTAAATTTATCCGTGTTGTGCCAGTGCTCTATGGAATATGACAATTCATTTTTCGAATTTAGTTGCAGTTTTATGGGAAATGACGTTGCCACTTAGGCTAACTTAAAAACTATTATTAAGAACACGCACAGAATTGATAAATCATGTGGTCCATCCCATATTACGGCGAAATTCTTGGGCTTCCATGGGTTTGACAGTATAAAGTCCGAAGCCGGCTTAAAGGAACTCACAAGCGTTTCATTTGAGACATTCGACTTTTTTCTGTCCATCTTTCCGGACCAGTCATTTTATTCTATGCCAAAAAAACAAGCTTTGTTATTATTTTTCATGAAACTTAAGCACGGTACTAGTTTTGGTGTTCTACGCATTCTGTTCGGGGTTCACAGAATAACAGCTTCAAGAATTTCCCTGACCCGAGAAATTTTTTCCGAATACTAGAGCTACTATTGATTGTACGGAAATTGAAACAGAAACGCCGGCGTCCATTTCTCATCGAGTTTTGGTGTATTCTCACTATAAAAGTGCGCATACATTGAAATTTTTAGCAGCCGTTTCACCAAATGGAGCCATAATTTTCAAGTCTTAATGTTATGGTGGTAAAAGTAGCGATTCGTACATCACTAATCACTCAGGTTTCCTGTTCACGGTAGTCTGCCGAATCAAAAATGCCGACAGGACTGACCGAACTCCAGGAGTCTTCTCCTTCCGAAAAAGGGCAAGCGGCCCTTTTTCATCCCAGCATCACGACCCTCAAATACTACACTTTCAAAACCGCAACGGAGAAGTACATCATGGGAAGTACCAGGACAGTCCATCGCGAATAGAAATGATAAAAAAACAGAAAGGAATTGAAAACAATTTCATCCAGCTGCTGGCGGTCAGAAACAAGCGCATTCCATGCGAGTGTGCATGCGCCATTGCAATTTTAACTCCGGGATGTTTAAGATTTTTTAAAGCTTTAAGGGGAGGTTTCAGGTTGGTCCCCTCGACCCGTTCTCAGCCGCCGCCTAAATTTGGCCCTTAAATTTCCGCTCTATTTCTGCACCAATCAAGGATTTGAGCCGCTCAGATTAATCTTTACGAAATTCTTCAATGACGGGAGATCTTGCTTTGTATAGAATATCACCCCGGAAATGGTCTTAAAATGCATTCGAACTGTTATCAGTTCTACAGCTATTTCAGAAATAATATTTGAAAAACAAGATCTCCTGTTTATTATTGTGATTAAAATCTCAACTCCTCAGACGGTCTAATAACCATGAGTATTGCCTGCGGTAATTAGAATTCATAACTATTGTTCCTTTCTTTCAATAAAGGCTATTAAAAAAAAAAAAAAAAAAATCGAAATGCGCAAAAAGCAATTGAAACCAACAACTCACAATAAGCTAAAATGCACGAATGAACTTCAAGAAAAGTGAGGCCCTTCTTAAACTTTCAAGAACCAATAAAAATCGTCAATTTTTCAAATCTAACTGATGAACTCCATAGGATACCTGAGGGGAACGGTTTTTGTTTAATATCCAGTAACGCTTGGGTTCCCAACAGAGCGCTCTGTTCAGAAAATTTGCACGGTCCTCATTAAGTGTAAATGAATGGCGCATAATTATCGGATTCATCATTTCTCCCGTGTTTTTTTAATCAGGTCGGGTCGAAAAACTTAAGTAGACCAAAGCATTGGCTAGGTCCAATGAAAAAGAGAGGGAAGCTCCGTAAAAGTACGGACATCATAGTCAATGTATAATAAAAAAACTCAGTGCTCTCTCAACCTTCGGTCGGATAGCATACTATTTATTTGAGCTCAAACCTAGTCAAACTCTAGTCGTGAATTTGTTGGTGTTATTGTTAATCTTGTGTTCGCATTAATTTATTCTCGTTGAATTGTTTTCGTTAAAATTCCAAATACTTTTCTTTAAATAGTCGTTCAAATAGAACGGTGAGGATGGGTGAGAAAAGCGGTGGGAAGAAATACCCACCGCCTGCTCCTCCTGAGGACGTTGAATTCACTGAAATAGACAATAGTACCCTTAAAACCCGACCAACTACTCAGGTAAAAGAATTAACATACAAAAATGATGATGCATGCAGGGCCATTCGTTGTTTTCATTGAAAGCATGGACGGAGAAAAACAAGGGATCTCGAGGATGCACCCTATGGCAGTAGGTAAAATTTTGTACACTGAAGAAACAATAATTTCAAGTAATACATATAAAGAAAATTTCCGCGAATAAGCTAGTTGCCTCTAAAATCTTAAAAGAAAAAAATATGTTAGCGTACATTCCAAAGTTCGCTTTACAAAGGAAAGGTGTTATAAGAGGTGTTGATACCCAAATAAGTGACGAGGAAATAAAAAAGGTATTGAAATTCTCCACTGGTAGCTTGGAATTGATTGATATTAAAAGGTTAAACCGGCGTGTTGTTGATCGAGAAAATAAAGAAACCTCATATATACCGACCCAATCTGTCCTTATAACAGTAAGAGGGCAATGCCTGCCGCGTTTTGTATATAATCTATTACTCTCGATGCGAGGTAGAAACGTACGTTCAGAATGTGATACAGTGCCGATCTTGCTTAAGATACGGTCATTACTCTGATCAGTGTAAGGGGAAGAAACGGTGCGAAATGTGTGGCGAAAATCACCCAAGCAGTGAATGCCACAGTAATCAAACGAAATGCGTCAACTGCAATGGTAATCATTCCGCGGTCGATAAAAAAGTGTGCCCCGCCTATTCCAAAGAGAAAAAAATCAAGCAATTAATGGCGCAGAAAAATATTCCTTACTTCGAGGCTAAACAAGTACACTCGGGCTCCTATTATTCAGCTATCGCTGACATGGACGACAACGCAGTTTTCCCACCTTTACCGCGCTCTACTAATGTGCGTTCCAATGGTACATTGGAGATTCCCTCCAACTCGCACCAAAAATATTAATATCGACGAAGATGTTTTGAAGAATATTATAAGAGATCGAATTGGGTCAATTAATCTAAAAAATCATCCGTAGTTCATCCATCCATAATAAGCTATACTTATTTATTTTACTTTTTGTATTTCTATTTATTTATTTTTATTTTTTAATGCGTCATCCAAGTCATAATTTCAATCTACTTCAGTGGAATGCGCGCTCGCTTGCGGCTAAGCTACTCGAGACAGAAGCCTTTCTTAAACGTTTAGGTATTAGCATTGCAGCCATATCCGAAACCTGGTTTCCACCCAAACCGCTCTTATCTTGTGAGTGGATATCAGATTGTACGAAAAGACCGATCCGATGGCAGGGCTGGTTTTTCCATCTTGCTTAAGGATGGGATCAACTATGTTACAATGGATTTGCCCAATATTGCGGGCATCATGTCAATAGGAGTGACGGTGCGACTCTCTGACAATAGTAATGTGGACGTCATTTCGGTTTACAACGGCCCGGCTAACAATATTAAAAACACCCAATGGGAACGTCTCTTTTCTAGTGTAACTAACCCGTGTATTGTTATGGGTGACTTTAACTGTCATCATGCGGCCTTCGGGGACGTATTCACTCAGTCCAAAGGTGTCCAAAGGTGTGCAACTGCTAGATGCAGTTGATGCGACGGGTTTGATATTTCTAAACACAGGGCTACCCACTCATTTTAGCTCTTCCAGTCAATCGATGTATTCAGTCCTTGATCTAACGTTTTGCTCTCCGATACTCGCGTCGTCTTTGAATTGGTGGGTGACGGACGAACCTATGGGCTCTGATCACTTCCCCATAATGATTCAATTGAGAAATAAAGGGATTTACACGTCTATTAAGTCTTCATTAAGAAAGTGGCAATCGAAGAAAGCCGATTGGGACGTTTATAGAACCACGCTAGACAGACAACAACGGTAGCACATCATATGAGAAATTTGTCTTGGACGTAAACGCAGCGTGTGAGCAATGTATTCCTTTACGTAGAGCGAACGCCGTGAAGCTCACCTCCGCAGTTTGGTGGAATACTGCGTGCACGGAGGTCAGGGAGCGGAGAAGGGAGGCCTTTCAAAACTTCAAACGTCAGCCGACTATGAATAACTTTTTTGAGTATAAAAAGATAAGTGCCAAGGCGAAAAAGGTCTTCATAGCCGCGAAAAAATCTTCGTGGAAGGGTTTCTGCGATAAGCTCAGTTGTAACACCCCCATATCAGAAGTGTGGCGACAAATCAAAAAACTAAACAATAGCTGTGGGACTACTCAAGGGCAACATACCTTGTCTGATAAGTGGATCTCTGACTATCTCGGGAAACTAGCCCCAGATTCAGTTTCCTTACCTCCTCTACCACAAACCCCAGATGAATGTAGCATTCAAAGCATACTGACTGAGGAAATCACCATTACAGAGCTTGAATCTGTGCTCAAAAAATCAGTTAACGCTTCTCCCGGTCTGGACCGCATTGACTACCCTATTATTAACAACCTCCCTAACTTGTATAAACACCGTCTTTTGTCCATTTATAATTCAATTCTTAGCAACTCGGAGGTACCTCAGGACTGGAAACGTCATTGCATTATGCCGATATTGAAACCCGGCAAGCCTCCCAATAGTTGTGATTCCTATCGCCCCATCTCTCTGGCCTCGTGCCTATTAAAAACATTTGAAAGGATTCTGAAAAACCGATTAGAGTACTGGGTGGAACACAATAATGTCCTACCTCCAAGTCAATTTGGTTTTAGGAAAGGTCGTGGCTGTTTGGATAGTGTCCCACATCTCGTCACAGACATCCAGACTGGTTTTACAGGCACGCAGTCCACTATTGCCCTCTTTCTCAATGTGTCCGGTGCATTTGATAATGTTAGGCTCTCTGTCCTGCGCTCAAAAATGGGGTATATGGGCTTTCCTAATAGGTTCATTCGTCTAATAATATCTATCTTCGAAGAAAGGCGAGGCGAACTGCTAGTGAATGGCGTTCTGATGGAACCACGCATGGTGAGGGATGACCTATCCCAGGGAGATATACTAAGCCCTATTTTATATGCCATCTACGTTTATGATATTGAATCCGTACTCCCTAAAAATGTTAAAATACTGCAGTACGCCGATGACATCTGTCTCTATACGACGAGCGGCAATATTGACTCAGCAGTTGATGCTCTTTGTGAAGGTCTTCATAATATAAAGGCATATTTAGCCGACCTTGGACTAAGTATTTCACCCACGAAATCTGTGATTTGTCCATTCTCCAGAATGAGGAATTTGCCTATCCCAGATAGCTTGAGCATGGGCGGCGAAAGTTATCCTGTAAAAAATGTCGCTAAATTCCTGGGTATTTACCTGGATAGAAAATTAAATTGGTCCCATCATATAAACTACATACTGAAAAAATCGGACAAATATCTTAATATTTTACGACTTGTTTGCCACACGCGTTGGGGTGCCGATCCTCATATCGCCCTCACTTTTTACCGTGTTACTATCAGATCCCTTTTTGACTACGGGTGTGTGTTTTATGGTCAAGCTGCGCAAACCCATCTTCGTAAGCTGGACGTTGTCCAACACAAATCCTTGAAGTTGTGTTTCGGACTGCTGAAAGAACACCAACGGATGCTCTGCTGAATGAAGTGGGTGAATACCCGCTGAGCATACGTAGGGATATGACGGCAGATAAGCTTCTACTAAAGATAAAGGCCATATATCCTCTATGCTTTGCTAAGATATCTCACCTCAACACGCTTAATCTAACCTCTAATTTCTGGTCCAAAAAATCGTCCCCCTTACTGACAGAAAGTTTCCTGCGAACACACAGAATCTCAAGTCAGGTAAACCCTCTTATTAAAATCCCTTTGTTTTGTATGAGTGAGGAATCGTACACAGCCGTACTACGAAATCTGCTAATCCCTGTATTTTATTTCACTAAAACTGAGTCCTTCACTTCAGGAATGAATGCATCTCTTCAAAATCTATTACACACTAAATTTCAAAATTACTATGTTATTTACACTGATGGATTAAAAACTAGCCATCATGTAGGCAGTGCATTTTATGACCCATTGCGTGGCATTGGTAAACGCTTCAATCTTGAAAACAAAATGTCCATTTACACGGCCGAGCTATACGCCATTTTCGAGGCGATCAAGTATTTCCAAAGCATTCAACACGACAATCTTTTGATCATGACAGACAGCAAAAGTGCGGTTGATTCCATAAAAAATTATAAAATCGAGGCAAAACTGACCTACACTATTGTTGACATATTACAAATATCTGCTGAACTAGGTAGAATGAATAAACGTGTGTCCCTCATGTGGATCCCGTCGCACTCCGAAATTCTAGGAAACGAAATAGCAGACCGCCTGGCGAGGAGCCCCATGGTGGAGGACTTATGTCACAGTGTAGATATTAGATTATCCTACTTTGACTTGTACTCGAGCATTTCTAACTATCACTTGCACGAGTGGAATCTTAAATATTCTTCCACACCGACTGGACAATTTTATAAAAGTTACGTTCCTTCTGTATCATCTAGTACATGGTTCAAGGGCAAAAATGATTGCAAAGACTTTATTCGAACTATTTGTAGATTAAGACTGAATCACGGCGTTTGCCAAAGTTTTTTGTTCAAAATTGGAGCAGCGCAATCTGCCTTATGTCCGACATGCAATGTAGCACATTGTTTGGAGCACATTGTTATGTCCTGCAGCTTATTCGCAAATCAAAGGGAGCTCCTATTGAAAAAACTTCAAAATAAACTCTCGAACCCTTTTAACTACACTTGTATCCTCGACTCTAATAATTCCGACGTTTATCTCGATGTGTACCAATTTCTGAAGTCTGTTCGCTGCGTAATCTAAGGCCCGGTGCACACGAGCGATAAGTGTCGCGCGGTCGCCGCAACCGCAGAGAAACATATAATTCAATGGGGCAATGCACACGTGCCGCGGCGACCAGTGTCGCGCGGTCATTGCGACACTTGTCGCCGCGACCATACAGGAACATATAATTCAATTGGCAATGCACACGTGTCGCGGCGACCAATTATCGCTGGCGACACTCGAGAAGCTGTCGCAAGTTCCTGTGGGTCGCGCGACTTTATTTTCACCACTCAATACTTGAAAACCTAGCTTTTATACCAGGTGAACGCAGCACCATTCTGGGGGTACAAATAGGCCCTACCTGCTAGGGGATATTAACTGTATTCTCCAAAGGCTTACTGCATCTCTACTACTCTGCTAGGGTTCGCAATCTCTCATTGGCCTTGCTGGTCCGTGGGATATCGCAATCTTTTTCAGTTCCGAATGCTAGGGGGTGAAAATATATGTATACCTTTCTACTTTTATATTTATATATTTATTTTTTAAATACTTGCAGTATTACAATACTATGTGATGGGCTTACTAGGGATTGGGGGTCTTAATTTTGTGCAGGAGTACTATAATAAAACTTGAGGGAGGGTTTCTGACCAATAACACTTCCAAGTTGTCAATTTAACAGTTAATAAATTAGGTAACAATTCATAATTAGGTAACAATGATTAAATCAGACAATAAGATCACCGTTCAGTTGAGCAGGTCCGGCTCCCTCTGGCGTCCAGGTGTTAGATGGTTGTGGAGAACAGTGTTTTTGGCGAACTTTGGCGCACCCGTTATGAGGCGAAGCGCTCTATTCTGCTAGGTCTCTCTTTATTTGCGTTTTGCTATAGCTGAGCCCAATGCAGATCAACAGTACTGGCATATCGGGCGCACTATCGGCCCCCCGTAGTTGAAAAAACTCCCTACAAAATCTTACCAGACAGCATATACAAGAGCGTCAATTCCTAGTAATTCCACAATGTTGAGGCGGCTCCACACATGCGGTTTTCGCCGAGCAACTAGGCGAATGCCGAGCTACTCGTCTAGGTCATCGGCGAGTGGCGAGCTCGTTGATCCACACATTCGGAGTTCGTTCCGCGCATCGCTAGCCTCCTATATTCGTCTCCTTTGAAGTGGTCAAAAACCGACACTGGCCAAGTACCGAGCACCCCTCCACACCACTAGGAAATCGACGAGCATCTGCTCGGTGCTCGGCGAATACCGCATGTTTGGAGCCACCTTTGGCACCTCTTAATGGCTGATGTGACAGAGAAATACCTCACGTCGTTCTATGAGTATCTATATCGACTGACGGCTGTCGATTACGTCTGAGAGAGCTTTTTCCTTTTCCTGGGTATCTCTGCCACGATTTGAGGTACCGTATGAGTGACGAGACTCTAAATGGCTTAAGCGGAGGAGTGTTTTATTTTATTTTTTATTGTTTCTTCACGTTTAACTTATACAGCCCGTGTAGCACAATTATCGTCATTTGTGGCCCTGGTGGAGTGGCGGATTAGCTTACGCTGTGTTCCGCCTAGGAGTCATTCTTAACCTAAAGGCGGCTCCAGACTATCGTGGTATGTCATTCCACGAAAAAAAAAGAAAAATATATTGGCTGCCGGTAATGTTTCTTGTTATAAATCAACAATATAACAGCCTCTACACACTAGAGCAGTGGTTTTCAACCTTTTGCGGCTCGCGACCCACTAAATTCGGTTATAATTTATTCGTGACCCATGCGCATGATATTATATGCTTCTATGAGAGAGGCTTTCAGTGACTATACACGTTACTTCGATAGCCCAAATCCTATATCGAAAGCCCAAACTCAACGGTGACTGCCACATTCACCATAGCAGAGAAAATTATAGCTGTCGAAAGCCCGATAAATTTGGGTTTCACTGGCGGATGTTATTTGTATGTTACTTATAAATAAAGATTAATATTAATAAATATCAATAAATATTATATATAAATATCAATATATATTATATCAATAAATATTATCTGAAAGTAATTGAAAATGTTTTCATTGCCTTGTCTGAGGTCCATTAAAGCATGAATTGAAAGCCTCCTTCAAGGATCTTTCAAGGTTGTACATATGAACCCAGTACTTTCTGTTTGATCCTAATTTCCTAATGAGGTACTTGTAAGCTAAACTTGAAGGTATAACTTTCTTTTTGCGTTGTCCGGGGGTCCATTGCGAACGATAGCTAGCGAAAAACTGTCTGGGTATTGGGTGTATGCGCCGTTGCTACGCAAACATAATTATGAAACTGTCGCGGCGGTAAATATCGCCGGTCACTGCGACACTTATCGCTCGTGTGCATCGGCCCTAAATGACCTCGTATTGACACCTACCTAAAAGATTTACACCAGTGGCTGTATGGTTTCCAACACCAATGCCAATTAAAAGAAAAAATAAAAAAAAAAAAAAAAAACTTATTTGATTTTATCAATCACTATCAAAACAAAAAAGATAATAATATTTTGCTTCAGTATAATGTATAAGCTACCGCAGTAGGACTCAATCTGAAATAATTACACTACACATGATATAGGCAAGAGGGGCAGAGTATAAAATCGCTTGGAGGGAAAACAAAAATTTCAAATTAACTACTTTCAAACATTTTTTTAATGGTTTTATTGATGAATAATTCGTTAGAAATACATCTCATTGTGTTTATGATTGACCACGCTTTCAGAATAAAAAATAAAAAAAAATCATGTTTCTTCCTCATTTCTCCCTATCTCACTTCAAGCATTCCCGTGAGAAATGCCCCACTTGCGTTTTGAAAGGAAATCACAAGACTTGAAGTTCAAGCCGAGCGAAAGATGAGTCGTGTTGGGAAGCTCCCGAGGCTATTCAAACCAAACTTCGTAATGCTCCAATCTCTTGTAGGTTTTTAAATTGTTATGAAAATTGAAATAAAAAGTAGGATGATGCGTATAATTTCTGTATCTCCCGGGGCTGCACACATCTGTTGAACATTCAACACGTATGCAATTAAAATTAAGGTTTATCAGTTTGGATGATTGCCTTACACCGCCCTTTAAAAAAAGGAGCAACAACACGATCGTTAAATGAAATTGACAAGAATGGCTCTAATATGGAGCTTCCGAGGACTTTATTGAAATAAAATTACCCCAGTTAATTTGTAGGCTATACAATTTGTGAGTGGAAAGAGCAAAACTGTCAAGGAAGGGCCTTCATCAGCCTTTTTCTCCACATCAATTACACAAAACCAACAAGGTGAGGTGAATATATGTGGTCCCCCGTTCCATTAGAAATAAATTGAATTTCTCGATTAACGTATTCTCTACCTCTTCCTGATCCCTCTCGCTTTGTAGCAAAACAGCAGGAACGTTCTCTATCCCCCCCCCCCACAGACACACATTCTACCATCATCCGCCTTTTCGTGGTTAAAATAGAGAAAGAAAATCCAAAGGTTGAAGTGGATTAATTAGAAGGTAACTGCCAGGCTATTGATTGGGTATTGGATGGAACTAGGCGTACGAGTTTTGAGTAGATAGGAGGATTAAAACACCTTTTAAATGGGAATCACTAAAACGGTTTACGGTGGAACTGAAAAGGGATTACTCGTGGAATATACAGTTGCCAACAAAGCGGCACCCCCACCCCACCCATCTCTTATTCACTGTTTAAATACGCACACACGCACATCAATCCCACGATCCCCGAGGGATGGTGAGAGGGAGTGTTCATTAATTGTACAGTCCCCGTGATTTCCTCGCACCGGCTACTTTTTAAAAAGTCCCTTAATAAATAAAATTGGTCATTCCTGAAAACTTTTTATCTCCATATTTTTCATCCCTGAGAGATTCACGCCCAATGGGTAAAAAGCCGGCAGGGAAAAACCTTCATCACCGCACACCGTATTGCCCCTCAGAAATCCATTTCTACCCTCCGCATAAATTTATTATCCGTAGAGTGGCTGAGTGTTTATTGAGGAAATCGATGCGAAGGAAAGGGACGAATATGAAAAAAATGTTTCGGAGTATAATTTTTCACAAAATAAAACTCCCGAATCACCACAATTTTTGTCTGAGGTTTTTACGAGGATATGAAAGAGAGGGAGACAGAATAAAATATTTTCACGCGAGTTATGATGGGAGTATGAATTCAAGAAATGTAAGGGGAGTATGCGAACCGTGAAAAATCTGCCAAGTTTCCGCCATTAAGTGTAAAAGAAGACAGATTGACTGACAAGAAATATGGCATATATCATTTTGTCACTGTGTATAGGGATGAGCGGGGAAACGTAAAAAGTCCCTTCTGGAAGCGAACAAAAAGTTCCTTTCCTTCCAGAAAAATGTCATAAAAAATGGAATGTCCTGTTTTCCCCAGGTATAAATAAGGTAAAGTCTTGGGATGCAGCTCTACGTGATCCAAGGGTGGAGGAGTAATAGTTTTTTTGAATTCTGAGTCAAAAAGAACGACAACGTAGCTAAGTGTCATTAATATTCATGATTTTTTTTTATTTAGTCGCACTCTCACTCTCTCTCTCTCTCTCTCTCTCTCCTTGTTCACAGCGAAAGAACTCCCGTCTTGTTCTCAACTTCATTATCAATTCGAGCGATATCCCATCCCTCCCTTGTTATACAGTACAAAGGTAGGGACAGAGGGTGTAATTTAATTATTCGAAAGGGTTAGGGAAATGCTGAATAGGTTATGCATGGAAGAGGGAGAGAAGGGTTTATCTTGTTTCACACAACTTTCACCGTCAAAAATGTATTTGCTCTTCTTCCTGTTCATTTTTTTTTTTTCTGAGAATCTGATGGTTCGCGCTGTGAAGGAAGGTATCCATTTCATTAGCTGGCAAGAGCTGTAAAATTTGCATATCTTCAAATTAGATTTTAGCGAAATATCGATTATTTCCTCTTCTGTGAACTCAAATTAAACGTCAAAAAATTAAAAATCAGTAGTGTTATTAAAAAAAACAACGAAAAATGTGTATACATGAGGCGTGATTTTGATGCCCAGGAGCTAATGATAATTGCCTGGAGCTTACTGATAATTGAGCTACTGATGGGCTCCTCTCCCACTCTATCGGGGTCGGGCACGGCTATGAAAATCCTACCCCCGCCGGTACATCAAAAAAAGACCACACTGCACCAAAGAAACTCCAAAACTCCTTTCCAACATCCTTGCAACAGTATCTGACCCACCAGTGGAGAACCTAGATAACCAGTCAGGTAGAATCACGGACGCCATGTTCGTTCTTAAGGCCCGTTCACAAGCTCTATGTTTACGTTCTGTGGAGTCTATGCAGCCAAACAAATTTATTCCCTCGAAAAATGAAGCATTTTTATAGGTTGCATAGGCACCACACAACACAAACATAGAGCTTGTGAACGGGCCTTTATCAATTATCAGTTTTGTAAAATCAACCTGTTGTTGATGCTTTGTGGAGCTCTGATTAAACTGACAAGAGCAAACATGGCGCCGTATGCGTCTGTTCGTCTTCAAAGATTCGTTACCACCCAGAGAGTTATAATAGAAAAGTGAAAAACGTGTGAGACGAGATGAGAATGAATTTCACTGCCATGTGTTCTTAAATTTTAGCTCTCAAAGTAAATCTCATCTCGTCTCACACGTTTATCACTTTTAAACTACAACCCCCCCCCCCGCCACCAGCAAACCAACCAGCCCGCAGTCCCCCCCTCCCCCTCAAGAAAGGCTTCAACCACCTATTGGATTGGTATTTGTCGAATAATTGACATGTTGCCTTGTAATAAAACTGTTGCCCGTGTGTCTGAGCCTTGCGTTCATTCTAATAGTCAGACTGTGAAATAGTCCCGAAATTGCAAATATACATTCTTGGCTATTATAGCTAAAACGCCGATTTTGAGGGGTAAACGCAAAAATTGGAGCTAAACATCCGCGAAACTGCAGGTTTATGGCGATAAAAAGCCGCCAAATAACTTGTATTCAGGCTGGAAAACAGCGGAATTGTTGTTGTGTCATTGAATGCTGCAGCAGATTCGCCAGTTGCCGCTGGACTGCATCATCGGAACTGAGTTTTCTTAAAATTGCAAGATTTGAAGAAATATCAGTCGAATAGCAAGTTCCAGGGACAAATTTAAACTTTTGTGAGCAGCATATCTACGTACTTTATACTTTCGAATCATCACTTCAGCGAAATTGCAAGGTTATGGTCTGAATTGGAGCAAAAATTGCTACTCTCGAGGCCATTTTTGTGACAGTGGAAAACAGGACAATAAGCGGCCAACGCCTGACGATTGTAATCACGAAATTAGTCATTCTCTGGGTGATTACACACGCAATTTCAAGTTTCGGCTTTTTTGCTTTTAATCCCTGCAAAAATGCAAGTCCGGGGTGTTTATTTAAGTGAAATTGCAAGTTGTTGGATAAGAAGCTCGAACAAGCCAACCAGGATGGACGGCGCGTGCGCTGTGGCTGATGCAACACTTTTAAGTTATCGTTATCGTTTTAGCTGCGCGACGTTGCCGCTAAAAACCGTGAACCAACCATTTTCCTCCGTTTCAACCTCAAAATAACTCCTAGTTATTCTCATTTTTTTTTCACGAATTAACGAGTTTTCTTAATTTTAAGACCCGGACAGGGCCGCAAATGAGTGTGTTTTATCAAGGTTCACCTCATGATGAGCAAATTTTTCACAATCGCGCAAGCCGTTTTTCTTCATTTTCACCTCTAATTAATTTTCTGAACTTCTCGGGGCTGTCTAGCTATACAATAACAGCTCATTAATTAGTACTTTTCTTCAATTTTAATCGGTTTAAGCGTCCCGTGACCGCAAATAGCGCTTCTTCTCAATTTAGTTTAGTGTAGTAGAGAGTTGCATGAAGAATCTACGAATTAGCCCTTTTGTTCAATTTCAGCAACAAATTAGCGCCTTTTCCAGGGTTTTAGTCGTGAACTTACCCCGAAATACATCACTTGGGTGATATTTCAACTTTAGCAATTAGCCTTTAGCCAGGGAGATTGGAGATTTTTTTTTTTTAACTTTAGCAGCGTAAAATTGCATTAATTCAGATGGTTATCAATTTTTGCGGTACATTTAACGTTTTTTCTCATTTTGAGACCCGGACTCACCCAAAGAACCGCAGATAAGCGTTTTTCCTCAACTTTAGCTGTGTTTTATAGTCCTCTGTGAGCCACGAACTAACATTTTTAGCATTTGTTGAACTGCGCAAGATGATCCGGAGGTTGTTGAGAACACCGGGTTGTCCTGGCTCAGCTCATTTATTTCGACTTGGTGATACCCAGAGTTATGAGGTCAAGACGCGTGAAAAACTGGGACAGATACAACATAATCTCAAAATTGAGGTCTCGTCACCGTGTTCAACTCGAACGAACATTCGCAACTCACTAAAACCAGACTTTTTGCGATTAAAATCAACAGAAACGCTCAGAAATAGAGGGTCCAGTGCTAAATGAGGAAAATGCGCTAATTCGCGGATAGAATTAGGAAAAAAAAAACGTTTATTCGCCGCGAAAATTGGGAAACAAAACAGTTTGGAGGCTATAATCAGGTTAAGCGCTCTAATTCACGGCTAACATAAAGAAAAATGGCTATTTATGGGGTTATAAATAGAGAACATTTGCTAATTCACAGAAATAAATTGAGTAAATGGTGAGTAGCTGTTTCCGGAGGCAAGCTAAAATTACGAAATAAATCGCTCTTTGGCGGCTAAAATCAGGAAAAACACAAACTCTTTGCAAGAAAAGTCGGTAATTTGTGGCTGAAATGGAGATAAATCACTAATTCGCGGCTAAAATTGAGACAAACTGATGATTCACCGACGAAATTGAGAAGAAGCGATGAAGAGCGAGAAAAAAAAACGCTAATTCGCGGCTCGTGAAGGCAACTTTCACGGGGGCGTCGGTGAAAGATTCGCCCGGGGACGCCAAATGTCCAATGGAATGACCAGCCCCAGGGCACATTTTGGTGCACATGGAATACAACTATTATACTGTGGTTACTGGCTTGGTAACTAATGTTGTTGTAGTTATTGAACAGACCATAAGTGTGTTTATTTAGAGCGTCACGGCCTTTTGCTAAGATCAAAGTGATGTGTTCGGGAGGAGGGGGGGAGGATGGGTGGCCCACCTTAGTTTGCACAACCGCCTAGGGGCCCCGACCCATTGGATTAAACACAATTAAAAAATAATGGTTCAGGAGTTACACTCGGGCTTAATTTTTACAATTTTGAGGCACTTCTGTTAAAACGATTAAATTGGTGTTCTGAAATGCCCAATCCCAAAAAATAATGAGTTTTAATGGAGAGAAAAACCGGGAAATAGTGGTCTTACAGAGCTAAAATCCGAATAATTTGTTTTTTAAAGAATTCAACCCCACAAAATTGGATTTTCGAACCATGAAAGTCTACGACTACGACATTGGCTTTTAAAAGGCGCCAGATCCACAAAAAGGGGCCTTGAATGATCCAGACGTCCGTATTTGAGCCCCGAAATCTCCATTTGCAATAGCCAAATCCACGAAATTTGGTTGCTAAAGTGGACCAAACCGTGGATTTTAAAGGAAGAGGAACCTGCCTAATTGAGTCTTTAAAAGGCCAAATCCTGGAAATTTGATTTTATAAGATCTCTCGAAATTGCATTAGAATGAGCGAAATTGTCGAATGGGCGACATTGTCTTTTGAAGAATACAAATATTTGAAAGAACCAAACCAACTGAATTGGTTTGGTTCGATTCAATTGAGACGTACCCCCAAAATTGCTATTTCAAAGAGCTAAGTCCGTTATTTTAGTCATTTTCAGGGAACGAACTGCGATTTTGGCCATTTTCAAGGGGCAAATCGTCATTTTAGCTATTTTTAGGGCGTATAGAGTCAGTTTTGCAATTTATAGGGTGCGAAGCCAAGGCAAGAACGCTCAGTTTTAGCCATTCTTGGCGCACTCTTGCCATTTTCAGAGCAGGAATCATCTGTATAGGCATTTTAAGGGCGCGAATCGTCAGTTTTAGCTGTTTTTAGAGTGTGTAGAGCCAATTTAGCTGTTTTTGGTCTCCAAGTATCCAGGAAGCCAAGGCAACTTTTGGTGCGCGAATGATCGATTACGCCATTTTTAGGGCGCGAATCATGAACTTTTCAGGTATTTTCACGGTGCCCTAATCGTAAGTCTAGCAATTTGTAGGGCGCGAGAAGTCAGTTTGGCTATTTTTAGAGTGGCAATCACCAGTTTTGCTATTTTTAGGTCATAGTAAATAGTAAGTTTAGTCATTTTTAAGGCGTGGAAATAGTCAGGTTTTGCCATTTTCGGGTGCGACTATAATTAGCTTATCTTTTTTTTTGTTTTTTTTTTTTTTTTTTTTTTTTTTTTTTTTTTTTTTTTTTTTTTTTTTTTTTTTTTGTAGGAATACCTAGTTCAACTATTTGAAGGATGCGAGTGGCTATCAAGCCAGTTTTAGTAGAGCAAAGCATACAATTTCTGAAGCCCCTCCCTTTTAAGCAAACCCTGAATCCACGTCTGCGTTTAAGAATACATTTACAACATTCACTGGCTGTTAGTGGGCCTCCAGATAGTTCTCGGCTATAGAGGCCCCGCGAGGGCTAGAAACTAGAGGTGTGACGTGACAGCTTTTGTTGGTCACAGTGACAACTAGCTCCGGTGACTGTGCAGTCACTGTGACAAAAACCAGTGATTTTGTCACTTGAGTGACTACTGAGGGCCTGTTCTATAACTTTTTAATGGCCGCGTTGCAAAACTTCAGACTTGTTCAGCGCTTAATGAGCACTTAATCTTTTGCCGTTGCAAAACTGTCAATCTAGCTCAGCGCTGAGTAAATGTTTAATAATCCAACAAAACATGTTCCGAGGTGTTTCGATAGCCTTTTTCATCGCGATGAAACCTTTCTGCCCTCTTTTTTTCAAAAATGACATAAAAGTTCAACGATGGTTGACAACAAAATGAAGGAAAGGAATATTATTACTTTTTAGCCGTACAAGTTGATTAATATTTTATTTTTAGGGTCTTGGCTTACTGCAATAATAAGCCAAAAGCCTAAAAATAAAATATTAATGAAGGAAAGAAAGTTACTAACCTTCCGACTATGATAACGGGGAGTTGAAAACTCACAAATCACCGTTGCAAAACTTCAGTAAGCACTTAATTCTACACTTCAGCGTTTAAACACGAGCCCCGAGTTTTGCAACGCAGCCCATGTCACTATCACTGTTTGTTTCCACCCGTCCTCCCAATCAACATGTGATTTAATTTAGGGCGGACGGTTGGAAAAGGATATTCCTTTGAACCCTGAAATCTTACGGGACAGGGCCCCCTGTAGCAGTTCGTTTGAGCAAATGCCTAATTCTCATTCTAATGCTCATTCTCAGACCCAACTCTAGACTCAAAAATGCAGATTTAGTGGGGCAGTTGCCCACCCCTAGATGCATTCTGAAAGTACAAATCTTTCAGGATAATCACATTGTGTTTCGTCGGCGCTCACTAAAAAAATAACTTCACGGATTTCACTAATAAAAAAATTAATTTCAACGGGTTTTGTCGCTCACAAAACGGATATCGCAAGGGTGACATAATTCAAAGACCAAATTCACCATTTTTGCGTCCTAGAATACCATTTTCGCAGACAGACGCGGATTCAGTATTTGCTCAAGTGAGGTGCTAGAGAAATGGTGTGGTTCGCTCTACTAAAACTGGTTTGACAGCCTTTTCACTGCCAACAAATATTTGAAACTATAGCTATTTGCACTATAAAAACGGCTAAAGTAACTAAACTCACGCCTAAAAATGGCTAAAACTGGACTTCACGTGCCCTAAAAATTGGTGGCGACTGGTGAACTTCTGAAAATGCCTATAAAGATCATGATTATACCGCCCGAAAGTAGCTAAATCGACCATTTCGTGCGCTAAAATTGATCAGACTGGCCATTCTTGAGCCAAATATGACCATAATGCGCGCTTTTGGCTTGACGGACTAACGAAGCCCTGAAAACGGCCAAAATGACTTCACGTGCCCTGGAAATGCCTAAAAAAAAACGCTTGCATACCAGTCTGCAACGCATTGGGATATTTTCATGTACAGCATTTGCGCACCAGGAATGGTCAAACTTCATGGCCTTGGCTTGATGGACTAGGTATTTCAGCCCTGAAAATGGCAAATCTGACGATTCGTGTCTTTAAAATGGCTAAAATTACTATATTTGAATCCTAGAAATTGCCGAATTTACATTACGTGCTCTAGAAATGGATTTCCTGACGAATCGAGCTCTAAAAATGTCTGAACAAGTGTCTCCTGCCCTGAAAATGGCAAAATAGACCATTCGGAGCGCCGAAAATGGCCAACCTGGCTGTTCTCGCTTTGACTTGGGACGTACTATTCGCTCCTATAACTGGAAAGACTGTGCGCCCAAAAATGATAATTATAGCTATTCAAGCCTTGAAATCGTCAAAACTGACTCTATGTGCCCTGAAAAGCTGTGCCCAACAAAGTAAATAAATGTCAATTTTGAAGTAAATTATTCAGTTTTGAGGTAAAGTGATATTTTTTGGGTGGAACCGCAAGTTTCAGGGTAAAATCGTCAGTTTAAAAAACGTCTTTGGGATGAAATCGTAAGTTTAGGAATTAAAACAGTCAGTTTTGGGGTAAAGTGACCAGGTTTGTATTAACGTCATTAGTTATGAGGCAACACGTCAGCATTGGCGTGAAATCGTCTGTTTTGGTATAAAATCGTCATTTTTGCGATGAATTTGTCACTTTTTTGTGTGTGTGAAATCACCTGTTTTCAAGGCAGAATGACCTAAAATCACCCGTTTTGAGGAAAACTTGAGTTAAAGTGTGACAGTTTTAGAGTAAATTATCTAATTTTGAGGGGAAGTTGTCGTTTCGGGTGTAAATGGAACAGTAAAGTATAGTTTTAGGTTAAAATCACCAGTTTTGTGGTACCATCTTCATTTGGAGGGGGAGGGCATGTCAGCTTTGGCCAGGAATTGTACGTTTTTTTTTTTTACTAAAATCGCCAATTGAAGGATAAAATCGGCAGTTTTTAGTACTGAGTGGTCTGTTAATTGCAATTAAAATCATTCGTTTTTTATCTTTTAGGTTAAACCCGCCATTTTTAGGTGGAATTCACCAGTTTCTGGGGGTAAAGAATTGAATTTTAAAAGTTGTACTGTGAAATTTTTAGTTTAGGCGTGAACACTTTGTCTTTGGCATAGAAATGTCAGTTTTGAAGTAAAATATTCAGTTACACTAGAGCGAAATATTCAGTTTTTTTTTTTGAAAAACGTCAGTTTTGAGTTAAAACCCGTTATTGTTTGGTTAAAAAATGTTGAACTTTACGTATCTCAGACAAGACGTTGATGAACAGTCGGTCACCCTGTATATTTGAATGCCATGTTTCGATTTCCCGGGGAAATCGAATTGTCTGTTAATAGAAAAAGTCTGAATAGAATTGTCAGTTTTTGGATAGAAAATCAGGAGTAGAAGGCTAAAACAGATAACTTCCGAACGAAGATGTTAGTTTTTGATGGATTACGATCCTTTTTTGTGAAAACTTAGTTTCCGGGGAAGAATTTGACGATTTATTGCGCTACCAGTTCTTTCGTTGGGGTCTCTAGTTTCCATAACGTCCCTTGGTCAAGGGCTGGCTACGCCCCTGACTAGGAAGGTGTTTAAAAAAAAAAAAAAAATTATACAAGATCACTGTAGCACAGGTCTTGGAAAACGAAGTGAATAAAAATATATTACCGACCTACACTGAAGGTTCAATTCCAAGTCCAAGAAAAAAAGTCAACAGACGAGGGATAGACTCGGGGAGATTGCTCCTGAGTTCATTGGGGCGATAGATGGCTAGGTGACGGCTCCAATTTTAATTCAAGAGACTCTAGCGCAGTGAAGCGATAGAAGTGACGAATGAAGGGGCGATTATAAGTAAAAAAGAATGTCACCGTTAGAGGGTCGGAACGGTGATTTCAATGTGGTCGTCACCGGAGCCTACAGTGACGGAGTAGTCACAGTGACAAAATCACCGACAGTGAAATCACACCTCACCTCTACTAGAAACGGCCCTGCACAGAGAGGGTTCGCTTACGAATTTTGGAGTATCAGTGAAGGGTGTTTTACCGTTGATACGCCAAGATAGCATGAAAAAATGGCAGAAATTGCCATTTTTGGCTTCTTTGGGCCCGTTTTCCCGTGGGCAGCGGGCACAAAGGACGACTGTCTCACCGCGGGCTTCTATCAAAAATAGTCGATTCCCCCACCCCCCACGTTTGCCAATTAAGGCACTTGAATTACCAAAACTGGTCCTTTAGGGAATGAATTCTGTGGTTTCGTGCATAAAAATAGCAATGCCCCCCCACCCCTCCCGAAATGGGCAGTAATTTGATTATGGCAATGTAAAGTGCTGTATGTATGTATAGGCAGAAACCCGCACGACCGAAAAGTCGTGAATATTCTGGACTAACTTTTAATATAAATAACAATTTATTCTCAACTGGTCGTCTACTGTGGACATTGAAACCGGTTGTCGCATTATTAATTGTAAATAAACGATTCCCCATCCCCCCACCGCAGGGGAAATGTATTTATTGAGTGAAATTCATATTTCATGACTAGCTTGACAGACTTTAAATTTGATTGAAAGGTAAAAATCACAAGAGCCTTGTTTTCATTCCCAGAATTCCACGCGAATTGGTAGAATAAACTTGTCATTCCACTGGTTGATGAGAGTGAAAGATCACAGAGCTTTTTTAGGTGCTTGTCTTTCCCACACGCGTACACTATAAAAACGCTGAAGCGAAACATTTTCCATTGCTGTTATTAAAACGTCATTGTACTTGACAATGCTCTCACTTTGTTTTTGTTACACAAAAAATAGGTCTGGTTGCCCGAGGGTACACTCGGGCGCCCGTAAAGCGTTCGCGAGCAGACGAGTGTGGTTAGTGTAGCGACTGTAGCGCGTTCGCGATGAGTTCAGAGCTACTCCGGGCTGCCCGAAGTTACTCAATTTTTTGTTATAAATTGATAACTCTCATCTAACATGCACAGGCTGAGTGAGAAAATGTCACGACTGTTATGAATTTACACTGGCTGCTCTGAAAGTGTTCGCGTAAATATGGCTGTGCATGCCATCCCTCCGAAGACAATGCTCTCAGATTCATGAAAATTCACGACATTCTTTAAGATATTGTTTCGTTTTGGTCTAAGAAGATGAGAGAGAGTGAGAGAGTCTGGATAGTTCTAGCTTGGACTTCCTTGAAAAAAAGAATGAAATCTGGGAAAATCAGAGGAAAAAGAGAAATTCTTAAGTAGGTCAAAATACCATAAAACGGCTCACTCCTCTTCTTTTCCATAAAGTCATTTTCTTTGAGTACTCCCAACTATTTTTTTTTTTTTTTTCCTTTCTTCTCTGGCTTAATTGAAAGTCCCCACCTCAACACCATAGTCTCCCAGCGGCCCCACAAAAACAAAAGTACCTGAGGAATAAGAAAAGAGCAAGGCCTTTTCTCGCTGTCACTTTATTGGGTGGGAAGGGTGGGACTCGCCTTTCCTTTACTCACCTCTTTTTTCGACATAAATTCAGAGGCCGCTCTAAGTACACCGAGACTCTCTAGAGTTTCATTCAACTTACTTAAGTAAGAACAGTCGTTATCTAGGGAAAACTGAAACTTTCTTCGTTTTATTTATTTATTTATTTTTATTTCCAGTAGTAAACAAAACCTTTATGAAATCGAGTGCACCGGCTCTGCGAACGGCGCATTTCTACTCTTTTCCTTCCGTTTACGAGGATTTTTCAATCAGGAGAATTGAGTTTAACTTCTCAAGAAAATTGACGCAAAACTTAAATCTATACGGGAAGCAAGAAAATACTTGATTGCTCGTCTATTGAAATTGTGTTATGACAGTTCTAGATTGAAAGTTATTCAAGTTATCCCAGGACATTTCCCTTTTGTCAGGCAGATCAATAAGATGGAAATAAGAAAATACTGCGGTGAATACAAATATTCTTGGTAACCTATTTGGTTGTCGCCGGCAAAATACTTTCTTCTCGCTCTCTCAATCTTTTCATAATAAAAATGTAAAAAAAAACAAAAAAAAAACGGTTTATTCAGCTCAAATTTACCTAGACTCGTCTATTTTTACGACGTTAATGTCGTCTTGTGGGTAAATAGGGGGGGGGGGGTGAAAATCCGTCTACGAATGTTTCAATTCCTTTCAAGCTTCCCCAGCTTCTCTTCAGATACACGGTGGAATAGTAAATCTCACCCTTCCCACAATCAAACCGCGTGCAAAACCCATCAGTTGAAACACTCAAAAATCCTGAGAGACTCTCCTCCAAAACGACCCGATCAAACGATGACTGGAGTTTACCGAGTGGGTTATATGGTGTGGGCCATGGATGAGAGGGGGGAAGGGAGAGCGCTAATCCAAGATAGGGCAAATATCGAACGTGAAATAGCATAATGGAAGATTAGAAAGCGACTGATGGGGAGCCACAATTAACAATACAAACTGACTATCGCGAAGAGAAATGGTGTATAGGGTTTGCGAGAGGTCATTTCCACTCTTACCCATTCTCGGCTCTTCGACAACATCACAACCCTCATTATGTTGTGTTTTCAATAGAAATGGTCTTTTGTTTAACCCTCTAGTGCTAACGACCAGAAACGGACCTTCAATTTGTCAGTATCGTTTGCCCCTCTCTCTTCTCACTCCTTCAATATCACCCCACCAACTTTTTTTTTTTTTTTTTTGTTAAGTGAAATGTAAATCAAAGAGGTCAAATTTAGAACTGACGTTTCAACGAAGTTGTTGTGGGTAGGGTGATGAGGGCCTTCCCTTCACACCACCCACCAGGCTGTTTCCGTTTTTCTTCACGCTGTACCCTGCCAAACTTCCTGACAGAGCACTGTTCGAGCAAGTAGAGCGTAGCGGCAAATGTCTTGTAGGCTTGAGATCCTTAGCACAGTTGAATTATTTACATCTACACCACAAAAAGTGATGAAGAGTGAGTAGTAGGAGATGGGGGGGGGGGTAAAAAGGTCTTGTTGGCTCGTTGGATGACTTCCTCTCACTATATCTCTCTCATTCTAACAACCAAATCCTAGGGAAAATGAATCGGAAAGACGCAAAAGTTGTGTGTTTTTCCCTTCCAGTCATATAAACGGACGGGTCATCTGTTAAAAAAAAAAAAAAAACAAATCATTTGGTGGGGGGAGGGGAGTGAATCTCTGAAATCACTTCAGGGTTCTAATAATAGGTCAAGAGGTCTATTCGTTTGTCGTCCCGGACTACTCCGAGCAGCACGAAATTTTGCAACCTCGCGGGTTATCATGTGAAATAACGTGAAAAAATAATGAAAGGATAGTACTTTCAGTGCTAATAGTGCAGCTCCGGACAACAAACGAATAGACCTAATTCTTAAGCTCTTTATAACTATAGCGACGTAATGAGTACACGAGTGGAAAATACCACTCGTACTTTTAGTGGAATAGCATGGTTGGAGGTGAGTGGTGCTCTCTAAAACCGGCAAACAGGTAAAATTCAATACGAAGCCTTTTTTTATTCTCTCTCTCTCTCTCTTTTATGAAAAGGAAATCCCTAGAGCTGAAAGTTCTCTGCAAGGGTTTCGTTGTGTACTCTTCAGCCTAGGATTAAAGGTCAAACTTTTTTTTTTTTTTTTTTGCTGGTCCTCCACGATGAGGACTAATTTGAATGAAAGTCTTGACTTCTTATTTGGAATGATGAAACCTCTCAAAATGATTGTGCACAATATTATGCATCCGACAACATTTCACTCTACTTCTTGGACTGAGGGTTTAAATATGAATGGGTTGCGAAGGGGGGATTCCACATAAATCTCTGTCTGCCCGATGAAACTACTCAGGTAAATTAAAAACGTCTCAACTGACATAATAATGCAACATAAATCTTGCCTAAAGAGCTTATAAAAATACAGTAGTCCTTCTTTTTAAACATTATTAAATCTAATCGTTTCACCGTTGGGGCAATGTCGTGGGTGCCGTGTTGCGTTAATGTTCAGGAGTACAGTGTATAATGGTCCCAAAAGCGTCATCTTCCCTGGGAATTCATTTCATAACAATAATTATACGCTTCACTGGATACAACTTCTCGCCCTACTCAATTTATGTACCAACAATTCATCTCTGTTCGCTGTTATTATGCAAGGTGACTAAACTTTACTATAGGTGCCGCAGATTTCCCCCTGCCCATCGGACGGGTGGGGTGGAGACTGACGTCACCAGCAGTCCTTTGCTCCCGATTGCTCGACCCCAAAGCATCAGAGCAAGTTAATATTGAAATTGAAGTTTATGAATTCTCAAAAATCACAGCCTAATAACAATTAATAATGTACTGGGTCCATGTTGTGACAAGAGTGGCCGGAAATAAGAAGAAAGGCATTTTCTGTTGACTCAATACGATGGGGAAGCGAGGTTCGATTTTTCAAAGGTAATTCGACTCATAACAAATAAGAAGGTTAGAACCCACCTCTCCCCCCTTCAATGTTTAGAAGAAGTAAGGAGGAGTCTAGTCTCCAACTTCTGCCGTTTCGTTTAGATATTTTTTGTGTTGGTTAAAGTGAATAGTCCCTCGCCTTTTTATTTATTTATTTTTTCAGAGATCAGAAAAATGGCTCGTGAACTTGGTGCCCGGCGAAGTAAAGGCTCACAAAGAAGGAGAAACCAGCTTTAAAAAAAACCATGTTGATATTGTTCTACGATGAGCGTTGTAGATTGCAGTCATCGCAGAAAAACTGTAGCGGCTGAATTGAATACGAATATGTCAAAGAAGAAAGGGCAGTCGTTTCTGGTACACCGAACACTGAATCCCACCAAAAATTTTAAAAAAACACACACAGTGTAGTGAGCTCAACGGCCAGAAAATAAGTTTTCATGGGTGATGGTGATACTCACAGTTGCACAAGTGCTGTACACCGTACCCTGTGTCTCGAGTTTGCTTGTCACCCGAAAGTCATCAATTTCGACTAATCCCGGAAGAAACCAAACCAGACATTCGTGTGCTTTTGACGGTGATCTCTGGAGGGTGTAAATGTGTCGAACACGTCTGTTATGACTTCAAAAGCACAATTTATAATCAACTCATAAATAAACGATTCAATTTGACTACACGAAGTGTTTTTACCGTGAGCTGCGCCGGAGTGAAAATACATTTTGGTTATCTAGAATTCTAGAGAGAGGTGAGGAAAATAATGTTCATCTGAAGCCGGACGGATTCAAAAAATCAAGTAGCCCCTGTCGATTGCGAATCAGGTCTTCCCGACACTAATTATTACGTAGAGAAACTTAAAAAATATGTGAAAAACACTGAACTGCCTTAAAACGTGGGATTTGTATCAATAATGTCAAACTGTCCTAGGGGATGATGATAAGGTGATAAGGTTTATTATGAGTCGAAACTTCCCCGACGTATAACAGTTATTTTATTTTCTAAAATTCAGATGCGTGTGGGTTTTAATAATGAACAACTGATTAAGAGTTCGGAGGCTGTTCATTACATTCTCCCCCACTTTAATTTAAATTCAGCAAACGTGCTGAAGGATATAATCTTTCAAATATCCAGGTGGTTTACGTTGTCTGATAGGTCGATGTGGACGAGAAGGTTGAGACTGGCTAAGTGAATCTTGCTGGGTGGAAACATCGCCGGAGGAACTGTCATGTGGCGATGTATCAACTGGAGGTGGATCAAGCTGAGGAGAGACTTGAGTATTCTGACCAGCAAGTTGATTAGGGAATGGAATTCCGTAACATTTTTGTGAACTGTGTGTTGGTGCAAAAGTCACATGCTTTTTTGGTACTAGCGTAGAGATCAATTGATTAATGTGACGTTTGACGTAACGTCCAGAGTCTAATTCGATGACATAGTGCAGCCGTCCAAGTTTTCTTATAACGGCACCGAACTGCCAAACATCTTTGTTTCCCACGTGAACTTTTGTTTGAATTCTCACCCCCACGCGAAGTGAGCGAACGCGCGTAGAACACAGTTTAGAGGGAATCATCGCTTTTAAGTTGGGAAGGAGAGCATCGAGGCGAGTACGGATTTTCCTTTTTAAATATATCTCGGCAGGAGACTGACCGGTAGACAGGGGTGTAGTTCTGTAGTAAAACATGATTTTTTGTAGTTTGACGGAAAGCGGGGTCGGATCATCAGTGGCAGCTTTGAGGCGTCTTTTTAGCGTCTGGATGCAGCGTCCCGCAAGACCATTTGTGGCAGGGTGACTTGGGGCGCTGAATTTCTGGAAGATCCCACGTTCCTCGCAGTGTCCCTGGAATTCCTCGCTTTTAAAAACGGATGCATTGTCGGATACTAGAACTGAAGGATAACCATGAACGGTGAATATGTTTTCGAGGAGAGCGATGGTCTGTGCTGAGGACGGTGCGTTTCGAATGGTGCGCACTTCTGTCCACTTTGATTTTGCGTCTATGCAGATAAGAAAAAAATGTCCTTCAACTGGACCCGCATAGTCGACATGAACCCTGTCCCAGTTCTCGTCGGGCTGATCCCAAGGATGAATGGGAACTTTCTTCGGGTTGTGACGGACATTTGCACAGGACTCGCAGCTTTTCACCATTTTTTCTATGTCTTTGTCCAATCTTTCCCAATAAACATATCTTCGTGCGAGCTGTTTCATTTTAGTTATTCCTAAAGGCGGCTACACACTATCGTGTTATGTCATAACACGAAACACGAGACAACCGTACTCGGCGAAACATCCCGCAAGTGTGGACGGATGCTTGTTTCGTGTTATGGCATAAAAAAATGTTCTGTCTCGTGTTACGAGTGTATCCGAAAAAAGTCGGTTTTTCAGACACATCAAAGGGTTTTGTTTCGCCATAACACCGAAACAGAAATAAGTACAAATGCTCGTACACACTTTCGCCGAAACAAAAACGTTTAATTGACGAAACAGAGGGCTCTCCGGGGTTTAAAGGGACACTCGAACTTCTTGGAAACGCTTCTTTCTATTTCTTTCCCCATTTTATTCATTTTTTTTTTTTTTTTTACATCGCTACTTCAGTTAGGGCACAAGAGTTCATTGAACTCGGAGTGTAAACGTGAAAATGGAGTGGAATCAGGTGCAGGTTCTAGCTTTTTTGGATTATTCTGAGGAGGAACCTTTGCTGTGGCGCATGTATGCCACGGTAGCTTCTAGCACATCATCGTCTGACATCTCGAAGGCTTCTGAGTGCGTAATGTCTGTTTCGCGAGACACATTTTAGTATCCGCAGTTGAAATGTTTCGGGGTAACAGTCCCTTAGTGTGTACAGGCTGCTACGTTGTAGACTCACACTACGAAACACATACGGCGAAACAAGCCGAAACATTTTTTTTTATGTTTCGTGTTTCGTGTTATGACATAACACGATAGTGTGTAGCCGCCTTAAGTGTGACGTGTGAAGCTCTGTAAGAAGAGGCTCCTAGAGGGTTCTCGGAATTACTGCTCGATCCGATCGAAATACCATGTTGCCTGATATAGTATAGGGGCTATCTTTGCGACTATGTTTGAGTTCGTGCAGCAGGGCTTGTAATTCTTGATCTTTAACTGTTTCACGAGCGATGGTATCAGCGGTGATGAATTTGCTGGAGATTTGGAGCAGGGTCTCCGCGTTGAGAGTAGTGACTTCTTCATCCATCGCTATTTTCGACGAAATGCTTGAGGAAGGAACTGGGGTGCGAGACAAGCAATCAACGTTGTCATTTTCCTCGCTTTTCTTGCATCGAATAGTGTAGTCGAGTCCATTAAGAAAAGAGGCATACCGTAGTAAGCGCGACGATGTCATTTGTGGCAGGGCCCGGTTGGGATGAAAAATGTGAGAAAGTGGCTTGTTGTCGGTGACGAAAACAAAACTTTTACCGAAAATGTAGTTGAAAAAATGGGTTGCTCCGTAGACAATGGCTAAGGCTTCTCGGTCGAGTTGGCTGTAGTTTGATTCAGCCTCGTCAGAGCTCGGGAGGCGTAAGCAATTGGTCTTTCGTGACCTTCAATTTCATGGCTGAGTACTGCTGCGATCCCAGTGGGGCTGGAGTCTGTCGTAAGGATAACCATTTTTGATGGGTCATAAGGAATGAGCACCCGATCACTGCATAATTCGGACTTCAGAGTCAAGAACTCTGATTCAGCTGTTGCGGAACAAATGAATCGTTCATCTTTTCGAAGTAAACGTCGCAATGGAAACGTCTTTGATGAAAAATCTGGAATAAATTTTGCGTATTATGTTACTAAACCAAGGAAACGTCTGAGTTCATCGATGTTCTTGGGGTGAGGCATCCGAGAAATTGCTTCAACTTTTACAGGGCATTTTTGGATTTTGTTGAGAGAGACAATATCTATATGGCCTAGGTAATTGATACTTTCTTTGAAGAAGGAACGTTTAGCGTGATTCAGGTGTAGGTTTTCTGTAGGCGATCGAGACAAGCGATGAGATTTCTTGAACATTCTTCGAGTGTCGAGCCGTGACAAATGATGTCGTCAAAATAGGCGTCAACTTTGGGCAAACCCTGCAACAATTGAGACATGATTCGGTTGAATTCCGACGGTGCAGTTTTTATCCCAAAGCTGAGACGATTCATCCTGAATGTGCCTTTGTGAGTCGATATTGTTTGAATTTTGCTTCCTTCTTCATCAACTTTTAAATGCAAGTGGGTCTTGTAGAGGTCCAATTTGCAGAAAAACTTCGATCCTCTGAGACTATGTAGTACTTCATCTATGCGACGGATATGATGGTTAGCTGTGACTAATTTCTGATTCACGCCACACTTGTAATCCACGCAGAGTCTTACGCCACCATCGGCCTTGGGGATAACGACAAGTGGTGATCCCCAATTACTGGTTGCGACAGTAGTAATAACTCCCTGAGATTCGAGTGAGGAACGTCGCGTTCCCTAATGAAGATAGGTTGAGCACCTTCTCTGAGTTGTAGTTTTACTTTCACATTGGGAACACAAACAACCCTTTCTTCAAAAACGAGGGAAAATTTTTGGAAAATATCGTCTAGACACGTGACTGTGTTGATTCCAATTGATTTGAAAGGAACTTTATTACGAGCATCTATTTCATCGAGATTAATCCTGAGTCCTCGAATCCACATGCGGCCAAGTAAAGCGGCATGACCGGCAGGGACTATGAATATGTCGCCAACCATTGATTTGGTTCCGTAGGCGACTGAGACAGAGACTTTACCTTTCGGTTTAATGACATGGTCGGAGTAAGATCGAAACGTTACTGTGGTAGGTTGAAGTGGAACGTTGAGTTTAAGCTTTTGGAAATCGGTTTCTGATAGCAGGGAAAAACTAGCGCCTGGGTCAACTTCAAAGGATTGAGGCTTCTTGTTAAGAGTAACGGTGACGATGTATTTGTCTGAGTCATGACCTACTTCGTATAGATCCTCTGTGTCTTCCATTCGAACGATTCCATATTCATTCGAAACAATATTTTCATCATGAGAATGCTGAGACGATAGGGTATTTGTTTTAGATTTCCGGAGAAGTAAGGTGATGCACACCTTCGAGACATGGCCAATTTTACCGCAGGAAGAACACTTTAGTGACATACGATCTTTCGTGCACTCGCGGGATGTGTGATTCGACCAGCCGCAATTCAGACAGAGATTATCGATGCCTAACGCTCGGTAATCGACACGACGTTTGGACGGAAATCGTTGTTTAGGACGACGACTGCGGCTTTTTTGGGCGGGAACGTTTTTCATAATGAGGTCTAGTGGCTCTGTGAAGTTTATGGGTATCAGTGAATTCATCCGATGGTTTGTCAAAAGGTTTCGCCAACTGGTTCGAGTCATATCGAGACGCTTCAAGTGCTACGGCTTTATTGAGCAGGGCTTCAAAACCATCGAGGGAAGTGTCCTGTAGGAGTTGCTCGCGTATCCAATTGTCTTTCAGGCCTCTATGAATTGGGCGCGAAGAAACGAGTCAGCAATGGATAATCTCGTATCACAGGCGGTGCAAGTAGTGTAGAAATTGCAATCTTTCAGGTTCCCTTTGAGTGAAGCGACAAAATCTGATATTGATTGGTGTGACTGTTGAGTGACATTGATGGAGAGTGGATTGATGAGTGACAGTGATATGGAGAAAATAATGCTGAGAGACGACTGAAGATTTAGCAGGAGAGAGCCTTTTTGTGAAGTGCGTAACTAATGAGGTGAAATCTACGTCCTTGACTTGCTTTTCTGGACCTAAAAGTGCAGCTTTTTTCTTCTGATCGCTAATGTTTTTGAGGTCGCAATAGTTGTGAAATCGTTCCAAGTAGGAAAATAATTTTTCATTTTTGGTGTCATAGCTTTCGAACGGTATGATCTGAGGAACTGATGGGTTTGGTTGACTTCCAAGAGCGGTTGTCAAAAGTGACATGAATCTGTCGAATTGTTCTTCATTCATGACGATCAGAACGAAGTTAAAAAAAAAAAAAATCCGGGAAAATCACTGAGCGAATACGATCTTTATCCTCGTCGCCAACTTGTTGTGACAAGAGTGGCCGGAAATAAGAAGAAAGGCATTTTCTGTTGACTCAATAACAATTATTTTATTTTCTAAAATTCAGATATGTGTGGGTTTTAATGAACAACTGATTAAGAGTTCGGAGGCTGTTCATTACAGTCCAGCGCAAAGGCGGTTGGGACTGCTCGTGACGTAGGTGAAGGACAGTAACGGCCGAAGATCTACGGCACCTATAGAAAGTTTAGTCACCTTGCTGTTATTGTGGTAAAACTTCGACCAATTTTAATAAAAATGCCCGCCATTTCACCCCCTCCACCACTCGCCATCGCAACAAACTTCCCCCTTTTTAGACGAACCGAAGTGAAAAGCGTGAAGGTGATGGGTTTCAGCGACTGAGGTTGTGCGTGTCATGAGTTTGACGAGATTGAACGCAAGACTTGTTGTGAGACGATGTTTTAAAACAAAAAAGCCCCGCTCATCCTCGAGTGACGCGCTTCGACGCTCCGTGTCACCGTCGACTTGTCTGCCAATCAGACATGTTTTTGAAGTGAGGATAATCTTGAAGTGTGCGGCGTTCGTGCCGATGGTCGGGAGGGGGGGGAGAAGGATAAAGTTTATGACCGGGGGGGGGAGCTAAGAGGTCGAAAATGACTATGTTTCAATAGGAGGTAGGGAGGAGAGGAGGTCAAACTTTTACTTTTTCCGGCGACTTGCGGTCGTGCTTTTAAGGAGAAGGGGGCAAAGTTAATGTAATTTTCTTGAGTTTAAAGTAGCTACGAAGCTTGTTTAAAAGGGGGTGGAGGACGACAATGTTTTTAACGAGAAGGAGGGAGTAACTAACATTTCAGGTTAATTAAAGTTACTTTTCAGCCTCCCACGTTCCAACGCATTTCTTTCACGAGAAGCTCTTTCTTCAACCTTATACTCCGGGCAACTACTAACGCCGTTATTCAATTTTTGTCTTTCACTCGTCTTCCTTTGTCTTAAGATTGTTAGCAAAGAGTTAATTAAATTTCCCTGCCCTGCTAAGGCGAGCAATAAAATTCATTTTTGGTGCCAAGAGAAAACTCGTGAATCGTACAGCAAGGGGAAAAAAGGGGCGAGGACAAAATGATTATTTTCTCTCATGATTTGGTTAAGCCCATAATTATGCTCAAAGAAAAAATTGAAAGAGAAATTGGGTAATTGGAGAAACGGTAAAGCGTTAAAAGAACAATCACGAATTTCAAGAACGCTCTTGTTACCATTTTTAATGTGAAAGGAAGTAAAATGAATAATCAAGCCTTTTACTTTAGGGCAAGTTTGATATGACTGATGGAAAAAATTATTATGATTATGATTATTATTTATTTGTTCGTGAATCCAAGTAATGGATCTTCAACACGTCTATAGCTGTACAAAAACGAAAAATTGTTTACAAAGCTTACCTAAACAAAAATACAAATAAATATACTTCTCTCTTTCTTATACTAGCGAAAAGATTTCCCAGCGTATAACAAGGTGTATCTTTGTGTGTATATTTTCTAAGCATATAGCACGCCTTGCTAAGTTTTTTACTCACTACCTCTAGATGATCACTTCAATTCAGATTTTCATCGAAGACAATGCCAAGAAATTTAATACTATTTACCTACTTTAAAGCTTTCTCCTCCTACAAACAACTTCAGGTGGTCGTGGGGACCTTTTTTCACATTGAATTTATTATGACTAGTCTTAAGCTAGGCACACACATGCGCTACTTGCCAAGTTCCTAGCTGCTACTCGCCGAACTCCTAGTAGTGTGTATGGATACTACCTACTCGCCAAGTAAAGAATATTCGTACTCGGGGATACTCCATTTTTTTTTCAATGTCGTGCAAGTCCCGAGCCAAGTAATAGTTTTCTTTCCGTTGATTTTTCCGTATCGCTTCAACACATCTCGAGTTTCCTGTCGTATTTATTTATGGTTGTGCGAGATTATCGATGGATAAAAATGTAGTAATTTCGTAATTATTTTTATCCTTCTGCATTATCGAAATAGAATAATGGACCAAATCAAAAGGGTTGTGTTGGACTGAGGAGATCGGTGTGGCGTTTCCGCTTTAATCTACGATTATGGTGACTCGGAGTAAGTGTGGAGGGAATTGTAAAAGCCAGTGTGTTTGGGTGACTTTGTAGACGATTGTGGGAACGAGTGTATGAGGTTTGCAAAATGTCTTTCACTGTTGGTATTTCTTTTTTTTTTGATCGGTTTTTTAAGATTTCCCCCTCCCACTAGAATTTCTTTTCGAACCTGCAAGTTTTCAAAAAAACTTGCGGATCAAATAAACTTTCTAATGCCCCAGTAATCGGCCAATGTTTTAAATTAGTTGTCAGTAACGCTCTAAAACATAGCTTGGATCACCGAAAATCGTGATGTTCAGAGGAAAATTGTACCCTGAAAGCAAAATATGAAAATTGCACTGAGGTTACGGTCCAGTATCCATTTCGAACTCAGAACCTCACGCAGGAAGAGCTATTTGGTTCTGGTCTCACCAGCCCGGACAGAAGTCCGGCAGCATGCAGCTGATGACACCAGGACCAAGTAGGTAGCTTTGGTAGCTGATGGTCTGAACGGTCGAAATGGAAACTGAACCGCACACTCGACGCAAATTTTATGATTCACCCGAGGCTCTAACCCCAAAGTCATCCCTGGAAGCCGACGTTTAAAGTAAGACTGCATGAGGCTAGACTATCCTATTTTCGATTCGATTTTCATTGTATCCCTGCTTTGTACAAGTCGAAAAATAGAATCAATCTTGCCGCCTAGCAGTTTATCATAAATCCTAAATTTAAAAGATGGCTTCCGGGGCACATTTGCCTTAAAAAAAAAAAAAAAAAAAAAAAAAAAAGATTTTCGGTGATCCGAGCTATGTTCTAGGGTGTTATTGACAAATAGTCCAAGAGCCAGCGACGTAAAAAGTGCAACCATTTGCATGCTTTTCTTATCTAGCGCATAAAATCGAGAATAATTTCCTAATAGTGGGAAAAATTGTCTGCGTCCATTTGGACGTGATGAAACCGGTGGCAGACAGCATCAAATATGGACTTGTGAGGAGAAGTAACACAAATTCCAATCAGACGGCAAATACGTTTTATTCACGAGACAACGCATTGCAAAATATTGGGAAATGAATGTTGCGTTTCAGCTAACTGGTCCTGCGGCTGCGAGCCAAAGGAAAAGCCGGAAATGCCGAAAGATGTTGGGAGCAGGACCAACCAAACAATCACGAAAAACTGCACCGAAGGTGCGGTCCAATCTCCGTTTTGACCTCAGACCTTTTTCTTTTAATCTGAAGTTCCGCTTATCGGTGTCAGGGTATATGGGGCCTATTGGAAGAAGAGGGACGGAAAATTCCAGTATCGAATCCGTTTTATTTAGTCGATGCATTTTGAATGACCCCATCGGATGCACTCTGATTTACGGCATATGGAAAACGCATTATTATGAATGAGGAAGTTTCACATTTTCCCAAATTTTTTTTTCTTTGAAGCATATCAATCCTTCTACTTAAATAAATAAATAAATAAAAACGCTGCGAATTATCGAACAACGCCTTATTATTTCGACTGTGGGTTTAATATTCATCGATGTAGTCAAATTCGGCTTGAAATTACATGAAAATCGACACCCCACACCCCTATGATCCCAAATCCTTTGAAAATCCCCATTTTGGACCCGCTTTTGGCCCATAAAACCCCAGGGAGTTATTTGATCAAACTGATCATATTTTAGGACCAACTAGACCCCAAATGGAGTCTATGTGCGAAAGAACGAGTTTTTTCGAGCAATCCTAGAGCAAGATATGGCCCGGACGGCGGACGGCGGACGGACGTTTTTTTTTTATTGCAGATTTGGATTCTACGCACTTTGAAACGTAAAACTACAAATTTTGAGGGGGGGGGGGGTCAAAAAAATTGTTTTGCGATACGATTACAAAGACTAATTATTGAGAAATAATAAGTCAAAATTAAGCCCTTCAGATATATTTTTTATTTCTTAACAAACTTTGGCATATTTGAAATCCCGTCAAAACAAACATTTTCCGCAACGTAATATCCCTTGTATTCTCTGTCCTTTTCATGCCTCTAAATAGCTCATCTGTTTATCCTCTATTATTTTATTTTTGGAGAGCTCTAGTCAGCGAGCACAGATAAATAATAGAGGGAGTGTATTAATAGAAAATATGATCAAGATATGTCTCATTTCCCCCTCTCTTAGAGTCCAATTTAGGGTGTCATAAAATTATTGGTGAGGTTTTCATAACAATTGTTTGACGGATTGTTGAAGCTTATTTTCTGCAAATGTAATTTTAGCTGGAAATCAACTGCTCAACGTTAATGTTTCCGGCAAACGCCCATACACAAGTGATTTTGGGGCGTACGCAGAGCTTACGTACTATTAGGCAGGTGCAGGTCCGACGATGATTCTCTAAAATTCTTTTATTCTTTGCGGGGGTGAATCTCTGCGGGGCTAATGTGGGGGGTTGGAGGGACATTTTCATTTGAACGGCTTGTCTCGTTAGAAAAACACTACTTCGTTGGCTTAGCTCTTTCGAATCCCGTATTGTGCGATATTTGTCTCTTTCGGAAATCTATTTTGCGAGTTTGACTCCTTCAAAATAGGAAATCAAGTTTCTGCTGCTATCCAAGGGAGACAGAGAGTGAGTGTCAAACCCATATTTTGTGAGACGTGCACCCCCTACCACACGTAGGAAAGGTATAATCGAGTCTTACCTCACCCCTCCACCCAGAATAATGTCTGGATCCTGCACTGAGCCTAAGTATTATTCCAGATCAGCATTCGGGTACGATACCTATCCCATGAGTAGTGAGTACGGAAGCTCTCTTCAGAAATCAACTACATTCCGTACCTAACGGTTTTCCGGTAGTCGTCTGAGATTATTTACTTTATAATAAGAGGAAAAAGTGCCAACCAGTCTTTCATTTTCAAATATTATTAATTTATTGACAGAACTTCTTACTCCTGCTTTTTGAACAAACGTAATTTTGTGAATTTTTGCCTGATTTTTTGAGCATGAAGCCCCCAGTTTTTATTTTTAATGAAGTTTTTGATTCGGCAGTTCAAATATCTTTCTCCCACTGCTTGGATCAACCGGTACTTATAATTGGTTTCACCGATCAGGAAATTTCTTTGTTCCTCGAAAATAATAAAATCAGAGGAAACTACTGTCAGAAAAGCAGTTATAAGATATTATAAGATAGGTGATGCCTGATTCCTTCAGCAAACACAAGCATTACCTAACCAAGGACGATAATTGTTCAGAGGTAATTCCACTCGTGAAGAAATACCCCAAAGGAATCTTCCAAATGCAATTGAAGAAAACCAAATGGAACACCAAAACATCTCTAGCGAGTGGCAAATTTTTGTCTTCTTTGTGATTACCGAAGCTTATGTGACCATACAAATGTTTCCCATCCCAATGAACGTTCCTTCTAATAGCCATGACGTCAAAAATCACGACACAAAGCAAATCCGGCTGCAGTTTACTTTTCTCTTTCAATGCTAGCAACACTTCTTGACTAAATCCGGGCCGGCCATCAATCAATCGAAATGGTCTTCGCATGGGGCAAAACGGAGTTGAAGGTGGCTCTGACAAAATCATACGCTTTTGGTGACAAGAAATGGAAATGGAGCGTGACCACAAAATTTCTCTGAGAGATTCGTCGTACGACTTGTCCTTTTTTTGAAGTTTCAATTTTTGGAGTTGCCTTTTCAAGAGAGCTACTGTCGTTTTGCCAAGCTTTTGAGCAAGTTCCCCGTTCTCAGGAAAAAAAATGCTTCTGTAATTTCTTTCCCATAATTTCTACCTTTTTCTTGAAAGAAGCATTTTTTGTCTCCAGCCTCTTATTTTTTTTTTAAGATAACGGGTCTTGATATTTTTATCTGAAATTCGTCTTTTCAGTTCTTTATTTTCCTGTTCTACATGTTCCAGTCTTCGATTCAGTGTGTTTATTACATCAACAACCATGGGCTGGCATTCTGTCATTCTATATGAGCTAGCTTCTGACATCTGTAAAAAGGAAATTTTGTGAAAAACAAAGTTCATCAAACAAAAATAATAATAATACCTCCTCGAGTTCTTCTCGGTGTTCCGGATTCTCGGTGGAAAAACATTCCCCAGTAAGCAGTGGATATTCTTCCATATGCTGCACCAACGGTATCTCTCTTTCCTGTTGCTAAACATCATGATCACTGGGCTATAATTGGATTTCAAGCATGTTTCATGATAAGTACCAAAAGCAATCATTATTACCTTCATACCGGAGAAACTTTCTTTTGATTGTTCATGTTTCAGAACAGAGTTGGGACTGCTCCATTTTTCAATTTGACTCTGAATGGAGATAAAGCAGTTTTCGAAGTGTCTGCTGCACAGAACACTATAGATATGCGTTACCAGAAAGAGTTTTTTTTGGTAGCCCTCTTCCACTTATCCCTCATCTCCTTGTCTCTGGGAAACCTGTATCAGAATCATAATTAGTGGCCTAAAAAATGAAACGTAATAAATTAATGAAATAAGAGGTTAATCAATAAACTTCCGGTAAAAGTATCTGACTGCAGGACCATACAGGGTTTTTTGGTAGTGCTGCAAAATAATTAGGGTGAACTACGTGGAAAACGGAACTAAACGCGACCATTATATCTAATATTATATCGGTGCTTTATCTTGCACCGTTCTAAGGCTCTATTCTTTGTTTTTTGTCTAAAAGTACTAGAACCCCTCATTTTCTTTGCTCAAAGTTCTAGGATTCTGGTGGTATATTTTTGGACGGTTTTCTAGAAATGTCCTCCTCCCACAAAAATTGATTTTCGAATATGCAAGTTCTAAAAAAACTTGCGTATCAAATAAGCTTTCTAATGACCCCTCAACTTCTTGAAATAGTTGTCTGTAAAACCATAAAACATAGCCCGGATCGTGATTTTTTAAAGGCAAATGTGCATCGAAAGCAAACGTTCAAAGAGAGAATTTATGATAAAACTGCTAGGCGGCAAGATTGATTCTACGATTCGATCGGCATGAATCGAATCGACAGTTAAGATAGTTTGCCGCTTAGTAGTTTTATCACACACTCTTATTTTAAACGTCGGCTTCCAGGGGTGAATGCGAATGACTTTGAGTGGTTAGAACCGCCTGTGAATTATGAAAATTGGACCGAGGGTGCGGTCCACTCGCAATTTCGACCGTTCATACCATCATCTACCAAAGCTACTTGTTCCATGGTCTCATCACATCAGATGCATGTCTGGTGCTTGAGCTGGTGAGACCAGCTCAAGAGCTTGTGGTATGAACCAGGACTGGGCCGTAACCTCAGTGAAATTTTCATACATGTTTTGCTTTCGGGGTACAATTTCGCTTTAAACATCACAATTTCCTGTACATGTGGACATGGAAGTACATTATCCTGGCTATGTTTTAGGGCGTTATAGACAACTAATTCAAAAAGTTAAGGGGTCATTAGAAAATTTATTTGATACGCAAGTTTTTTTGATAACTTACAGAATCTAAAATAAATTCCGTTAGGAGGGGGGAATTTTTAAAAATACATAGGTCCTAAAAAATACCACCTGAAACCTTGAACTATATGAGCAAAGAAAAAGAGGGTTTCTAGGACTTTTAGACAAATAAGTAAGAAGTCCAATGTGAGAGATGATTTTCCTGGCTTTCAAAATGTATGGCCAATTTCAAAATTATTTGTAGTAACATCTGTGAAACCATGAGTTTCTGCCAACAAATCAAGACTTCAACGGAAATCACACAAAAAATCATGTCTCCTACTGACTGGTGCAATATATATATAACGTCCGGGAAGGTCGCGTTCAATTCCATTTTTCATGCAGTTTCATCCTACTTTCTTTTGTAACACGTCCAGCGGACTTATTCGGTAGGGGTAGGATGGTATAGGTATATAGGTATCTTAGGTAGGTATTTAACTATCAACTATTTAAGAATTTAATAACAATGCACCTTGTACATAAGTACCGTTAACTAATAATCACCTATGAAAGCTGAGACCATCTTCTCTATACTCGCTGCGTTTCGTGCAAAGTTTGGCCGCGCAGCCAGGCATAATGTAGGTAACATACTGATTCAACACCTTCACAGAGCACGAGCACTATCACTTAAGGATGTCATAAATTAACAAATAATAAAATTAAATAAAATTTAAACCCCTTTACCTATTCTCGTTCACGAAAAATAAAGCATCTAGTGCAAACCACAGAACTGGTATGAAAACAACTGCTTTTTTATAGTTAATAGTTTCTTATTTTAACTTCAATGCTTCGTTTTTAATGAGTGTTTCCAATAGTTTTTCTCACCCCATGATTTGGACACTAGTAGAAAGGGAAGTGTGCCGTTTTTTTTTTGTTTACGCTCCCTCTATTATTTATCTGTGCTCGCTGGCTCTAGTAGAAAATAAGGCAAAGAAACACAACAAATCGCTCTCCGACAGCTACATTATAGGTGATTTTTTTTCGGAAGGCGCATATGACACAAACATGCTAGCTGGCGTGTTTGAAATGACTTAAAACTTCAAAAATCGCGTAACAATTATTAACTGTTGGATTATTTTACGAACGGATCACGATTTATGCTCTATTTTAGCATAAATATAAACCTTAAAGGCCCGTTCACGAGCTCTATGTTTACGTTCTGTGGAGTCTATGCAACCAAACAAATTTATTCCCTCGAAAAATGAAGCATTTTGATAGGTCACATGGACTCCACAAACGCATTGCACAGAGCTTGTGAACGGGCCTTAAAAAATAGATTTATGAATAAGTTCTAACCATGAAACTTCCTCATTATCATAATTCGTGGCGAAAGTAACCATAATTTCACGCACGCTGCAGCCTAAAATATTTTTTTAGGTGTGTTCTTACCTAAAGTGACACTGTTTTTATACGATAGCATAAAAACCGTTCATCATGGATTTTTGTTATATATTTTTTATAGATTTCTCACTCTATTTTTCCCCAGAAAAAAGTACCCTGGAACCGAAAACTGATAGTTCAAATTAGAAGAGTTTAAGCTTTTCCGACTTTGCCATTGGCTCGACGCCACAGAACCCGATAGCACTAAATGTAATAGTCATTCCCTATGTTTTTTTCAATGCGTTATCTCGTGAATAAAACGTCTTTGCCGTCTGACCGGAATTTGTGCTACTTCTTCCCAAAAGTGTAACTTTGATGCCGCCGGTTTCGTCACGTCCAAATTGAGGCAGAACATTATTCCCACTATTAGGGAATTATTCTCGGTTTTATGCGCAGGGCAATAAAAGTATGCAAATGGTTGCACAGGGTGTCTACAGACCTGAAAAACCGGAAATTGTCAGGGAATTTTCTAAAACTGGAAAAGTCTGGGAATTTCTTGAATTTATGAGAAAAGTCAGGGAAAAATGGCAACGCGATTTTTTTTTATGCTTCCAAGGGAAACATGGAAGTAAAATGGAGTACAAAATTACTATTAGGCCTATCTCACTCTTCTGTCGAGTTATGTTATGAGCGTTTTTTTCACAGAAAACGTACTTTTGTACCAAAAACGTCGGTTTCTTGGGTCGAATGCACTTTTCTTCTCAAAAGTGAGACAGTTTCGAAATCTACGGTATTCCGTACCGATGGAATGAGACCAATTAGAATCGTCAACACGCGAAAAAACGTGGCACTTTTGTCGTGCTGGTTCAATAAATAGCCGCCACTGCTCTTCAGATCGTTGGACCCCACGAAAACTTCTCCTTTTTCTCAACTTTCCAATGGTTTAATCAAAATTCAATTTATCTCACTTCCTCTACTGTTAAAAACTCTGAATTCGTGAGTAAATCTATCCCTCATGAGCATGAGTTTGAATTAACTCTTTGGATGGCTGTACCGGAAGGCAGATGATGTCACTAGACTAGATTACATCCCTTACTTACCTTGACTTTTTGTACAGGTCTGGTATTAATCGATTATTAGCACACAATATAGGATTTTTTCCGTTTCATTTCAAATTTGCCCATGGAAAGGAGTGGGATAATATTGTGAATACACTGTTGGGAATTAGAAAAAAAAGGAGAGCTTCTGTTGAGTTCGACGATCGGCAGAGGCAGAGTTATGAATTTGTCCTTTTCCCCCCATATAATTATGTATTTGGATAACGTAATGCATGCATAAAATTATAGTCGTAGCTCGTAGGGACCTACATTGATAGTATTCCCTCGTTGACGTGCTTCAAAACGGATGGCGAATAGCCGAAACCGGTTCGTTTTTGACGCACCTCAACGAGAAAGACTGACAATGTAGGCTCCTACGGCAACAACTTTATGCATAAATTACTTACTAACCCTCGTAGTTTAAGCGATCTTACTAACAATATCAATTTGGATAACCATGAAAAATTTGTTGAGTCAGGGAATTTTGTTCTGAGGAAGCTGAAGACACTCTGGTTGCACTTTTTACGTCGCTGGCTCTTGGTCTATTAGAACGCTTAATTGATACGCAAGTTTTTTTGATAACATGCAGATTCGAAATGCAAATTTGTTGAAAGGGAGACATTAAAAAAAAACGTTCAAAAAAATACCACCAGAAACCTTGAACTTTGAGCAAAGAAAAAGATGGTTTCTAGTTGCACCTGAACTTGACCTCTAACTCCGGCAGTGAGCCTCAGCTGCTGCAGTGACAACAGTCTTTTTGTCATTCACTTTAACGAGCTGCTTGCTCAAATTTTCATCGTTTCCTAGGAGATTGTCGAACTTGGCAAATCACGCATGTGTGTGCCAAGGTACTTGTGAATAGCTAAGTAGCAAGAAAGTAAGCTTGCTACTTGCCGAACATTCGGTACTTGGCAAGTAGCGCATGTGTGTGCCCAGCTTTAGAAATGTTCAATTTTAATGTATTACACAAGTCATCCAATTGATCAGCTTATCCAACACTACATTCAAAGAAATGTATGTTAGCTGAATATCCTTACTATAAGATTATGATAGTAACATCATCTGCATATAAATTATATTTCTGCTGGTGCCTCAAAATAGGAAAATCTACAAAATTCCCCGATTTCTGTTAATTTTTCTACGTGATTTTCAATCAAAGCCGCGAGATTGAAATAGTTCACATTAGTTTTCCACACGTTTTCAGGTAATCTGAATCCGACAATCAAATTTCCGGCCCCTCTGTCAAATGTCGTATCAAAAAATATTCTACGATACACAAAAATCTCACATTTCAGCACTTTTTAACGTGATTTTGCCTTTTTTGCTATTTTTGTCAAGTTTTCGTTTTGTAGGTGTGCTGAATTCGAATGACGTCCTAAAGACCGTATCACAATGACATCATTATGTCAACGAATATCAAAAACCTCCTCGAAAAATTCAAAATTGTTCATTATGCTTCATGATTTCACCTGTTTTATGGCTGGGAATATTCAGCAAAAATTTCGCCAAGCACGTTGACAAGGGAGGTGTTCGATAGGGTCCAGGTCTTTACTGGCCGTTATCCTCGTCCTCAAGTTCCGATCCTCCGCAGTAATAACGTTTATGAAAGAGATCCTGGTGTGGTCGCCGAATTTCTCGCGACGTACTTTAAGCGTGCCTCAGTTCCGCTGCCTATACACAGGGTTTTCAAGCTATTAAACAAGTGGAAGAACGAGAACCACTTGTCTTCGACTCTCAAGCTGGCAATGAGCGGTAGAAACGTGCCGTTCACTCGCAGTGAACTTGACAGAGCTCTTTGGAGTTCTCATAACTCAAGTCCAGGCCTCGATGGGATTCCAAATGTAATGCTGAAAAATCTTAACCTTGCAATGCAGGCAAATTTGCTGCAACTTTATAATGCAATTTGGAATTCCGGAGAGTACCCTAACGCATGGCGTGATGCTGTCATTGTACCTATTATCAAAGGAAGAAAAGACCCCAGTGTAGTCAATAGCTACCAACCCAAATCACTAACATATGCTGCCTCGGGAAGGTCATGGAGTCCCGGGTTAACTATAGGCTCGTTTACGAGCTGGAGACCCGTGGCCTCCTGAGCCAATTCCAGGGGGTTTTTCCAAGGAACCGATCCACGCTGGACCAGCTGGCCCTAGTAGAGGCCGAAATACAGCACGCCTTTCTGCAACGTCAGTGCACGATTGGCGTGTTCTTCGACCTCGAACGGTCATAATATGACACGACGTGGAGGTTTGGCGTCTTGAGGAAACTCCATCAGTGGAGCTTTCGGGGAAAACTTTTCAAGTTTATTTCTAATTTTTTTGAGTAGTAATACTTTCCGTGTTAGACTGGGGTCGGTGTTGACGGCATCACAAGTACTGGAGAACGGTATCCCACAAGGATCCGTTCTCAGCTGCACACTTTTCCTTATTGCCGTCAACGTAATTTCCGAGTGTATTCTCGTAAATATAACATTCTCATTATAGTTGTTGATGATCTGGGCCTCTGGGAGGTGAGATAGAATCGTTAGCTCAGTCGGTAATAAACGCCCTTTTCACCCAAACCAAGAGAAATGGATTCAAATTTAATACAAGTAAGACCACGTGTGCCCAATTCTGTAGGAGACGAATACCAAATTATGAGCCGATTATTTTCATGAATGGCACACCTCTAGTCTTCCAAGAAAGTACCTGATGCCTCGGCCTAGTCTTTGACAGGGCGTTGAGATGGCAGCCTCACATTAGAGATTTTAGTCCCTTCCTTAGTCAGATCGAAAATGGATTACTGGAGCCCCGATCTACAGATCGGCCCGGAAAACCCGGCTTGACACTTTGAATAAATTGCTCGATTTGGGCCTCCGGGTGGTGACAAGTGCATTTAGGACCAGCCCCGTACAAAGTTTGAACTGTGTCGCAGGGGAGATGCCTCTTTCTTTACGCAGAATGCAACTCACTCTTAATTACGTGGACGGAGTAAGGGCAACCCCGTCACATTTCGCTTTTAAATTGGTCTCCGAGGAACCGTACCGCACTGAGTATTGTTTACAGCGTACAAGAACCCGACCACTGGCCATCAGTGCTATGGAAGAGAGGTACCGCAACGGTGTCCCACTGGTGGAGGTGATGCCTATTATGGGCTTGCCTACTTCCCCTTGGGCGATCCAAGCACCCTCCCCATCGTCTATCAGGTGGAGTTACGCGAGCTGCTTGAGCGACTCGCGGACTTCACGCCCGTCTACACGGACGGATCACGATCGGATGTGTGAGTGGGACGTGCTGTGGTACTGGGGAACGTGGTTCACTCGTGGACGTTCGCCCCCTCATGCAAGTGTTTATACGACTGAACTACACGCCATATGCCGGGCACTTGACATGTGCCCTGATGGCTCACGTTTAATGGTGTGTACGGATTCCCAGAGTGCACTGAAATAAGGGATGGATCAGTCCTCGACGGACCCGTAGATTTTTGAAATCCTCATCCAGCTAGATAGGATACGCTCGGCTGTCAGGGAACATTGTGTTCGTGTGGGTCCCAGGTCACGTCGACCTCACAGGGAACGAAGAAGGAGATTACGCTGCAAGGTGGGCTGCGTCCGGGAACCCTTACCGAACGATGGTTGTACCCGTCAGAGACGCTAAAGCGACTAACAAGGCGCACCTTCGAAGAATTTGGCAAAGGTGGTGGGCATCCACTGGTGGAGGGCTGAAGCGTTTCAAGTCGAGCGTAAGCGGTTTGCCCGTTGATGGGGTCGTGATCACCAGGCTTCGCATTGGCCACACGTGGCTGACGCACGGCCACCTGCTCGTTGGCCGGGAGCCACGATTGTGTCCCGCGTGTGGAGGGGAGTTATATTATGTAGATCACCTACTAATAGAATGCGATGCCCTGCAAAATTTTAGATGCAGGGCCTTTGGCAAAAGAGCCACAATTATATTTTTACACTCATTTTCCTCTCGCAGAGCTTTACCGCATAAGCCTGCAGTAAGTGCAGTTTGAAAATCTTCAAAAATGAAGATCCAGTGCGAAGGTAACTTTCAAAAACGAGAAGATGGGAGTAAGAATAGTGTTCTCTCTCTTGATGTAATATACGCGAAAAATGTTCACTTCGCTTGAGTTTATTACCTTCACCACGCCCAAAATTAGAGTTTTTCAAGACCGAGAACAGTCCAAAAAAGAGTTCAGAGCTAGAGCAACAATCCTTCTTCACGCACCCGCCAATCCACCGATATTGAAGCCAATGATATTGAACAACCTGAAACTTTTAAAAGGAGAAAGACATTTTCTCACTGGAGTACTCCATTGCGAGTTTTTCAAAAATATCGCATATTGAAATCTTCTTACTAGTTATTTTCAAGAGACATTTTTATCGCAGTGGACTGTTCCTTTCGCCCTTTTGGATGCTTTGGCATTCAAGGGGGTAATTTCACGGTTGAGCTAGCTACTGTAGGCTTCGATATTATTAACGACTCGTGTTTTTTTTTCTTTGCCCTTCCTAGGACTAACGCGATGGTCTACCGGCAAAAATTGAGTTCATCGTTTTGAATGATGAGGTTCAAGCGTCACGCTCGACGGCCGTGGCGCTTGCCCGGAAAAAATCGCCAGTCGACCACTCGTGGACCCATCACGAAACACATTTACTACCACCATCCATTCTTCAACATCACACAAGTCACAACGACCACCGTTTCATCACCCCTGACGACAGTCGCCCTTCTAACTATGGCCACCATTCTGACAGGCGTCAGTGGGCCGTCATCGACGGTCACACAGTCTTTCGCCACCACCACTGGGCCGCCACTTGTGGCCACCACCAGTGCTGACGATTTGTCAACGGGTATGGCCTTGTCATCACCACCGTCGGTTGAAAGCACAACGGCAACGGTGGGTGAGCCACCGACGGATTTACCGGAGGTTTGGAACGTTTTCTCGAATAGCAACGTTTCACTGTTTTTCGATGATTCTTCCGTCGTACCTATCGTTCTTTTGGCAACTGTTCTGGGCGTTATAATCCTTGCAACTGTAATCGGTGAGTATTTCTTTTTTTTTTGTTTAATTCATAGAAAGCCGCAAAAAAGTGTTCACATTCTTTCACAGAATGAATGCCATCTTTTCACAATCGTTCCAACCTCAACGTGAACTTTTTAAAAACTTTGTGCCTTCCCTCCTCCTTTCTTCCTCACGAACTCAACGTCATCTCATTAATTAATTAAATTGACTAGGAGGACAGTGCAAAAAAGTTTTTCAATTTAATCGAAATAAGAAGCGACTTTTCAAAGTTTCCACTTAAAATGAAGTGCCTACCGTGAATAAGCCCCCTTCCTCTTTCTCAACACCATCACTCTAGCAGTTTTCGAACCGTGGCAACTTAAATCATTTAAGTTTATATTGAGGTTCGGCCTCGGAAAGCACGGTCCTCTTTAATCTCATCCCTTCCACCACCATCCAGCAGTACTGTGCTACAAGCCTTCTCTCGCACAATCGTTTAAAAAATGAAATCGTTACAGAAAGAATTTCAAGGTATTTAATCAAAGTCTATGAACAGAATGTGGCTTGATTCGATTGGTGGAAGAGTGTGAGGGATATGGCCGTGAATTTGAAGGTTTTTTTTTTTTTAAGTGGGAGGGGGTGGCGCGAATGACGAATGGATTTCCTTTTTATTTATTTATTTTTTCCAATACTCCGCTTGCGTTCACCCTCGGGAAGTCTCATCCCTTTGAAAAAACGGTTTCTCACTTTCAATCCACTAATACGTTTTTAGCTCAGATTGAATTTATTTTTCGATTGAACCCTCTTCAACCCTATAAAAAAAAAATAATAACGTCTCCCGAAAGGTTTGAAGTGGATGGTTTGATGGTGGGGAGTGCAGGTGATGGGGAAGTACTTATTTATTCACACTGACGTTGTTTCTAACTCAATCCGGCAAAAAAAAATAAGGCTGAAAACCACTGTATAGACAAGGGTTTCTCACCCTTTTGGCAGGGGAGTATATACCACTAATAATTACGTGATATTTCCGCTGTATCACCTCTATAGAAACGTTACACATTCACACACATTACACACGTTACCTTATGTTTACGTGGTTTTTCGTCCTAAATGCGTCGTCTCGCTAACTGTATTTTATTAATTTCAAACCTGTATTTATTAATTTCAAACCAGTTTTCATGTATTACACCATCATCAGGGATCTTATAGAGGCAAAAACGCGAGGGCAATACATAAAAATGAATATAAGTTAGCTAACAAATAAATAAATACAAATATACAAATGAAAATATAAAGCATGCTTACGCATTTCATAAGAGTATTAGCCATAAAAGTCTACCCTCGATGGGTTTCTCCATTTTAATCCGCGAATAGAAATATAATGCGTTGTCGCGGGACAAGGGAACTGTCCTTTGCCCAAAATGAGTAATGAGCAGTTGTTAAGTCTTAAGCCCGGTGCACACGATACAAGGTTCTCCGCAATATTTCTTGGATGAAAAATTCTCCCACCAGATTAGTCGCGAGGTGGTGTGCAAGTAGTGTTCACACACAGGAATATTTCTTGCTTGTTACCAGGTTACATTCCCCTTCCACCAAACCACGTGACTTTACTAGAGCCCCCTGATTGGTCTTCTCAAGCAATCTTGGAAAGCAAATAGGACAGGTTCCATAACGAAAAACTTGCCCAGCTCCTTGGACTGACGTCACCACCTCGCAAGAGGGCATGCGCAATTCACAAACGAACTTGCTTGAAAGAAATATTGTTGAGATAATTGCATCGTGTGCACCGGGCTTTACTCGAGCTCCTGAGCTGTTCGAGCTCTTGCTCTTGGCGCTTTTACGCCTAACCCCAACATTGTTACCTTCCTGATTCGCCTGGAATTTGCTCAACTCCAGGTTCGACAAAAAACGGCTTATTATTCGTACTCACGTTGACCAATTGCTCAATCTACCTCGAATGGAGAAAAACTCAGCCTTGGAGCTCAAAAACTTGTTGAACGGCTTTTCCAAAAACGTACGTAGCCTCGAGTCCCTCAATTACTACAACGATAGTTCCGACTATTTGCTTGTCAATATTTTGTCCTCTAAATTTGACACGGAAACCTATAAACTTTGGGAAAGTTTGTTGACAGACGACCAGTTGCCGACTCTCAAAAGTGTCGAGGACTTTATTAGCCATCGCCTAGGCGTTCAAGAAGCTTCAAATTCACGTCGTGACGAAAATTCTTCCTCAGACTTCACGTCAAAAAGCCGAGGCAAATCTCGCAGCACTTTTACGGCGTGCTCCTCGCCATCAATCTCTTCATCGTCTAGTAGTCAGTTCCCCCGGCCCCCTATGGCCTGTCCGCATTGTAACTCCGAGAAGCATTCGATCTACTCGTGCCCCTCTTTCATCAAAATGAGCCCTGAAGACCTTCGCAAAAGAGTTCAGTCACTCCAGCTCTGCTTCAACTGTCTGCGGTCCAGCCACAGAATAAGCGACTGCCTTTCAACCCATTTCTGCAAAACTTGCATGCAAAAGCATAACACCCTCCTTCATCTTGGCAAAGGTTCAAATAACGAAATAACTACTGTTTGCTCTCATAGCATTACGGAAACAAACACTCTCTTAGCCACAGCGTTAGTTGATGTCCACGCTTCCAACGGCTCTTCGATCCTTGCTCGCGGTCTACTGGACAGTGGTGCTCAAAACAATTTCATGTCTGAAAATTTGGTTCAACAATTGCGCCTCACAAAACAAAAAGTAAATTTCAACATCGGAGGTATCGGTCTTTCAGGCGCACAAATCAAGCATTGCGTAAGCGCAACAATCAAGTCTCGTTTTAGCGATTTTAAAATACATCTCAATTTTTTAGTTTTGCCTAAAATTACCGAAGCTCATCCTCTTCAGCAGCTCAACGTCGACGCTTGGAACATACCCAAAACACTCAATCTTGCCGATCCAAATTTCTTCATGACAGGAAAAATCGATCTTCTTTTGGGCGCCGACATATTTTTGGATATTTTCCAGGATGGAAGGTTTCGAACAGGAGACAGTCTTCCAGTACTACAAAAAACTCATCTTGGCTGGATCCTCTCCGGCAAATACTCATCACGACCAGACCACCAAAATCAACGGTCATCATGTTTCCTGTGTCTGAATGACTCATCTGAGACATTAAACAATCAATTTAAAAAATTCTGGGAGATCGAAGAGTTGTCAGATCAAACAGCCCTCTCTTCAGCAGACGACAAAGTCGCAGAGGAAATTTACGAAAAAACTACCATTCGCGGAAGGTTGATACATCGTTCATCTTCCATTCAAGCAATCACCGTCAGTGCTTGGTGATTCTCGTCAAATGGCATTAAAACGATTCCTCAGTTTGGAAAAAAGACTAATGAATAACCCCCCCTACTACCAAAAATACACGGATTTTATGGATGATTACCTTGCCGAGGGTCACATGAAAGAGGTCAACTCCGACGTCAAAGGTGATGAGTCGAATTTCTACTTTCCTCATCATGGAGTTCTAAAAGAGGACAGCATGACCACCAAATTACGCGTCGTTTTCAATGGATCAGCGTCCTCTTCCTCTGGGAAATCGCTAAATGACGTGCTGCATGTCGGACCCAGAGTGCAACAGGAGCTATACGACATATTGTTGCGATTCCGAAAACACAAGTACGCACTCACTGCAGACGTCAAAATGATGTTTCGTCAAATCCTCGTTGAACCCGGTCAGACTAGATACCAAAGAATTTTCTGGCGTAACAGGCCTGATCAAGAAGTTAAGGAGTATGAATTACGCACTGTTACTTACGGAACCAGCTCAGCTCCTTACTTAGCCGCCCGAACTATCAATCAATTAGCCATCGACGAAAAAGGAAACTTTCCGTTAGCTGCAGCTGTGAGTCAGGAAGATTTTTATATGGATGATCTCCTAACAGGCGCGGAGTCAGAGTTGGAGTTAGTCACGCTGCAACATCAAATTTCAGAAATGTTCAAATCTGGAGGCTTCGAGCTTCGCAAATGGTGCTCCAATTCACCTGGTCTCACTGACGGGCTCGAAAATAACCGAAATGACGCAAATTTCGCGTTCAACATCACAGATGGCTTAGACGTAAAGGTTAAAACTTTAGGAATTTATTGGCACCCCTTGGACGACAGTTTCAAATATCTCATTCGACTGCCAGTTGATGCACCAGAGACTAAGAGAAGTATTCCCTCTGAAATTTCCAAATTATTTGACCCCCTAGGACTGATTGCTCCTGTCTTTGTCGTCTCGAAAATATTCCTTCAAGCATTATGGGCCCTTCAAATCGGATGGGACGAACGAGTGCCTCACAAAAACCTCGCGTCGTGGAAGGAATTACGATTGTCTCTGAAGGCCATCGACGAAATTGAAATTCCGAGATGTATATCGAGTATTAGTCAACCCGTCAAATTCGAAATTCACGGATTCTGTGACTCCTCAATCAAGGCCTACGGAGCTTGCATTTACATCAAATCGATAGATAATGACGGCAAGTCCAGCTCTCACTTAATGACATCGAAATCTCGAGTTGCACCTATCAAACAGATCTCACTACCTAGACTGGAACTTTGTGGTGCTCTACTTTTGTCACAGCTTTACTCAAAGGTAGTAAAGGCCTGTAAAATTCCTGTAAGTAGAACCTTTTCATGGACCGATTCTACAATCGTTTTGTCGTGGCTGTCTAAGGAATCAGTTTTCTGGAAGACCTTCGTCGCCAATCGGGTATCATCAATTCAGAGGGTGACATCGGACTGCAGCTGGCGTCACGTTCCAACCGCTGATAATCCAGCAGATTTAGTATCAAGGGGATGCGATCCAATTACCTTGAAAAATTCATCACTCTGGTGGCATGGTCCAGCATGGTTACTGGACCCAGACGTAAACTGGCCGAACCAATGGAATTCGACCGAAGCGACTACGCCAATCAAAGCAGGAGAAATACCTGAACGAAGGTGTGCACTAAAAGCAACATCAAGTCAAACTCAACCATCAATAGATTTTGACAAGTATTCATCGTTTGATCGAATGATCAGATTTGTCTCTTTCGTCTTGCGATTTATCAACAACTGTAAGTTCAAGAATAATCGACAATTTTCGTTTTTAACAGCGTCTGAGCTTCGAAACTCGGAAAAATTGTGCATCAAAGCTGCGCAGATTGAATGCTTTCCGGACGAATTGCGCTGTCTACAAAACAACCGTCCTCTTTCCAAAACCAGCAATCAGCTCCCACTTCACCCATTCCTCGATCAAGACGGGCTAATAAGAGTAGGAGAACGGATACAGCATGCCTCTTTACTTATGGACCAGCGACACCCAATCATTCTACCAAAAAATCACAAATTTACCATGCTTTTGTTGACATTCAAACGAAATTCGCATCCGGGTTCGAACACACTCTTATCGATCGTCAGACAGAGATATTGGCCCATAAACGGGAAATCAGCGTGTAATCACATTGTTCATCGTTGTTTGCAATGCTTCAAAATGAAACCCAAGCCACTGAGTCAAATAATGGCCCCTTTACCAGTTGAAAGAGTGACACCCAGTGCACCCTTCCATTCCATCGGATTAGATTTCGCTGGACCCATCAACATCAAATTATCAAAAAGAAGAAACAGCTCGACGGACAAGGCATACATCAGTGTTTTTGTTTGGCTCAGCACAAAGGCCATCCATCTAGAACTGGTCACATCATTCACTTCGGACGCATTCATCGCTGCGCTCAGACGGTTCGTTGCACGTCGAGGACTCTGCAAGGTAATCTTTTGTGATAATGGACGTAACTTCGTCGGGGCTAAGCACAAACTTGACGAAATTCACACCGTCCTAGAGTCTAACCCCACCCAGAAATCAGGCAACGAATTTCTGGCACCACAAAATATTGAGTGGAAATTCATCCCTCCCCGGTCACCCCACTTTGGTGGATTGTGGGAGTCCGAAGTAAAGTGCATAAAAAATCATTTAAAAAGAACGATTGGTGACATTTCCCTGACTTTCGAGGAATTGCATGCATTGCTCACTCAGGTAGAGGCTGTTCTTAACTCCCGTCACTTAATTCCCCTACCCTCCACCACCGACGACCCCCTCACACCGTCCTCCTACCGTCCCCCTCACATTTCCTGACAGGCAGGAACCTCACTGCTTTGCCAGACGCCAACCACGCTGACGAACGTTTTACGCTACTGAACCGGTGGCAAATCATATAGCGCCTGCAGCAGCAGTTCTGGCGGAAGTGGTCCAGCGAGTATCTCGCCACGCTTCAAAAGCGACTGAAGTGGAAAGAAGAGCAACCAGTTCCATCAGTGGGCACCGTCGTCCTCATCAAAGACAATGACCTACCACCGCTAAAATGGAAGATGGGACGAATCATAAAACTCATAGACGGCGCAGACAAGAAACCACGAGGGGCATTGGTGCGTACGAGCAGTGGCCAAATGAAACGGCCAATAGTCAAATTGTGCCCGTTTCCGACGGAACTAGCAGCGCGAGACCCCGACCTCGATGTGGATCTTCAAGGCTAGCATTAAGGACCCCTTCCATTTACATGTTCAAACACCTCATTTATCAGTGTTGATCGTTTGTGATTTCATTTATGTATGTTATTATTTCTGTTTATTTTGAAGTTACTTCAACGGGCGCGGAATTTTAAGTCTTACTCGAGCTCCTGAGCTGTTCGAGCTCTTGCTCTTGGCGCTTTTACGCCTAACCCCAACATTGTTACCTTCCTGATTCTCTCTCTCGCTCGATCGCTCGTGAAAAAACTGTGCTCTCTTCCAGTTCCTTTTGTGTCTTAAATACTTACTAATAATAAATACTAAATTCGTTCACCTCAATGGTTCAAAGATTTTTACCAGCCCTAAGACCGGACGACGGGGAGCCGAAGAATTAACTAAAGCCCTCGGAACCGCATCAGCAGTAGTATTTTGACTCCTGTCAAGTGAACGTAAATAAAAGTGGTAAACTCAAAGATCTCGGTTGTACGCAAACCTACAAAATGCAAGTGTGAAAATAAAATGAACTCGTTAACAATAACACCTCTCAATTTGGTTAACGGTAATCCGCAATCAAGGTTTTTCCACCCCGGCCGGGTCAGCAGTAGCGGGTCATGAAATTCCACAACGGTGAGTGGTAACGTGAACGTTAACGAGTTCGTAGCAATTGCAGCTTATAGCAATATCAATAAAACGGCTGGCTGAAGGTAAACAGCAATTCGAAAACCATTTGGATCGATTTGGCGCATTCTTCTCAGTGAATCATCTTCCAGATTCGGTGACAGTGGTCTCGTTAAGACGTCGCGCCTTCGAAACCTCTAGAGATGTCTTGCGCCGAATTGGTCAACGTTCTTCGCCAACACTACTCACCCTGTCGGTTGTAACGCTGTTCATCGTGGTCGCTCAAAATGTCGAAGTCGATATCGGGTGTCGGACACCAGTGGTAACGCATCATCGTTTGGAGACGAGGAATTCAGATCATCGGTCGTCGTTTCAAAACGTTACGAGTTCATGGCTTCACGTCACAGAGGTCACAGCGTTCGTCTTCGGTTCCCATCGTCTTCAGCATCAAACCATCATCGCAGGCTTCGCTGTCATCGCCATGTTGACGTTGTGGTTTCACAAACCACTGGTCAGGGAACCGTCCGGCCTTGAAGTTTTATTCTGTGCCCAACGGATGCCCTTGAAACCTCTTCATAACTTGAGTCGTAAAGGTGTCCAGTGGAAATGGACAACCGAATGTCAAGTCACGTTGACCAGTTAAAACGTTTAAGTTCAGAAAAGTCGCTCGTATTACGCGATCATTATATTAACGACGGACTACAGTTCCTATGACGTGGGCGTAGTATTGAGTCAGTTTACCTCAGCAACTCTGAGTTCTGCCCAGAAAAAAAAAAAATATTGCCAAATAGAATGGGAAGCGCTATAGGTATCAAATTTTGGGCAACGAGGTTCAAAAAGTACCTTTTTGAAGTTCACGTTGAACACTGATCACGAGCCCTTAAAACATATTTTTACCCCAAAAAGGCCCTTCCTCAGCTGGCAGCCACAAGAATTCAAAGATGAGCACTACAATTGGCAGAATTCGATTATAATATCCGTTATAAACGTGGTTCCACGATAGGGCACTCAGATGCTTTCTCACGCACGCAGTAATTAAATATGAGCCGCTTGAACAGGTTTGCCTCAGCCATATAATGTGCTGCTTGGCAAAAGCATTCATGAAAACTTCTGCTGAATGTCGGTGACAACGCGCGATCCCACGGGCAAAGAGGCAGAGAAACACGTTTTCCAGTCACTCCAGACGTCGTCGCAAACCCACTTCGACGGATCTGACGACCCCAGCCAATTCCCATCACCATTCCTAGTATAGAAAGTTGCATTTTCAATCCCTGCCTGTGAGAAGGAGATTGAGTAGTATCAAACACGCGGCAAAAGTAAACAGTTTTGGTGAGAAGATTGTCGCGATCTTGACGGATGGGAGGACAGATAGGTTACGTCAGTCACAGTCAACGCCCCTAATAGTAGCGGAGCAGCGGGTGATTGATAAATGGATGAGCCTTTCATTCCTTGGGACAATTTATCCGTGAAGGCTGGGAGGATCTTAAGAAACCACGATTATGGGGTTGGTTTCAAGTCGAGGGGATGCCTGAAGGGGGAGCTTGTCGCTTGCGAAGAGTCCTGTTCCGCTCAATCGATGTATAGTGGCTACAATGTGGGAAGTGCGCGTGTATTGGCCCTGAGAACTCGCCTTCGTGAACATTATTACCCGGTCTGACTCACGGTTTAAGCAACACCTGGAGGAGTGTGAGGGACGAGGGACTGGGTAGCACGATGCCACGCTGCTTCACATTGAGAAGAATGGAAAGAAAATGAACAGTGAGGAGGCCATTGCGATTTTCCCAGGATTTTGATTTAATCGTACTGAAAAGGTGTCAAGTGAGAGGTTCGAGAGCGCATTGTCTCCCCTTCTCACTACAATAAGACCATTGACAGGATATGTGAGATTAGCATCAAAGTCAAAGGTCATGTTCCTTTTAGTAGGGGAGCCCAAGTGGGGTTTTTAGGATTTACTAAAGCGCGTCAGATTAACACACAGTGGGATACCTCGTACCTAGTTGAGTACCTCCACCAAATATGAGCCCTATAGTATATGTGGCCGCCCGTCAAGGATAAAGGATCAGATTAGTTAAATCAGACATTTTCGAGCGTGTCAGATTAAGGAAGAGGGAAATAATTAAAAGCTAAAAAGTCTATATTAAACTAATCTGACAATTTAAGAGTGACGTAAAGAAGTGGGAGGCCTAAAAACTTGTAAAAAAAAACGTCATCTTGACATTCTCGAGCGAAGCTAATTTTTAAAATGTATTTTGAAGGGAGTAGGAAATTCAAGGATAACGAAAAATCACGTCAAAATGCACGTCATATTCCGGTAGATATTATAGTACTCATTTTAATTTTTATCTCCCGTTATTGTACAGCCAACACGCTGTCCGTATAATTGAAAGGTTCCAAAGCGTTACAGAGTACAAGATTGGATGAATTATTACACGCAGTATACAAAACCCTTTTCATCATCGAACAGTGTTTACTTTAATCTTCAAGTTTGTTGCTCAGGGAACTCGTTCTTCTTTGAGCCAATTATTTTCCTGTGAGCCGATGTGTAGTCCCCCGCTTCACAAACCATCATCACGAAATTGAGAAGACTGTGTATAAAATAAGGTTTGGGCTATAAATACAGAAAAAAAAGGTGGGTAAGGTAATTATTCTATGATCGATGGCCGGGATAAAACTCTATATTAAAACATTGATATAGTATGTGTGGAAAAAGAGTATCAATTATGCTAATTAAAAGGTTGTATAATGATGAGGAAAGGAACAAAATTGTTCGTAATGAGCGGAAGGGGTGGTATAATACTGGTTAGTGACGTCATCGAGAATGCCTCGTCAAAAGTAATGAGAGTCTACTTTGGAGAGAGAAGTTAAATAATTTCTTTTTTCCACTTTCCTATACAAATGGTTAGGTGTGGTGCTGGTGGGGGGGGGGGGGAGGCTCGAGGCACCTTATTAACGGAGGCGGCGGCGGTGATGGTAGTGAATTACTGGAACGGGTCTTAACACTTTCCATTTACCGTCGTCCGTAGTTAGCCATTTTCAAAAGCTTTTAGCCCTGGCGTTATACAAGTAGTGGATAAGGCCCCGAATGACGCAGGTATGAAGGTGGAGGTTTGAAAATTAGTCACTTTCATGCTGAGTCCTTTTATTTAGGTCATAATTTCGTTATGAAGCTCGTAAAGCTTAACCAAGTTCTAATAGGGCTTGAAAACAATTAAAACCCGTCGATTCTCCCACTAATAATGTAGTTTACTGGTGAGGGATCGGATTTTTCAAGGAACCGAGCCCACAGGGAAGCTTTTTGAATTCCTCTTCGCCAGGTTGTAATGGAATGACGTTCCTGGAAAATAACAGAAGAGTACGAGCGTATAGAGAAACCATCCATCCACGTTATCCGGCTCACTTTAGGCCCGGTGTAAGGCTTTTCACGGAATGGTTAAAGAGAAAACTTTCAAGTTTTATTTTGAGCATTCATTGTCCGTTCCGCTTAAAAACGACGTACTCGGAAAAATCGCCGTCCTTTATATTATTATAGATGCTCGATTGTTCAAAATATCCAGAAAATAATTGAACGATTTAACTCTTCTTGGAATCGAGTAACGCCAAGTGTCGTGGAATTAACATAAAACTAAAAAAGTGTTGACAGTTTTTAGAAGAGTTGAAAAAGCCAACCAACACCTTTGATTCATCGAAGCATTGGTGTGTGTTGGAGGTGCGCTGGCGTTTTAAGAAGTTTTATTTTAACTAAACCGCGGAGAAAAAAATAGTATATTATGCACCTAGCCGCGAAAGTGTGTCTTTGCCGGGCCGAGAGGAGTTGTACGGCCGAGGCGAAGGCCGTACCGAGCAACGGCCCTCGCAGACAGTTTTGTGACCTACGAGGTGTCAGCCAACTGGTGGTATCATGAACAATAAAGGAAGTGTCTAAAATAATTGCGGGGCTAATAAAACAGCTTATATATTTTCCTAGTGGCCAAAGCGTAAGAGAATCATCCGTTCCATTTTTCAGATTTGGTGGTTTCCCCGGTGTCTCCGGCTGCAATTATTGTGCAAATATACTCCGCTTAAAATATCCGTAGGTGACGGGAGTCTGGATGAGTCTCATAGTAGTTGTGTTTTGCGGCCCAAGGATGGAATTTGTAAACGTTGTCACCCGTTGGCTACATTCGATTAACAGCAGTCGAATTTTCCAAAATAGAACCGTAGCCGTTGCTCGATCACGCAGTCTCCAGCAGGGCATTTCCTTGTGGGACAATGGCCGTTATATGCACAAACTTTTCTGTTCTCTTCGGTCTTGAACTTGTCCACGCTCATCAATAAATTGAGATTACGCAATGTTAATAGGCTGGCATTTCATACAACTTTGATAACTAATGTGCTTTTGAAGGCGTAAACAGCGAGAGGTTTCACATGATAAAGCGTACTGTCACCATTAAAAGCACATTTTCATTGTTTATGCTTTAAGGCCCCTTTACCTAAAGGAACTGCCAAGGAACTCTAAAGGAACGTCTCTTAATGTGACTTGTAAAGGAATCACTAAAGGTGCTCCTAAGGAGACGTAAAGGTTGGTTTCTGAATACGGCCCTGAATTTCTCTAGTTGCGCAGTCTACAGCAAAGTCAGCGTCAGAGTAAACATCGAGTCTTGTACAAGAGGTCGTTTTGAATAACAGGCCTCTAGAAGACGTTCCTTGAAGGTAGCGGACTATTCTTTTTGTATCTATCCAATCCTGTTCGGTAGGTTTTTCGATGTGTTGACTGGCTCTGTTTACTGCGAAGGAAATATCAGACTTGTCGCAATTGAAGAGTATAGGAAAGGTCCTATAAGATAGATAGATATATTCGCATCAAATTGTACATTACATCAATTAAATGAAAAACAGATAATCATGATGCCAGCCCTCAAAAGAATACTCTTGAGCTGAGGGCTGTCGTTACTCTACAAAATACAAATCATTCAAATAGAATTTCCTCTCTGTCCCTTTTGACAAAATAATTACAACATTCCAACTTTAATACTGATTTAACTAATAACAATAACAATCACGAAAATAATTTACTAATAAATTAACACAATAGATAAATAACGAATAAATAAAACAAAACAAGACGTGAAATCATCTATCTAAAGCAATCTACGAGTAATCTATTTAATAGAGTGAATAACATAATCCTTCAAAAATCTCTTAAACCTCCCTAAGGACAAAAACCTTGTTAATTTAAATCTAAATTTCCTAGCTATGTTCAAGGCGAAAATAAGCATGCCTCCCATACACATTAGTAAAGTGCCTCGGGATGATAATCGCTGAATCCCTGGAAAACCTTGTTAAGTAAACATGCTTACTGCTGTAAGGATCTAAATTAATTTTATACAAGTGTAAACATGCTGACATCGCAAAAAGTTGCTGAATGGACCACACATTAAATTCACTGAACAGTTCAAGCGTAGGATATCGGGGTGATCTCTTCAAAATTATTTTTATAAGGGTTTTTTGTGCCACATACAATTCATTCAAAATATAACTACTAGTATTACCCAAGCTTATTATTCCATAACTTAATAAAGACTGACATAACGCATAGTAAACTACTTTTAAAGTATCAAAGGAAACGATGCTCCTAAGTATTTTAAACTTATAGAATAGTTTGCGCACTCGACTAGTGAGCTTGCTAACATGACTCTTATATTTCAACCTATTGTCTAGAATCACGCCTAAATATTTACAATTCTCTGAAAAACGGATACACATACAATCACAGACAGAATTAATATCACAGTTTAAGGAGTGCACTTTAAAGCTATCAAGATGCAAGGTACGGTCCAAACCATTCGAAAATTTAACCAGCACTGATTTCTCAGCATTCAGTGACAAATAAGTACAATCCAGCCATTGCTTTATCAGCCTCACGCCAGAATCAAGGCGGTGCAATACATCATCATTATTTCTACCTCGGAACAAAAAAACTGTGTCATCAGCAAAGCAAAAAGGTTGCGCACCCACATCAAGAGAGAGAATTTCGTTATAATATATAATAAACAACAATGGGCCCAAAACACTTCCCTGCGGAACTTCAAGTGTAACAGGTGCACTAACAGAAGTATTAACTCTTACTGCCTGCATACGGTTAGAAATATACGACTCCATCAGAAGTAATGACACTCCACAAAAACCGTAATTCTCCAGTTTTTTTTTTTTAAAGTAGCGTATGACTTATAGAATCAAAAGCTTTGCGTAGGTCTAAAAACAGCCCTATTACACAGTCACCCTTATCCAGTGCCTCTGCTATGCTATGTGTCACATCAAACAGGGCATGGGAAGTAGATAGTCCTTCTCGGAAACCATATTGCCTAGGCGAAATCATGTCAAACTTTTTAACTTTGACCCTTCTTTCAGAAGTACAGCGCTCAATTAAATCTCCCATCACATCCAAAAACTTCTCAAGAGCTACATCAACATTAGTAGACGCGATAACCTCATTCCATGACACAGACTGAATCAAGTCCCTTAACAATTCAAAATTAACCTTTTTCAGAACCCGTTGAGGGGACTCGGAAACTTGCTGTGAAATATTTTTGAGCATACCATCGACAACTAGCGAGAACACCACTGGAAAATGGTCGGTAATATCCGTGCGAATAACATAACCCATACAACTAGAATTTTTAAGTCCCTTAACAAAAAACGTAGTCTAAACACGACTCACTTCCATTAACAACTCTCGTGCGAATTTTAACAATAGGAAAGTATCCATACTAATAGAGTGCATTGAGGTAATTATTTCCAAGGCTCTTATTTTCATCTAAGATATTAATATTCGTATCCCCACAAAAAATATGATATTTACAACCCGATAACTGAGACACATGACCATACAAATTTTCTACAAATGCTTCACCGTCTCTATCAAAAGATCTATACACGGCAGTCAAGCCCACATGTCCCCAATGAGACTGAAAAGCTATAAAAACCGAATTTCACGAATCCAAGGGGTCAATCTTAATTTCACTAACACAAATGCTTTCATGGACAAAAACAGACACACCCTCCGCCTTATTTATCGAGCTAGCTGAATTATAACAACAATAATTAGGGATACTAAAAGGCCTGCAATCAACATTCCATGTTTCTGTTAGAACTATTAAATGAAATCTTACATTATGCGCCGAGATATAAGCAATAAAGCTATCCAAATTTTTCTTTAAACTTCTTATATTAAAGCAGATCAAATTAAACTTATCACATACTGTATTACACTGCTCTAAACCACTAAGATCAACGTAACTACATTGAATATCATTATGTGTATCAATTAAATCACAAATATCTTGCTTAACCATTAAAATAATCAAAAAGAACAATAACATTATAATTTCACCTAGACAGTTATCTACACAATTTTATCAATGTCATTTTCCCCAAGGATCAAAACCGCTTTCTCATTTCACATTTTTTGACGTAAATTCTATGACCAGCTACCCAAATAAACCGATAGTTCATATTCTTAGCCCTTAGTTTAACCTTCTTAAGCAGGTCCCCGCGGAAAAATGTCAAATTTTCGTTAAAATAAATCCTGCCACACGGCCACTCCTTAGATACGCCTTCAGCAGATAACTTGCTTTTCTTCGCAGCCACGATGAATTCTCTGGGCTCAGAGGCGGATCCCATTTCCGCTAACATAATTCCTGGTCTGCCCCCTTCCGCACCCATCTTTCCAACACGGTAAGCCGTTCGCGGCGCTGCAGCCAGCGCCATCGAAGAAGCTGTAGTTTTAACCAGTGATATGCAGTCTTCCTTGCCCTGCTCATCAGGAACCCCATGCAGCTCCACGTTGCACTTCCGTGAGTCGATTTCAATAATGTCCATTTTTTGATTCAATTCTTTTAGCTTTTCCTTCAGATCCCCATTTTCCCTTCTTAGCTCCTTCACCTCCTTCTTATGTTCCTTCAGGTCATTTTCGAAAGCGTCAAACCGAGCACTAATGAAGCCCATCGCCTATTGCACATCGATGAGGGCCTTTTCAATGTTTTCCACTTTATCAACTTTCGAGTTTATAGCATTGACTATCTAACTAATCCCCCCATTTCCATCTTTACATCTTAAACATTTCCATTTCATGCGAGATTCCTTGCTTCTTTTCTTAAAATTACTCTCCGACATGGAGCAGCGGGCAAAATGGTAACTATTTTTACAAGAGGAACAGCACAGTTCATCATCTTTGCATAACGGGTCATCACATCCCGCGCATGTGAGTGAGTCAGTCATAATTAGTAACTAGAGATTCCGTTATTAGAAACTACGTAATTGAGGAGGGGAGTTGGGGTTTCCTCTACAAAAAACAAAAATACTACTAATGAAGCTCCTCAAATAACTCCAAAGTACAAACCCGGAAATATTACAACAACGGAATACAAACTATAACAATGTACCGTTGCACTCTATACCCCTCAATCAGAACTATAAACAATTAACGATTAGCAACACAATTATAAGCTATTCATAAAATCCTAATTCCAAATTGAAAAATTCCTCAATATGTAGATTATAATATAATTATACAAAAAGCAGGTACCGTAGATTAAGATAAATCCCAAACGAATCAGCAGAGAGAAAAAACATCCGTATCTGACAAATACTCAAGAGCAACAATAAGGCACTCCCACTGCTTGTTTACTCTCGTCTTTTTCTGTTTTCTTTAATGCAGGCACATCCACTGGTTTGGCGTCGGTCATTCGGAATTTTTCAAGAATTTTTTGGGTGTAATTCTTTTGTTTGACGAAAATAGAACCGTCGTCCAGTCGGGAAATTTCAAGACCAAGGTAGAAATGCTGAGCTTCATCAGTTAGCTTCATATCGCATTCTTTTTGTAAAATATCTAGAAGTTCACAAAATTGTTTTTTGTCAGTTGATACTATCAATCAAATCAAAACAATCAATTTTTATGTCAGTTCAGGCAGACGAGTGTAGTTAGGCCCCGCGCACACTAGGAGAGAAAACGCCGACGCGCGCGTCCGCGTCCGACTCGTGCAATAAAAACACATAGAACTCTATGGGGGCCTTTCACACTGGACGTGTACGCGAGAGTCGTCTCTTCCCCGAGAAGCGAGTCGGCGTCTTTTTTCTCCTAAGTGTGCGCCGGCCCTTAGTGTAGCGAGTGTAGGGCGTTCGCAATGAGTACAGAGCTACACCGGGCTGCCCGAAGTAACTTCAATTTTTTGTTATAAATTGATAACTCTTATCTAACATGCACAGGAGCAAAGTCATATGGAAAACCAAGTCATTCAGCTCGTGGTGATAACGTGTAACCAATCTGGGGTTGGGATAATTGCTCACTACAGATAGCACCACTATTACTATGAGCTATATCATTATCCATATGCGAACCGCTTTTTTGTTGTTTACAGTTGTCTGTTATCAATTTATCAAGTCAGAGTTAATTTTGTTTGTGAGGTGACGAAGTGAAATGTATTTTAATTAATTTTCTAATCCACGCAACTTGAAAATAATTTCACGTGACTTGAACTGTGGCCATATTCAGTGAGAAACGCTTTATATCCAGTTCAATATCTGCTACCGGCATTTCGGTCACCACCTACTTCAACTTTTTTCTGGCAATTAATCGTCGTACTGAGGTGAGATGAGACTCAACAATTATTTTGTCCACTGGGCTCAAAAGGCCTCACAAGTCTATATAATGCAGGGCGAACGTAATTGTGCTCTGTCCGATGGCTCCATAATTCTTCATAACGGTTTGATGAAACAAAGCTGAAGGAAGTGACCACACGAAGTCTCGTAGCAATCGTTTTCTCTGCGCATGACGGAGTCGTTAGTAACATGAAAGGGTGGCGGGGTTAATTATATGTTCCGTTTTCTCTTTCTCTTCGCTTTCAGCCTTTCACACTGTATGGAGTGCAGCAGCTGTGCATGTCTGGTTTCCCGTTCTCCTCAGAAACTTATTCCCCCTGATACTGCGTTCTTTATTCGTCCCATACCATGATTGGATATGGATATTATGAAATATAAGGGCTCATATCTGGAATGAGTGGTGCAGAGGCCGTGTAGCCCTCCTCAAGGAGAAGACGTCACATTCGCAAAAAGTCATCAAAACGCCTTTTCAAATCTCATCTCATGAATTTATACCGGTCATACTTCACGAAGTTTTGGATAATTTTATCAAAGTACCTAATACGAGGCACGAGCGTGACTTATTCCTGCCTAAAACAGCCGGTTCTTAGCCCATAACGAAAAAGACTGGGACAAATCGCGTGACCCCACTGCCCCAGAAAATGTATAGAAGTGCAAGAAAACCGTAGCATGACAGCGACAACTGTGAGTCACACCGTAATAAGGTCCCATAGGACCCTGATCGCCTAATAAATCTTTGTCTCCAATTATAAGGATAAGTCTCTGGTAAATCGAATACGATTGTTCGAAGATTCTTCAGTTGTACTGAAATCGTCGAACTTGAAGCTCCCAGGCACCTAACTCAAAGTGAACTGGGTAAGTAGATGCCAAGTCTAAACATGCCTTGATTGGCTGGCTAAGGCTTGCTTTTTCAGCTAGAATGAAGTGAAAATGCGATGCGTGATTGCGATGGATGACATTACTCGGCACATCGGCGGTTAATCCGATGTGTAAGAAAAACACTGAGCACTTGTGGTCAGATCCCCTTCTCTCTTTCACGACACACCCAACCTTCACTCATCCGACCTGTTTTGTGCATTCCGTGTATCTGGTTCTTTGGCGTTAGTGGACCAAGGGTATCTAGTTTTTAATTTGCGACGTAGGAGGACACTTATTATGTTGCTATATTCGTTCATTTGGAATTATCGACCAGGTATGCACTCATATCGCTTGCTTTTTTAATTTACTTTGCTGTTGACCTTATGTGTTGTTCATCTATGCCAATCAGGTCTTTAAGAAGATTTCAAATTAGATCGAAAGCTTGATCATAATCAAGTGCCCGTTTATTTCTTTACAGCAACTCGGTACGTCACCTGGTCGATAGAAAAGTCACCTATCAACAGTGAGAAGTGTATAATAATAATTATTATTATTATTTATTAGCACGTTCCAACAATTGTTGTATAGCTTCGTCACAGGATTATTAAATCAATAAGTAAAGACTGCCTAATCGAACTCGGACGTGAACGCGTTTTACGCGTTGACCATTAAAAAGTTCTTCAGCCACTTCTTGAAAGTTCGCATTCCCAGAAGCATCGCTCTTGTCGGCAGCTTGTTGTGCAATTTTACCTGGCTGTGGTTTATGAGTCCGGGCCACGCTATCCGCAAGCCAATGCGGCCGGTTTCCGCCATAACCCTACTGAGTAGCTGCAAGCCCCCTTTAATTTCTCTGAAAATGGGATTTTTGATTTTTTAAACGATTGTGCCGATTTCACCCACCGGGAGGGCCGTGAGGCCTGTTCGGATCGAGGCTCTGCCTTTGAGGGCAGAGGTTTTGGTTTCACTCAAAACAATATCACTTTTTTGGTTGCAAAAAAATACCAATTCTTAACGGCTGTATCTTAAACATGTCTTTTTTTTTTTTTTTTTTAATAAGTATATTGAATTTGCTTTAATTTGAGACCTGGCCAAGATCTGTAGACTAGATAGTAGCCAAGATACAGCGCTTCAAAATTGGTAATTTGTTGTGCCAAAATGATGGAATTTTTGGCTTTTTTTTGTGTGAAACTTACCACTGAGCAATGTTCTATCACAAATTGAACGCTAACAGCGCCAAATGAAGTTTTAGAGGGAGATTTTCAACTTTTTATAAACTTAAAATCTCTTTAAAAAACAATAAATTATTAATTTTGAAGAGCTGTATCTTGGCTACTATATCTGCCCCACAGAGCTGGGCTATGTCGCAAATTGTAGCGAATTTAATATACTTGAAAATTGTAGTTCGCGTTTATTAACGAAGAATGCATAGTTTAGGAGATATAGTAAAAGCACTGGAAAAAGTGCAATTATTCCGCGGTTTTTCGAGTGCTATGAAAGTAGCACAGGTCTTTCGAAGCTGCAAACTTGGATTTAGACTACTGGTATTGGTCCTAACAACATATTAAAAAATCAGAACCAGCCGTTTAATTGCGATTTTATTGTTCTTGTTGCATCCCATTTTCAATTTTAGCTAGTTGTACTCGAAGAGATTATATGTAGAATCAACAAACGCGTACACGGCTTAGCCGAATGCATATTTATTCTCCTTCACTTTTCGCCTTCTACTCATCCCTTCAAGCGAAACCCGAACAGAACAGATCCTGAAGAGTTTAGGTGGCGTTTGTCCGAAGAGGTTTGTTTGCTCGGTAAAAAAAACTCCAGGAATTTCGCTAGAGGGATGAGTATTAGTAGTGAAGGAGTAGATGTTTTCAGCTAAGCCGTGTACGCGTTTGTAGGTGCTGTAAACTGATTAAATACTAAATAGGACTGAACTGCATTGAAAATGGGACGCATTATTGAAACAGGTCTGCAAAAAAAATTAGGTAATACTACTTTTTTTCTAAATTGGTGAAAACTTCGTACGAAAAATTAGTGCCTAGTTTGGGGGGGGGGTGCTGCCTAAAACGCAGATCCTTTGAGTTTTCCGTGGCTGCGATTTGCTTGAGTTGAGGCTCTCGCTCTCTCTATCCAAAGTCGAGTACATCGGCATTCTTACGTAGACGAGTAATGACGCGGAATTAATTTTGGTTTCAGGACGTAGTCAAGCTTGGGGCGATAGGAATTGCATTAAGAAACGATTTTAAAAATGAATGCTATAGTGATTTAAATTTTACATGCGGAACGATATTTGACTGGAGAGGAGGTTCGTCACACAAACGTCCAGGGGCGCAGCATGAGAGGACACGGGTGGGCAGTTGATTTCCAGCGAACGCATAATGGAGTAACCCACAGCCGACATTCATCGACGATAACAAATCCTGAAACGTTCTTCACCTTCTGATTACTTAAAGTGTGGAATTTATACACTCACTCTCATTGTAAGCTCTTCCACAGGCTTCTGGAAATTTCACAGGAATTAACAGATCGTGTTCCTTTATACATAATTAATAATACGTCAGTAGAACGTCAATGTAGTCGACTATACCAATTTAGCAGTAAAATACTAACTTCAAACTCCTCGAGGAAATCAGCAATTTCACCTCAGGACGGGAACTGAACATTGAGCGTATAGAAAGGGCAATTATCCATCCAAGAAAACTCGCCTTTAATCGTGAACTACAGGTGTATCCTTCTCATGTCAAAAACCGACATTTTTGCCATAGTTAATGATACTTTAGCCACTGATTTTCAAATGTTGTCCTCAGCAACTTACTGTTTTCGTTAATTACTATCTTAGCTGGGCCTCTCAAGCTGAATATCCGGCATAATATTGGCGTATAGTCGGAGGCAGTTAAGAAATTGAAGTTCCTGCAGTATAAAATGCTTTAAATTCTCTCTAATTTTGGGTTTCACTGGCGTTTATGAGTACAAGTGACAATAAAAATATCAAAACAATAACTCTTGTAAGTTACCTTAGCAACAGCAAGCTTAGCTTTTTATTGATATAGCTTCTACATGTGGAGGTGTTATCTAGCGTGATAAATTTTCCCTACCCCGGATTGGTTTCAACTTCATCACTAGAGAGCTGAATAACTTGGTTTTCTATACAACTTTGCACAGGAGTGAGAAAATATCACGACTGTTATGAATTTACCATGGAGGTAGGAACATGTGGAGAGAGAGAAAGCCTTTTTTAATGTAGAAACATGTGAAGCCGGTTTTTCCGCCATTACACACCCACTATTATCACTCACCTAGAGAGGACGGAAGGGGGAATTTATCACTTTGTCACTGTTCAAGTATCAACTTGTCAATGTTTTTGTTGGGTGAGGCCTGATAACAGATGGTGTGTAGTAATAGCGACCGGCTTCACGAAAAATGCGTTTCACTCCCTCCACTTGTTCCTACCTCCATGGAATTTACACTGGCTGCTCTGAAAGCGTTCGTGTAACAAAAAAATCCTCGCTGCCCTCGCCTACACCAGCTACCCCAACCTGCCCTAAACTACACTACACTACCCTACACTTTTTCTCCGCGAACAGACCTTTTGAGTTACTTGTGTTATTTATAAAAAAAACACATGGATCGGCTTCGCTTTGCTTCAAGCCACTTGTCTTTAAAACGTCAGTAAGCGTCAAGGTATATTGGCGATTGTAGCTAAGGGATACGATGTCTGGCGGCGTTTGAGAGAAACATTGAGTCCGGTACTCCATGTGATTTGTTGTTGTCGTTTGACAACAAACTACAACAAAGTTTTCTTCAATAAGGAAGTTCATGTATCAAAAATGTTGGCCAATGACACTTTTTTACTGTGAACTTCGGCTAAATTATCCAACGGTGAAGAGGAGGCCTCGATATTGTACCTTTGGCATCACCGAATCAAGAAAACAAGACGGTTATGCGGGTACACGGTACACCCGTACAGAAACTTTCGCTGTCGGCTATTTGTTAGAACAGGAAAACTCGAAAACCCCGATTCAAAAACGTTTTCGACCGTTTTACTGAACCCGTGCCGTTCTCTGAGCACTAAAACGAAACGGTGAGCTGGTGAGCACCAATGTAGGCTCGTGGTGCAAAAGGCGCTCGTGGGATGTCTCAAAAAGGTGAATCCAGAGAAAACTGCTGTGTCTTCGGTTGCTCTTGCCGTCGTAGCCGAGACACAACGTTGTCATTTCATTGTTTCCCAAAAATTTAGGTTTCAATGGTGTCAGTTATCAATTAGGCCAGTGTTGGGAGAAAATCGACCGCCGAAAGACTTGGGTGCTTGCTTGACGTTTGAGTATAAATGTATCATAAACCATGTTCTTCTGTTCTTGTCACTTTAGGCCAACTGACTACTTTTTTCCCGGTATGTTACGGACGTTGACCACGAAAAAACACTTTAAAATAACGCAAAACTCGTTATCATTTAACATAATTATGTGGGGAGTACCGGTTTCATTATCACACGACACTAGCGCCGCTACTGATAGCTACAATCGCCAATAGACTACAGAGGTATGCTCGTATCTAGGGGCTACCGTTACGTCACCCGGGTTAGACTTGAAATGAGGTGAGAGATTCTTCTAAAATATTGATGTTATCGCACTCGTGGGCCCTTTCTGTCACTGTGTTTTCTAGTCTTGCTTGGTTTGTTTTTGCCTTGTTCATCACATTCACAGAGCCTAGTATATTTGTATAGCTTTTTTATAGCCTATTTTGAATGACATTGTGGTTGTTTCACCCGAAACCAGACTACCGTTAGGAATTTCTTTGGATTTACATCACCTCTCGAATTGGTGGCGTAAGTAATTCAAAGTGTTGAATTAATATTTCATTGTTTAAATTGTAAGGAAGCATACCTTACAATTATAATACTCCCACACCTATTTTATGACCGAAAGCCATGTTCATATTTGATTGACCGGGCGCATGAAAGCTCGATCCAGCCACTACTTTCTTTGTTAACTTGTTCCCAACAGTTTTTAACGTAAAGTGGTTCCGCTCACATGTCAAGGCTTGTTCCCCCAAGTTTTAGTTATTCCAGTAACTTACAAATGTAAAACTTGGATTTCTTCCTGGTAACGAATACTAATAATAAGGTTCGACGCGCAATTTCGTGTGTTTGGGTTAGCTCAAATCGTGTTTAGCCCGCTGTGCCGTACAGACTTATGGTGGGAGAGAAACTGCCTGCTCTGTTAACGTCTCAGGTCTAAAATTTAAAGTTTTGCTCCAAAAGTATCACTTTTCGGAGTGGGGGGAGGAGAGAAGTTTAAATTTTTCGACATAAAATCCGAAATAGAAGGCTACAAACGACAGGTTCCCAGCAGATATTTATTTTTTGACGGATAGTGGCCGTTTCTGTGCAAATTTAGTGTTTTGATGACCGTGAATTGACGCGAATCTAACCTCCAGATCCTGTTAGAAGCCTGCAAAACGGCAATGGTTCATCTGTTAATTTCGCCAGTGAATCTGCCCACAGGCGAGGTGGATCCAGTTTTTCCTCAAGATGAGTTGCACGGAATCCCCCCTTCCCCCATTTAACTCGTAAATGAGTACTATTTGTAGCGTCGAATCGACGTTTTTCTGTAATTTTAGGTGAAACAGTGCTTTTTCTTATTTCTTCCTCGAACTATAGCCTATTTTCTTCATTTTAACCGTAAAAAGGTCTCTAAAAACCGTGAAATAACGCATTTTTGATTTACCATTCTAATTACGGCCAGCACTGGGCATCGCCTATAAACCGCGAATAGGTGCGTTCTGTCAATTTCAGCCGCAAAAGAACAGTTTTTCCTCAATGTAACCTGTGAATGAACGCTATTTCTCAATTTTAGCTACGACAATTACACTATTGACATCTTTTATAAATACAGCAGTGCTCTTACCGAGCTAATATGAACTAACAATCTGGCGTAACATCTGACCGGTGTCAATTGCCTTGTTTTGTTTATTGTGGTAGTGAGAAAGAAAATTATCGGGAACGGACATGAGATAAGAGTTGGGTTATGTTACCTTTCCTGGTTACCTCAAATTTATTACAGTATTGAGTGATTCATTTATATTTACTTAATTTTAACGTTCCAAAAGTTGTTTTATGTTATATGAGCTGGAATTTAGGTCTATTGTAAGCAATTGATCCACAGACGGTGATAGTTGCTTCCAGTTTTCAGTCACTGAGGCAGAACAGAATGTGTATTCCCCACATCGTTCGTCCAAGAAGTCTTGTTCCTATGTTACTTGGAAAATGAATTTTGACTGCAGAATCATCAAAACGTGGTCTTTTTGTTCTATAATACACAAATGGCGTTTATTCGACCGATCGGCGTTAAATCGGGGTAAATCGCAAACATGCATGTAATTGATTTTTTAGTTGCGTGTTGTTAGGACCAATGAGAGCAGTTATTACTCACGTTTGCAACCCTCAAAACGAGATAAGATTCTCGGTTTTGGGGGTGATGCATACTCGTCCTCGTCGTGCCCCTGGACGTCCTCATTGCACTCTGCAGTTGCACAGCCTGTAGAGAGGATACTGAACGTATGCACTGTCGCCGCACGCCAGCCCAATACGTTATAGCGACATCATGAGCCGAAACTGTCGGCCCTGCAACGACTCCCGCCAGGGAAATCAAGCAAACAATTTCAACGGCCTTTCTCAAGGCCACAGAACCCGCCTACCCCGATCGCGACCCGAGGTCACGCTGAGGACTCTGTTCTGGAACGTTGGCGGGCTGACTGAGGCCAAGTTCTCCGAGCTCCAACTGCACGTAAAAAAAAAGGACGTTGATGTTTTTGCAGTAGTGGAGGCAGGAGCGGCTTCGGACTGCATCACAAAATTTCAGCAACACGGCTACCAAACATATGCCCTGCCAAGAAGCCGCCAATGCTCATCAGGCATTCTGCTGGCTGCTAAGGCAACCCTGACTGTGGAGTTTTCCGTATGGAAGGAGATGGGCGACCCTGACAAACTGGAGGCGGTGGAGCTTAAAGTATGGAAGGGGCGGACCCATCGGCTCGGCGCCTCTTTTTTGTGTATAACCCTCCCTGCAATAACCCTGATCTGACTTGGCTTGAGGACACTTGGGATCGGCGCTGCATCCTTTGTGGGGACATAAACGCTCCTTCAACTAGATGGGACTATGGGCGCACAGAGCCAGTAGGGAAGACCTGGGAAGACTTCATTGATGAAAACTTGGTTGAGTATTTTGGGAAGCCCACATTCTTGGCATACACCGGTGCAACATCAAAACCAGATGCAGTGTTGGCCCATTCTTTAATTGCCTCAAGCACTTCCATTGCTCTTATCCCGCCACCAGGTACACTTGGCCACAGCATTTTGCTGATTAGCGAGTCACTCGGCCCATATGCTCTGAAGGAGAAAATGAGGCCCAGGTGGAACCTCAAAAAGGCAGATTGGACCAAGTTTGCATCTGCTTCGGACCAGCTCGTCACAGTCCACCTAGTGACTAACAAAATTGAGGAGTCTCTTGAGGGAATCACAAAGGCCATCTTACAGGCAGCCCTGCAGAGTGTGCCACGCGGCTAGGTCCAAGATTATGTACCTTTCTGGAATGAAAACCTGGAAGCCATGAAGATTGATCGCGATACAGCAGCTGAGACCTTCCGAACATCAGGATCCCTAGCTGATCAGCTCGTCCTGAAGCAAAAAGTAGCCCTTCTAAAGAAGGAAATTGTGGCAACCAAAACGACAGCATTAAGAAATGTTCTGCAACATCTGGACTTTCACAGGGACGGCATCAGAGCACATCGTTTCATATCTAAATTGAACAATGACGCCCCAGCTCGGAAAAACCCTATCAAAAAAGGCACAGCTACACTCACTTTTGATAAAGATATCGCCCATTTCTTCTGCAAACATTACGCAGCGGTGAGCAATTTTCGCCCAAAGACAAAGGCCAACGCCCCAAGGACTGCAGCATTCCCAACATGCCTTCAGGAGGGGGACCATGAGCTCTTCAATGGGGACTTCTCCATGAGTGAGCTGGAGTCAGCACTGCAACGTACTAAGAAGGGTAAGAGTGCTGGTCCCGATGAGCTGCTTCCAGAGTTTCTGATCAAGCTCGGTTTGGGTGCCAGGGCAACAGTATTGCCTTCCTAAATTTGGTGTGGAGAGAGCATTTCCCGGACAGGTGGAGAAAGGCTGAGATAGTGCCCATCTTCAAATAAGGGAAACCTGCAGACACTGTGGCAAGCTACCGCCCCATAGCTCTCACAAGCGTCTTCTCAAAGGTCTTCGAGAGGCTGGTTATGGGGCGGCTGCAGCAGTACCTTGAGCGTTACAACCTTCTATCCGACAAACAGGCAGGCTTCAGGAAGCATTTGGGCACCATGTAGCAAGTCCTACGGTTAACCCAGGAAATTGAGGATGGTTTCCATCATAAGCAGAGCACCCTCGCTGTATTTGTCGATTTCAAAACCGCCTTTGATCGTGTTTATCGGGAGAAGCTGGTACAAAAACTTTTCAGTATGGGGCTAAGTGGTCGGCTATTTGCTACACTCAGGTCTTTTCTGGCTCAGAGGTTCATCAGAGTTCGTTACCAGGATGAGACATCATCATTCAGGCAGACCCGAAACGGTGTTCTTCAGGGTGCTGTCCTAAGCCCAGTGCTTTTTAACATTATGATCAATTATGTGATCTCTGCAGTTTCCTCTGTGCCAGGAGTGAACGCGCTTCTCTATGCTGATGACCTGGTTGTGTGGGCAACGTCAAGTTCCATTCCAGCGCTGGAGTCTGCCCTGAATATTGCGTTAGGACACCTCTCGGACTGGACAACTCACAACGAGATGGAGGTAAACACACTCAAGACTGAATTCCAGCTCTTTACACTATCAACCAAGGCCCATTCTGTCTCGCTGACGCTTGATGGTGACGTTTTGAGACAGACCAACTGTGCCACCTACCACGGGATAAAGTTGGATTCATGGCTGTCATGGAACGCCCATGCTGAAAATAGCGCTTCGAAGGGAATCAAGAGGTTGGGCCTCCTCAAGCGGCTTACTGGCACAAAGTGGGGAGCTAGGCAGGATGTGCTGGCAATGGCCTACAAGTCTTACATGAGACCCGCAATGGAGTATGAAAATGAGCTTCTGGTTACCGCCTCTGATTCAGCAGTTCAGAAGATCGATGTTCAGAACCATGCATTAAGGATTATCACTGGTGGAGCCGTGTCTACCCCAATTCCTGCAATGAAGTTGCAAACAGAAATTGAGCCGCAAAAGTTGAGGCGGGAGTCAGCTGCCCTGGCACTAGATGAGCGACTAAAGAGGAACAACGTTGGGTTTTGGCAGTCCTACACTCCTGCAGCAGAACGTTTGCTCTCTCAAACGACGCACCTTTCTAAGGTTGAGTCCCTACGAGAAGAGTATGGCCTTGCCGGCCTACTTTTCAACCCAGAACCCTTCCCGTCGGCTAGGGATCGGGTTCCTCGCTGCACTGCCGACTACTTTCTAACGTTGACCTCACCTGTATCCAAACAGAGCACCCCCGCTACCGAGTTAAAATCCCTTGCCTTGGAGACCATGCACACCCGCTTCCCCGAAGATGAATGGTTGCGAGTGTTTACTGATGGTTCAGCAACTGGAGGAAGGCGGAATGGTGGTGCGGGAGTGTACTCGGCAATAAGAACCATTGCAGCTCCAGTTGGTGTAGTTGCAAGCAATTTTGACGGAGAAATACGTGCCGTAGTACTAGCACTTGATATGCTTCTGGGAATGATTTTTTCCGAGCAGTCATTTTGTGCGACTCCCAAGCAGCTATAGTCAGCCTCTGCACCAATGGCCAGACTGACTCCTGGGATGTTTTGAGGGGAAGGCGCCTGCTGGAGAAACTGCTGACGAGGGGAGCTATTGTGGCTCTTCAGTGGATCCCCTCTCACGTCGGCATCTGGGGAAACGAGTGTGCTGACGCAATAGCCAAGGAGGGCTCCCAGATGGCCATGCCAGATGCGCCAGTCAGTTTTGTTGCAGCAAAGTCGCTTATTAAATCAGGTGTAAATGACAAAGCCCGGCGAGCCCACCAACGTTTGGCTGAGGGAAAGCAGTGGGCTGCTCTCCTCAACCCAAGTAATCCTGTCCCTGCCGACCTCTCCCGCCATGAATCCGTTGCGGCATTCAGAACAGGACACGATTACCTCAATGCACACCTCCACAGACTCCGGATGTTAGATGACCCAGCCTGCTCCTTCTGCAGCAGTACAGAGCCAATGACTTCGACCCACCTTTTTGACTGTCCGCAGCTTGCGGATCTACGACAATCTTTTTCCAATGACGACACCAAGTGGTCGAGAATATCTATGCTATAATGGGCTGCCAGAGGTCTCTTAATGGCTCAACAGCCGTGACCGCATATTTTAAAAAATGTCAGTTTTTCACAACTGTTCAAAGCTAGACTACATTAGCCATGGTGCTCCTAACACCTGGCAAGTTCCTCCAAAACTGTATGAAGTAAATTAGTTTGATACTTCATGCTTATTTTACTCCTGTACTTTACAATTTTTTGATAAAAATCCATTGTTATACCAAAAAATGAGGCAACTAGGCGCATTTTGAGTGCCTACAAGAAGATCAAGAGCCATTCCCAAGACTTTTTTTTTAGCTTAATTCACTTTTCCTATGCTAATCTATGAGAAAATACAAATAAAAGTGGAATAAGCTGAAAAAAAAATTCTTGAAATAGCTTTCGTATCTTCTTTTAGGCACTCAAAATAGCCTTTACTGCCTCATTTTTTGGTATAACAATGAATTTTTCTCAAAACATCGCGAAGGACAGGAGTAAAATAAGCATGAAGTATTAAACCAAGTTACTTGACTGGCCTACGACAAAAAACGTAAAAAAAAAAAAAAAAAATTAGAACAATAACATGTGACGCAGAATGTTTTCAAGTTAAAAACCTTCAACAGTGTGCAGGGGGAGGGGGACTAAAGGTAGGGCTCTCCAATTGATGAAAGTGAAAAAGAGTGAAGCCTGGAGCTCTTTATTCGCCCCATTCACGTCGAACAGCATCAAACTTTTTTTTTTTTTCTTGCTCTTTTGTTGTGTTTTGTAACCAAAAAATGAAATTGATGAGTTTCTATTGGACACCTTTTTAAAAGACTGTCATTTCATCATTCCCATCATTCCCATCCCTGTGCCCTATTTCCCGAAAAACTTATTTTTTTTCAGCGCCTTTTTGCTTTGGTTGCCCGCGGGGAGTTGGGGGGGGGGGATGAACGATTGTGTTGAACGGACGAAATGATAGACAAAATGACTTATATTTTTTTCGTTCATCGAATATTTCCCTAGCTCTTTAGCGTACCCTAAAAAAATCGTTACTATCCTAAATTTTGTTTCCCATCAATCGGAAAATTACAATCCTGTCTCACATTGCCCTTTTCTACCTTATAACGAAGGATGGTAAAGCCCAAGAAAAGTAGCTTAACCCCCTCTAGACCATTGCGAAACCTCAATCTCGAAAACCTTTCGCTTGAACTGCTTCCCTCGTTAATCCCTCGCCTCTTTCACCGACCACTGCCATCAATCCACTTATTCAACTGCGTGTTCACGACCGGCCTCACCGTCGCTTCCTTCATCGTCCAATTCAATTTAATAATGAAAGTAGAGTGGAGGGGCAGATACTCATCATTACTACCCTTCTCCGTCCGTTTTACATAAGCAGTTTGGGCAGTTCCCGCAACCTCTTTCAAAATCTTGATACGCCTCGTTTCCCATTTAACGGACGCGCGGCAGCGCCTGACACAAAATTCGTTGTAATTCCTTCGTTGATCCTTATAACCCTTCAACCCTTACCCAACGACCCATCGAAATCTTCACTGAGAAGGCAAGAGTGTTAATTTTAGGGATTTAGTTTTGATTGCTGCGGCACAATGGCTCTTAATAATTACTCACCGTCTCGTTGATGGTGTGGTAGAGGTTAGTGAGTTTGGAAAAGGAAATTAGTAAAATTGTATCAAGAGATGTTGAATGCGGGTGAAAGCGTTGCGCGTCAAAAGAATTTCAAAAATAACTGCAGACTTTCTTATACTTCCACATGTTAGATCCTTCCTTTTTAATTTCCCAGGGGAACATTTTCAAAAAAAAAATGTCTTACGTTCATTCCAAGAGGTAGATGTGATGCCTGGGGGATACAACGTCATCTCTTTCATAAATACAACTCATACCCCCCCCCCACCATCCAACCCCTTTTTTATGATCCTGTTCAATGTAGAAGCTAGTCAAAGTAGGAGCGGGAACAACCGTTTCTTTATCTTTTTTTTTAGCCTTTCCCTTCGGAAATAACATTTAATCAGGACTTTCTACAAGACTGAGACAAAGATTGATCGAACATTAAGCGATACGACGAACTTCACGAGCCCAGGGGAAAGCGTTTAAAATTGATGGTCTTGGCAAAGTGTCCCTATCAACCGTTCTATTTCAAGTCTCGCACTGAGAGTGACATTGAAAATGGGAAGCGACGAAAGTGGCAGAAGGGACGAGAAGCTTTAAAAAATAACGCTCCGTTATATATCCTCCGCCCTCGTCAACATTGCAGCATCACGGTATAGTGAGACACAGAGCACCTTCACAGATGTGATTGGAATAGTTCTTTTAAAACCAATTTCCAGTCGTAACTACCCTGAATGTAGCACCATTAATCACACGGATGGGTCTTACAATAAGTCACTCTCCCAATCCACCCTTTGCCCAACCGTCGTTCACCATTACTCTTTCCCAACTGTCCTGATGACATTTTGGTCTTTTTATTCTTCTTCTTTTTCTTTACTTTTCCCTAAACTGTCGAAGATTGCCTCCGTTGCAGGCAGTAGGATAAATTCGCAAGTGGTTGGGGGTTTCAGTATCTGAACCTTGGCGATGAGTAAAAGGGCACTGATGGGTATAGAGGGAAAAGACCTTTCGACCTGTTCATATGCGATAAAAAGTGAAAAAAACGGTGGGACTAGATTTTTAGGTAGGATCAGCGTATTCGAATTATGGTAACAGTCGCGAATAAAAACCTTGTGATAACGTAAATTTTAAGAACGTTTCAGTGATCAGTCAACTTGAGGAACCCATGCAGCTATAAAAACTAATGATTAAAACAGATAAATAATAGAGGGAGCCAAAACAAAACAAAATCACTTATTTCTTCACTTCTTTTAGAGTCTTCGTCGGGTCTTCGTCAAGAAGTTTCGCTTTGATGACTTCACTTGTGACTTTTATCATGAAATTTTCAATTGCCATAATCATCGGGTCATAGTTCGACGTGAGATTGTTGAGCAAAATGGTTTTACAATAAATTCGTCTTCAATTGTAGAGTCAATTTCTGATAACTTTTGAAAGTGATGTGAAAGAGTGATTCTCGAGCTTGACGTTGAACAATTTTCGCAATAAGCTGAGTCGGCGAAGTAATCCTCTGTCTTCGTACGCTTTCTGCAAATTTTCCCAGGCTTTTTTGGAAGTCCTTGCATCTCTGACGTTAGCGAATGTCGAAGATGTACACTCAAGCATATTTTTGCTAAAGCTATTTGATCCTTTGCTCGATCAATCTCCGTATCCTCGGTGCAGTGCCAAAGCTGTTCGTGCATCAGATACATTTCCATAGAAAATTTCGAATCACTGTAGTTCCCACAACCATTTCCAACAAAAACGCATTCAATTGTTTTATCCTATTCATCCTAATATTAAAAGAAATGTTTGACGCTTCACACTATGGCGATTGCCCAGGCGCGGTTCAATAGTCGGCTCAAGGTTGAGGCCAAAGCCGCGCCTCGATGGTGTAATGGATACAATGCTCGCTTCGCAACTCAGCGGGCCCTGGGTTCCAGCCATTGCCCATTACACTATAAGGCTGCGGCGAGCTGTGACACGGCACACTCGGCTTCGTGTGGGCATTCCCGACGGTGTGCGTTCAAAAAACCGCGCACCGACCGAAACGCCCGCGTACTACGCGTGTCAAGTGCACAGTTGGATTAGGGTACGGCGTATGAGCCCAAAGGAGGCTTAGGCGCCTGCCGGGTTCAAAGCCCGGCGCCCCCCCCCCAAAAAAAAGGAGGAAGAGGCCATGACCCCAATAAAACGCTGTAACTGTTTGGCCAAAATATTCCTCGTCCCGAATGAAATGAACTCAACCCTGGGTGGAGGGGAAAAGGTATGACCTCTCACGTCCCGCCGCTGGAACGTCTTGTTCCTCAGGAAGTTTTGGACTCGACGAGCCCAATAATCTGCGAGTTCAACCTCACTCCCACCTTATCTTTCGACCTCTTGTGACACTTTTTCTAGGGGCAACTGAGCATTGTCCAAAGAACTCATAGACCACGCCCCGTTCGAATAGAAACACTTTGAAAACATAAAAATTCAGCCTCAAAACCATCCCTGAGCAATTTCTGGCAAAAATGATCATTCGATCAAATGATCGATGAAATCGAGACGATCGGTTCTCACTGTGATGCCACCGTTTTGGAACACTTATTACTCACGTTCGCCTAAGGTTGTGGACAGTACGTTGAGAATATGTTATCAACATAATCGACAGCTGCCAGAATTACAGCGGAGCTCCAAGCCACAGTACAGGGTAAAAAAAAAATCGACCTTGGTGGGCGGCGATCCAAGGAGGAGCTCAGGGGGCTTGAGCTTCCTCTTTCAGTTCAGTCGGTAAGGTGGAGACGGTCCTATTTGGTGGGGAGAACGACTGGTTCATCGATTGAGTCAATAAATATTTTACTGCGCGAATAGCCTCTTATTGGCACGAATCGCGTCAGCTATAAGCCGTATACATGGCGCAAATGCAGTATAGCCATTTTAATGGCGTGGAGGGCTCAGTATTATTGGTCACTTACTAAGCACGAATGGTGATTTTCGCCATTTCCCGGGCACGAATTGTCGGTTTAGCAATTTTTGGGGACTGTGATAAGTCAATCCAGAAATTTACAGCACAAAGCATCAATCCTAAGTTTAACCATTTTTAGCCGCATATTTTAACCAATTATTGAGCGTGATAGTTGATAGCTGCAGTTTGGCAATTTGTAGTGCGCAAACTGTCAGTACGTTCATTTCTAGCGGGCAAGAATAGACAGTGTGATATTTTCAGGGCGCACAAGTACGTCTTTTTAGTCTAGAGTACGAACTCTGTTTAGCGATTATCGTTAATACAACCATTTTGTGGACACAAACACTCAGTTTTGCCATATTTATGGTACAAAATAGCCCGCCAAACCACTTGTAGGTTGCGAATGGTCAGTTTGCCATTTCCAAGGTGCAAATTGTCAGGTCATTTATGTGTATAATGAATGAATATTCGCCTCAGCGATATTTTCAGAGCAAAAATCATCAGTTTTGGCCATATTGACAGCAAGCATTGCATGTTTAGTAATTTTCTACGCACGAATGGTCAGTTTTAGCTATTTTAAGGGCAGGAATCACCTATTCAGGCATTTTAGGGCCCGAATTTGTAGAACGTAAAGTCAGTTTCACCATGTTTATAGCGCAAATCGCTAGTCAGCTTTGGCATTTTCAAGGCGCGAATCGTCAGTTTTGCTATTTTCAGGGCGTTAATCAGTCAGTTTTGCCATTCTTTGCAAGCAAATGGTCTATTTTGAACTTTTCAGGGCAGAAATCATCTGTTAAGGCTTTTTCAGGGCGCGAATAGTCAGTTTAACCGTTTTATTTGGAACACGAATATGTTCGGTCAAGCCAAAGGCGTGAATGGTCAGTATTGGCTGTTTTTGGAGCACGACTTGTCGCTATTTTCAGGACTGCAAGAATCGTCAGGCTAGCAATTTTTAGGGTGCTTGAAGTCCGTTTAGCTTTTTTTAAAGCGATAATTTTTCCACGCATTTAGTCAGATTTGCCATTTGCAAGGCGCTAATAGCCAGTTTTATCACTTTGGGGTGCTATCACCTTTAGTTTAGCCGTTTATATGGTGGGCACAGCAATAGTTTAGCTATTTTTAGGCATTGAATGGCTGTCAAGCCATTTTTAATAGAGCGAAAATTGAGACAAATTATCGATCAGAAGAATATCAATGAAAGAGTTCTCACGGTGACCTCACTGTTTTTAACTTCCTGCACCCGAACTTTCTCGCGGACAAGCCTGAAGGCCAAAGATGAATCTCGATGCTTGTGGACCTCTCTGGGCAGCTCAGGGGGCTTAGGTACAAATAGTCTCGAAAAAATGCCACATACGGGGTCCAAGGACGCTGTTTAAGACGCCGTCGCAATCACACCGCTGTTTTTGTCACCAACCGCTCATAATAAAGTCTTTCCACTTAGTGATGAACTCTCGCTCGCCCACGAATTTAGTCAAAATGAGCTTCCTCTTTACCCCTTCTACTAATGGCGTTTTCCATTTGCATAAAATTCCGCTCTAGAGCCAAGCATTTCCACCTATCTTCTCCGTTACCATATGACATAATTCAGAGAAGACTTGTGGAAATGCTCGGCTTCAGAGCGGAATTTTTATACAAATGGGAAACGCTATAAAATTAACGCACCGGGAATGATTTTAGATTAAGTGATCACTGTGTAGCGTCTACACGTAACCATAGTGCCCGTAGAAAAATTTTGTTGTTGATCAGTTGTTAATTTCATTGAATATTTTTGGTGGGAGTGAACAAATTGAACTATCGAAATGAAGTAACACGTTCGAGAGTTCATCACCAAGTGGACAGACATTAGTGACCCTGGAGTCGATAAAACAGGCTGATACCAACGACCACCACGTGAAACATTCATTCCTAGACCGTTTAACGGGCTTTATTTCCCGGTTTAAACATGGTTCGGGGACTTATAAACCACGTCTGCCTCAAACCAGAACCTTAGACCCTAAAATTTGAAAACGTGATAATCCCTCGTTAGTGTTCGGGAGGTGGTTTTGATGATGTTTTTGCGCAAGTGACCTCGCGATTGCAAGGGAGGGGCCATTACCCCTGTGGCCCCTTCCTTGGATCCGCCACTGCGAGTACCTCGTGGTCAATTTGTGAATACCGCTTCTCCGTCGCGTTCAATGCCTTGCTTGCATAAAATAACAGCCGTTTTTGAACTATCCGGTAAATGGTGAGAAAGAACTAAACCCAGGCCAACAAGGGCTTGCGTCTGTCGCAAGTACGTGGAAGCGAAAAACTTGGGTCATATGGAATCAAAACTCGGTCGGATACGAGTTCTTCCTCGAGACTTTCATACGCTTGACGAGCCGCCAAATTCCAAGTCAGCTTATTTGCCGATAGCATGTCTCGGAGGGGTGCTGTAAATGAAGAAAGGTTAGGAATGGAGGTATGATAGTAAGTAATTTTTCCAAGAAATGTTCGTAGTTCTTCGAGAGTGGTCGGCAAAGGCGCGTTCAACACTGCATCTACATATTTGGTTGATTTATGTAGGCCTAAACCATCGATTCTGCGATCCAGAAAATCGACACTGTCAAGGAGTAACGGTCATTTTTTACGGCGAAGTTTCAAACCTGAATTTGCCACTCGTTCGAAAGTTTTGGTCAAAATATGAATCAACAGCTTGGTCAGAGTCCGCAAATACCAAAATGTCGTCAAGTAAATTTTGTGCACTATCGAATCCTTCGAGGATTTTTTCAAGACTTCTTTGACATTGAGCTGGAACACTAGCAACTCCGTTCTGGGGCCTGATTCCAAGTTGTCGGGAAAAACTCACGTGAGGTGGTTGCTATGGCGAGATAATACTATTTCTGATGAAGCGTCCTTGGATACCGTTTACGGGATTATTTCCCGACAACTCTAACTAGGGCCCCTGGGGGTCAACCATGAGCTAGCGTTAAAAAATTAACGCAAGCGGTAACTAAGGACGCTTTATCACAAATAATGTTATAACGCCATAGATACCGCGTTTTGACGGTATTTTTACACTAGCTCATGGTTGACCCCCTGGGCTCTAGAGGGACGAACCACTATGACGAACTGACTCAATCGTCGCCATTATGTTGCATTTAGAGACATTCCAGGAAACGAATCTTTAGAAAAAAATATATTTTCAACTCAAACTTCGATCACACAGAACCGAATAACTTTTTTGACTTATTATTTCTCAATAAAAAGTATTTGTAATCGTATAGCAAACATATTTTGTTTGAGCCCCCCTCAAAATCCATAGTTTTACGTTTCAAAGTACGTAGAATCCTGCGTTCTGGCTCGTTTTCCGAGGAAAACTGACTGAGGAGGGCTGTGTGCGGCGGGTTCGTGAATTTTGCAAAGAAAATGACCTCTTTGTCAATGAGGCGCAATGTTGAGGCGTTCAGCGGAGAATGCTTCGACTCTTCGCTCAACTGGAAGTGGCATGTGCTCATGTTGAACAAGAAGCTGTCCAAATCATTGTCTGTCCTTCGACGTTTGAAATATGTTGTGGACCTTGGCACCTTACGCTCGGCGTACTTCGCCTTTTCCCACAGTCATGTTTGTTATAGCACCATTCTGTGGGAGAACTCAACAGATGTCAAAAAGGGTTTTGCGTTGCAGAAGCGTGCCCTTAGAATTATCTGTGGCCTTAAGCTGATGCCACGTGGCCGATTTGGATTGACCTCAATGACGAACAGCTTCGTGTGCCTATCACTCAGGTTGTACAATTCATTATCGGCTGATGTACGTCAACTGTGCGACGGTTCCTTTTCAAGGGCGATCGGGAAAGTTATCATTGATTTGTTTCCTTACTCCGTAGAGGAATTGATTTTGAAAAATCAAAGCGAAACCTTTTGGAATTTCTTGTAACTTTCTTTTAGCTACTGAATTTACTGGCAGCGACTAAAGTAGAACATGCTCAACTCGGCACTACTGGTAGCTTGCTACTAGAGCTTTCTCCAGTGCGGAAGTTTTTGCTTCTACAGTTGCAAGCTCGAGAAGAAGCCAAAGTAATTATTTATTAGAGCACCGGCTGTTTAATTGAAATATTCTCTTTTGATTTTTTTAATGGAAAAATGTCGAATCGCAAAGTGTGCACAAAGTGGTCTCAGGACGATATTAATGATTTTTTCATAATTTTTCGAAATTTCCCTTTCTTATGGGACGTAACGTCACCCGAATATTTGAAAAGAGACTTGAAACGTACGTCAATCGTGGCATTAGTTCACGAGCTGAACGAAGTGGGTATTTCGTGCTGCGAGGAAAATATTAAAAAAAGATCAAAGTTCTCAAAGACAGCTATAGGAATGAGGTTAATAAAATGAAAAAGTCTAAAAAGAGTGGCGCTGGCACCGACGACATTTACAAACCCAGGGTGTCATGGTTCCCAACGGCCGACTCGTTTTTGAATGAAATAGTCGTTGGAAGAGAATCTTCTTCCAATTTGGTGAGTACAACCTCTTTTGTGAACCAATAAAATGTGCCTGCCTACATTCAATTCCAAAGTAGCACATTGCCCAAAATATTTGCCTTAGTCCGAAAACAATTTTAAGAAGTCATGGACTGGCTGAAAAAGCTAAGCGTTTTGCTGTTTTCGTCATATATCCGAGAATGCATTGAGCGAAAAGGTTCCCATGATGGTCAGAGTCTGATCTCCGGATTGATTCAGGCAGTTCTCCAAAACAGGCCTACCTACTTTCGTACACGTACATACACACACATATACCTAAATCTCCCCCAGACCAATAGCTGAATATTATTATTTTGAAAATATGGTACACACAATAAATATTTTCCTTGATTCGGCGTGGTTTACCGATCAGGAGAAGCGCCTAGAGTTTCGAGAAACAATGGACCTGGGTGGGGTTCGGCTTAGCTTATCCCTCGGAGTACGACTCCCATAGGCGTCTCCGTGGCGCAAATGGCAGCGTGCTGGACTGGTAATCCAGATGTTGCGGGTTCAAATCCCGCCGGGGAGCCATTTTTTCTCGAAACTCGAATCGTGTTGGGCTATGCCCTTCCATCGTCGTCCGGATAATATCAGTCTAATTAATTTATTAATTAAAATACCGGCGACAGATTTATTCAGTATATCCATCTAACAATTATCAAAACTTCAAAACTGAAGATGAACAGTCGGGCTGATGAGACTATGAGGACCGAGAGAAGTTTTGATAGCTGATGGGTTTCTTCTCTTGGGAGCAATTTTTGGCTCTAGCAAGTTGCAGCCTTCACAATCATTCAAATTTTACCATGTTCGAATTCAGTGTTAGCCACCTATCCTGCAACCATCAGGAAACCCCAAACCTGTCATTTGCAAAAACAACACCATAATAAACAAAATGATAGACTATAGAAGAAATACGATAAAGAACTGGGAAATATATTCAAAAAGAAAGTCAACGAATTGGGTTAAACTTTGATATTCACTGCGTCGTATTGCCAGGGAACTGCTAGCCTTGTCAAAAACTCATGAGCATATTTTTTTCTTATTTCTTCGGCGCTCTTCTTGTAATTATTTGAAAAGTACAGACGCTGAGTGTCCATCATGCATCCAGTAAAATTTTTCCAATCGCCTGGTGTTATAGAGCTTGAAGTCACTTTCTCAAAGTCCACACAGCCAGGTGGGAAGTAATTTTCAGAAGAGGTTGTCCCCAGCCAATTGTGTAGAGCGCAAGCAGCTTTTATTACGCATTCGACAGTTTCAACTTTTAGGTTTATGGGCTTACCGAAAACCCGAAACCACGCACTCAATACCCCAAAGGCGTTTTCTACAACGCGCCTTGCTCTTGAGAGGTGGTAATTGAAAATACGCTGCTCCATAGTAAGTTTTTTTGAATGGTATGGTTTCAGTAAATACGTCTCGAGGGGGAAGGCGTCATCACCAACGCACAAGGAACCTTCAGGCCAATTCAAAATATTCTTTTCCAGCGCAATTTTCAAGGTGGAATTACGAAAAATTGAGCTGTCGGAAGCTCTTCCGTCACGCCCAACGTCGATATTATAGGAAGCGGTAATCAGCGTCGACAAGTGCGAAAAGCACAATGCTGTAGGTTCCATTGTATCGTAGTTATAAAACATCGACGTAGTGTTCTGTGGCCGAATTATTTGTATGTGTTTTCCGTCAAGAGCCCCACAGACATTGGGAAAATTCCACTTTTTTTCAAAAGCCGCCTGTATCACCCTCCATTCAGTTGCGGTTTTCGGCACCTGTAATACCATGAAATTAAAAATGGCGGTAAGCAAGCATGTGAGAGCTCTATTATGAATGACCGTAATAACGAGGCTCATACATAAAACTCCAAGCTCCAAGAAATATATTGAAATATTGTATATATTCTTGTCTCAATGAGATGGTATACATGATTCCCTGGATGATTTGCCTGTATCACAGCAAAACGTAAATACATGTTATTGTGAAATTTTTATTGGTACATTCCACCTAAACCAGCCATTTTCACCCACACACACACAGCGTAATTAATTGTAAAATAAGGCCGTTTTCACACTTGAGATTCCGGTATCCGGTTCCCGTATCGAGTATACTAAAAATACACCACAGTCAAGGCCCTCCTTCACACTTAGATTCCGGAATCGCATACTTTTAGTATCCGATAACGGAATCTTAAGTGAGAAAGCGCCCTAAGACTTCAACGGTAAACATTGTGGCGAAAAGAACAAAAACCAAGAAAAATAAAAAGAGCAATTTTGAAAAGGCTGTCAACACACTAGAAAGAATTTACAATTCTCCAGCAGCCGAAGTGGAGGATCAATGTGATCATTTTGGAAGGCACGTGACATCCCAATTGAGGGAGTTACCGGTCAGAAGTTTTATATCTCTCCAAGACCGAATTCAGTCTCTTATTACCGCTGAGAGACTGTCTTGTCTGGAATAATGAATCTTGAAAATATAATTCTGTTTAATATCATCAAACGTTCATCAACAAATATTGATTAAAAATGTAATGCATACAGAGAGGGGCAGCTTTGAAAAATACTATAGGAAATTTCGAGTTGATCAAAATATGCCCTGTGAACATTGGCTCGCAAATTATTCGTTCTCAATGTACAAAAACCTTGATTTTTTTCACATTTTTCAAAGATTTTCTCAAGACAAAACATACCTATCTGTACGATAGCTTGCAAAAATGAGAGAATGCGGGGATGCTTGTCCGATTTGCAGAAATTTATTAAAATTTAACTTCATGGAAAAATCAAAGCAAACAAAGATATAACTTGACAAGTTTCTAATGGACCCTGAGGGCTCAAATTTCCAGGTGGTTCTAGAAAGATGTGTTTACAAAGCTAACTGAATTTACCATTTCTTTCGGTCCATAAGAAACTTGTCAATCTATAGGTCAATAGTGATAATATTGGTGCCAAGTTGGGTGGACAACTGGCCACATTTTAATGCAATTTGACTAAAAACGCCGTGTTTTCACCTGTAATCGCATCAATGTTTAATTTGAAGAAACTTTCCTGGTTTACCGGCGTTCATATCGTTCCTAATATAGTTTTCAATTCTATGGGCCGTATTCAGAGACCTTCCTTAACTTTAAGGCCGCCTTGAAGTGCCTCAAAACAGCTGATGCATTTTAATAAACCGTATGATTTTTGCACAACTTAAGTTAAGGCTCGGATAAGGAAGGTCTCTGAATACGGCCATATGAATGAAATGAGACCAAAGCCAGGCCTCTAGCACGGAAACAGTCCGAGTCATGACCTTTGTATTTTAAAGGAGGGTTTTTATTTCATCATTTTTGAAACTATCACCGATAGTTTAGTGGGGGACTCAGTACTCCCAGTATGTGATCAGGGCGTGATTTTATCAGGACTTAGGCATTTTTTAGTGCTAAATACAATGGAACCTGAGCAACTTCGCACAGATAGTTTCTGAGTTATGACCAAGTGTGTAACAATGGGGAACTTGCACATTTTTCAAAAGTTGGTGTTGCTTAAAGAGGGCTCTTCCACAAGTCTATTGCTCACATTAAACTTTGAAATCAGTCAATGATGCTTTTTTAGGGAATTTTTAAAAAGTTTGAGTGGGGGTTCGATTACGTAAAAACTTACTTGTTGAAATGGATGATGCGGGGAAGAGGGGGTTAGACGAGTTTAATGGGGGGACATTTTTCATGTTATTTGTAAACAAACAAATTTAGAGTTCCCTCAAATGCTTCACAAGTAAGTATTTACGTCATTTCCCCTCGCACCATCCATCCTCTTCAGAAGAACTTTGAATCTTTTTTAAAAATCTTAAAATGCCCCAATCGGGCTGCAACTTCCGTTGTTATCCTTCAGTTCACGGGTCAAATCACCGGTATGCTTTTCTACCCAATCTGAGATTCATGCAAGTTCCCCATTGAACAATTTTTTCGTTAATTAAACAGTGACTAGTGACCAGAGGTTGGTCCCATTCAAATCCCCACAATCTTTGACAAAACTGGCCATTTCAGTCACAAAACCCATGTTTGTTTGTACATTAGTCATAACTCGGAAACTATTTTTGCTAGCGACGTGGCTTTGGACCCATTCGATTCAGCAATAGAGAATGCGTAAGTCCTGAGGGAATCTCACACTGATCACATACCGGGAGTACCACTTGGATATTTTGAAAATTATAAAGTAAAACCTATTTTTTGTATACTTTGGTCATAACTCGGACAGCATCAACGCTAGCTGCTAGCGGCCTTGCTTTGGTTTCATTTGACTCAGCGGTAACAAAAACACGCCAGGAACCACCTTAAATTCAATTATAAATATCAAATTTAGGTCATTTTCCAAACTTTATCCTACTCCCCAATCATGGTTCCCCCCTCCCGCAACTCTGGACTCACGGGATCTCGTATTCTACTATAATAAGGGATTTTTTAGCCAAGTTTCAAAGCCGGACAACTTTTGCCCCTTAGGAGCCTTTTTAAAAACTTTTTTGACGGAACTGTTATGAAAATGCAAAGTCATGAAAAGGAAAACCCATTTCGTCAGTCTTGAGAGTTCCATGAGAACGCTCTTATTTAGGGATAGATGGTGCCGAGCTACAGAGATCAGCTTGTCAAAGCAGTACGGAAATCAATAAAAATTTGAGCCTGTAGCATTACCTATAGAGAGAGACGTTTACATTGTACACGCATGAACACCCCCCCCCCTTCCATCAAATAAAGTTATACCACCTGAATGAACAGCTCCAGTGCTTCGAATATGGCCATAAGAACGTCAGGCAGAAAAGTGGAGATGGTGTTATGAGCCACTCGAAATAAGTACATCAACGATTTTAAACTATCACCAGTGGCCAGATATCTCATCGTTATTTCAAGTTTCGTCCTGCTAGTAATCGCAGGCCTAAACTTCGCGTCTCTTTTTTCGATCGACGATGCGACCATCCCAAGAAGTTCTTCGAATTGTCCTCTCGTCATTCTCATTACGTTGAAAAACGCCATCGGATCTTCTCTGGTTAGTTCTCGTAACAGAACAGAAGACGCTCCCATCGCTTCTCTTCGTGAGAGCCACTCCCTCGCCCACTTCCGTCTCTTGTTGTTCTTCAACTTCTCCGCCAATGAGGAAGCAACATAAAAAATAAAAATCGCTGGAGACATTTTTTTTCTAAAGAAAATGACTAAATATGACCAGGAATTGAATATTAGTGCGTAAATGATTGATTTCGATTTATAGCGAAATAATAAAACTTGCCAATTTTTTTTTGTTACCTTAAACGGCCGGTCTGTGACTCGTGACGTAACTAAAGGGTCGTGACCCCTCCCAACCCTCCGCATCTTGGCTGTTATCATGTGTTGCCCCTTCTTGACCATCCCCTTTCTCTAAAGTCCTATTGTTTGATTTGTGGGAAGCCATTGTGAAGGTTATGCGAAGGCTGTTATTGCGTCATCAGTCTATCTAGCCTATTTCAAGTGGGTCCCGCAACCCAATAGTTTTAAAAATTAATACAAAAATATAGAGCCTGATTTTATGTGAACGGATCGTGTTTTCATGAGTTTTGGTAACCGAGCTATCATGACGGCTTGGTTTTGGAAAATGTATTACTTCTTCATTTGAGGCCTTCTGCTGACAACTCTCGGGCCACTATTCGAATCAAACGATTTCTATTTTGGCCGGACATAGCTTAGATCAACAATTTAAAAGATTTAGAAAATAGAAAAGATCGAAAATTGAAAGCCTCTCGGAAAATCTTCAGCGAATCACAAAACAACCGTATATTTTATTGTAATTTCCATGGTTATTTCTGATCAAGTTGATAATAATTATTATTGCTGGAACCCAATTTTCATCATCACCGAAGGTTTATAAACGTTCAAAAATTAGCTACTCTAGTGAATGAGCTACTAAAGTTGAAATCGTTCACCTTTAGTAGCCCGGTAGCTGCTACTGAATAGTAGCCGCTACTAACTAATATAAATGAGCTACTAGTGCAGCTACTAGTAGCTTTCTGTTAGTAGCGCGCTACTAGTAGCCTAATGTGAACGGGGCTTATGTGCCTATACTTTTAGTTCATCTTATCAATTAAATAGTCGAAATAATAAGGCATTGATCGATAATTCGCAGCGTTTTTTTTATGAAAAACAGAAGAAGTGTGTTCTTAGTCACTATATGGATATATCGGGAACGGACACGAGATAAGAGTTGGGTTATATTACCTTTCCTGGTTACCCCAAATTTATTACAGTATTGAATGATTTATTTATATTTACTTAATCTTAACGATCCAAAAGTTGTTTTATGTTTTATGAGCTGAAATTTAGGTCTATTGTAAGCAATTGATCCACAGACGGAGATAGTTTCTTCCGGTTTTCAGTCACTGAGGCAGAACAGAATGTGTATTCCCCACATCGCTCGGCCAAGAAGTCTTGTTCCTATGTTACTTGGAAAATGAATTTTGACTGGAGAATCATCAAAACGTGGTCTTTTTGTTCTATAATACACAAATGGCGTTTATTCGACCGATCCAAAAAGAACGAAATGCCGGTGAACTACGCGTTTGTTGGGTGCTACTCGTGAGCTGGAAAGGAATGAATGAATGAATATTTCTATTGTATAAAGCCAAGGGCCGTTACAAAGTTGGCAAACAGTACATCGTGTATTAAAAGTATTAAATAAAAGTAAATAAAATAAATCAGCTACTTATCAGACATATAAAGAAAAAGTCACTAGACCAGCTGTCAAAAAATTGAACCGTCACTCAGCGCGCACATCCTTATGGGGAGGACATTTCTCAAAAATCCCAGTTACCTCGAGGGGGATGCCAAGGAGCATACTGTGAGGAGTTCTTCCACCGTTAGTGTTGCATGACCAAGATAACTTCTCCGCTCAGCTCGAAACACAGCACATTCACCAATCAAGTGGCTAAGCGTATCTTGCGACCCAAGATGGACGAGCATCAGAGAAGGAGCTTGTTAGGCGGTCAACGGTTATGCGGCCAACTCTATCACCAACCGTGCGAACCTGGGCCAATGCACGCTTAATGAAGAAAGGGAGGTCAAGGTTGAGATAATCAGCGCACTCACCACTAAGAGCCTTGGGATTGCGTGGTAGGCGGTTATACCGTGAGGTTCCAGCAGACTCCACATCTTTTTTCCTTAGGGCCTTTTCAATGCTTTCCGAGAACAAACTCTTCAGCTCCTTTAGGTTCCTGTCGTCTGTTCCCATGCGATCCGCAATTGACCAGTACAAAAAATGATTCCAGCTGCTGCACCCAGTTGTATCGGCAGTCTGAGGAGTGAGAAGCAAGCTCCACGAGTCGGTTGAAGCAGATCCTGGGAAGTCGCTGGGCGTTCATCAACTTGTACCACCAACCAAACATACTTTTGGCAACAGAAAGTTCCATGGGTGCAAGACCAAGCTCTGTCCGCACTAAAACAGTCTGGTGTTGACCAACCCAGGCCCAGAAGTGCCTTGAAAGCTCTCACCTGAATGCGCTCAAGTGCTCCTGTCTGGCAAAATCCCCAGGTTTCGCAGGCATAAAGGGTTGTTGAGGCGACTGCAGAGTTGAAGAGAGCCTTCCAAGTCTCAGGCGAGTTCCCTCTCGACTTGAAGACCACTGACCATACTGCCTTATATGCAGCTACTCCCTTTTGAATTGCCAGTTTTGCGTGGGCTGAGAATAGACCTGATCGTGAGAACAGCACCCCCAGAAAACAAAAGGAATTGACAACTTCCAAGTTGGTATCTCCACAGGGAAACTCATAGGCCTTGGGGCGACCTTTCTTCTGAAAAACCATTACTTTTGATTTTGATGTATTCACAGTCAGCTTGTTTCGATTGCAGTATTGGTTTAGCACCCGGAGAAGTCTTCGCATACCCGTATATGAGTCTGCTAGCAAAACAAGGTCGTCAGCATAGAATAAGGAAGTGAGCTCGGTTACCAAGTTGATACTAACACCTCTGATGCTGTTTGCCTCCAGAAAGCTATTGAAGTCAGCCAGGAAAAGAGCGAAAAGGAGGGGAGACAGAATATCGCCTTGGAGGATGCCTTCAGAGATTGAATACTGTTTCGTCCATTTGTCACCTAGTATTACGGAGAATGATGCATTTTCTTATAGTGAACGTACCAACTTCAGGAATCTCGCACTCACACCCATTGCTCCCAGCTTATCCCATAGCAAAGTGTGAGAGATGCACGGCGGAAATCAATGAAAGCAGCGAACAGTTTTCTTCCAGGCTGCCGAGTCACAATGTTGATAACACTCGCAAGTGTGAAAATTGAATCACCTGTACCCCGGCCCTTTCGAAAACCATTTTGATTTTCTGGTAGAAGCGCTCGTGCATTGGCAAAGGCAGAAAGCCTGCCACATAAAACCTGCGAAAAGATCTTTGTCAGCGAGTTTATCAAAGAGATACTACGGTAATTTGCTGGGTCTGCGTCGTCCCCTTTCTTAAACAACAGAAACACTCTTATCCGAGCCCATGCCTGGGGAACTTAGCCTAATTCCATAATTGAATTGAAGAGATGGCACAAACACAGGAGACCCTTCTCTGGAAGATTTTTAAAGAATTCGTAAGGAATTAAGTCTTCCCCAGCTGCTTTCCCATCCTTACAGCGGGAAATAGCTGCACATAGCTCTTGTGGTGAGATAGGAGAGTCAAGGTCCAGGTCAAAAGTACCAATGAACATGCCACTATCTTCAACCAGTGAGGGTGATTTGTAGACTTGATCATAAAATTCCTCAACTTGTTCAATTTTAAGTCGGCCACCTCGCTTGCTTTTCCCTCGAAGTGATCTAACGGCATTCCAAAATGACTTGCTATCCTAGCAGTTGCTCAGTGTTTGCCGTATCCCATTGAAGTATTCCTTTTTCCGCTGTTTAAGAAATTGCTTGTATTGCCTCCTCTTGGTGATGTAGTCAGTTAAGAGTTCCTTCGAGTAGTTCCTTTTTAGATTTCGAAGGGCCTTCCTCATTTCATAGCGTCTTGTTGTACATTCAGAGTTGAACCATCTGTTCTGGGAGGGGGTTGATCGCGGTTTCCACTTAGCAGGGCAGTACATGTTTAGGGCCTTGGAGCAGTCTTGGATTATAGTTTTCCATTCCTCATAAGCCATAGATGGGTCTCCCCATGCTTTCTCAGGGGCTAGAATTTTCTCCGAGAACATTTCTTTAAATTCTTCCCTCTTTTGGGGATTCCATTTGAGTTTAGGCTGAAGTAGCATTGAAGAAGGAGAAGATGATGAGTTAACGTCTTGCAAGGTTAGTTCTAAGAGGCAGGGTTCATGATCAGAAGCTGCGTTGAAGGGTGAAAATGGAGAAGTTACACACATCTTCCAAGGTTAATGTGTTAACCCAAACTTGGTCAACAACACTTGTGCCATTGTGGGCAAAGCTTGTGAACCCACCCGACGATTCATGGAGGGACCGACCATTAACCACGTACATACCAAAAGTTTCCATTGTATCGAGAAGTCTTTCACCCTGGGAATTAACGATTTTATCCTGGCTACATCGAGAATCCGTCAAACTAATTCCTTCAAACAGTTCCTCCTGTCCAGAGTTCAATTCGCCTATCCTGCTGTTCCAGTCTCCTCCTATTATGATTCTTAGACCCTCATACTGTTCTTCCAATAACTGCAGTGTCTTTTTGAATTCTACATTTCTTTCTTCTGTGTAACACTCGAGGGCTGGAAAGGACCGTGTATCCTTCTTCAGATTCTCTTCCAAGCATCAGGGTGAAGTAATCTTCTTCAGCGCTATAAAAGGAGCACGTGAACATTCTACGTTAAGCATTTCCCAACGCTCTTTTGACACAAACGCGGTTTCACGAGGCCACCGCGTGTAATCCGCGTGAATGCCACTTTCTCATCGAACCAAGTAATATGTACCGCACGTGTGTAAAGGTGTACGTGGTCACTACGCGGCAGCCAAAACCGCGCCGCGTGAAACCTCGTATATGTGAAACGAGCCTAACGCGTTAGTTGAAAGTTAAGCCACTTCCAAATTGACGTGATGGCAACGTGAAAGGGTTTGAAATGAGCCCTTGTCTCCGGCATTCCGAACTCCCGAAGTACTAACTAAGCCACTTCTGTCGACGTGTTGCGGTTCAAGTGATTTCAAATCGCGAAGTTCCTCTTGTGTGAATGCACTCACCGCGAGGTAATTTACATTACCCAAGCTCGACATCGCCGGGAAATGACGGGCGTCTGTCGAATTGCCACTAATGAATCTTTTTACTAGAAAGGACACTATGATTGAAATAAGTTGCCCGATTTTTATTGATGACAAGATGTCAAATGTTGAGCGATTGGATACTCACGAGCCAGGACCGGCACCGATTTATTTTCATTTTTTTTTTTTAGATAGCGGCGATTTTCCTTCGATAATCCCCCAGCTTAGTCACTTAAGTTCCATTTTACGTAATTTTGATGCCTACAAAGCCATCAAGACTGAGTTATTGAAAAAAACACACACACACACAATTTGCAGCAAGCTTCCAATGTAGAACTTACATGAACGGGGCAACCAGGAATAGATAAGAATGCAATGCCAACTCGATCGTAACCTGCCGTGTCCTTTCCCAATAACAGAGTGGATGTAAGATTGCCTATTACAAGGATTAGTAACAGTGGTGGAAGGGTCAGAGGTCGGTGGATGAGAACTGCCGGGGGGCCTGGACTCCCGTTTGTTTGCCGAGACTGAAGGTTGGAAGAAAGAAGTAGAAGAAAACAATTCCATATTATTCTTCGTTATTTTTTTTTAACGAATAAAATTATATTGTTTACCCAGTTCCGTATTTGCTTCATCGTTTTAAGCTGAGTCATGCATGTGAATACATTTTTTTTTTTTTTTAACGGTAATTCTCGTGAATATCCAAAAAAATAAAGAGCGTGAGGTCGTTTTACATATTTTACCGCTTCCCCGCCATTTGGAATATTCAAAAATTGCTTTTAACAGCTCTCGTCATGGATTAACATCAGCGGACAGTAATTGGACTGGAGGAGGGCGTGAAATAGACGCCTCCCAGAAAAATGTGGGAAAGCGGGAGGGATTTGGAAAATACGAGAAATGAATTTGAAAAACCAATATTTTCCAATTTTAAACTTTAATTTCCTGCCCCACCCCCCTCCCTATTATTATTTCAATTGTAAAGCGGTCCTTTTCTGCTCAAATATTTTTCTTCGAGTTTAATCCAAAAAAAACATTCCCAACGATCGTATTTTTTTTTTTGTGTCCTCTCGAGCGGACATAATTCAAAGTGGCTCGGAAACCGTGCACTTGACGAAAAAATCTGTACAGTTTTAACTCAACTCATATTTCAAAGATTCTATAGTGAAATTCAATTCCTCTTAAGCCAGCTATTTGTAACGATTTCCATTCGTATCGAATAGGTTGAATTGAAACTCGCACATTTATACAGTTTTTTGTGCTTTTACAAAGAATCTTGAACCTGAAACTTGGTATAATGGCTTATAGTAGACCGGTGCTAAATTGCTCCCCCCCTCCACAGCACACACACGAAGGTCGAAGTCACACTCTAAGTGACTTGCCCGAATACAAAGAGAACAGAAAAAAAAAAAAAAAGGACGTCTTTGATGTGTCCTCTTCATTTCAGCGGAATTACGTGTGATCACAGAAAGAATAAAGACAAAAGTTTGGGACGGCGATGGTGGTAAAATGCTGCGATCTTGACGATCAAAGGCTAAAAAAGGACATAATAAAAAAAGTGTCGACGCCATAATGGGCGTGTGTGAGCAGGTAGGGGGGCGGGGAGAAAAGTGATGAAGTGCCAGGGGCGGGCTCGCTTAATTTACGGTCTGCTACATCTGTTAAAAGTTGAAACGAGTTGAAAAAGTAACTAAAGGGGGTGACAATGTTAAAATTCCAGCTCTCTTTTCAGAGAGTGGACGTTAGCATAATTGGCGCTTTTAATTTTTATAGCGTGTACAGCGTGACCCCCCTCCCCACCTCTTCACTAAAACGTGGCTACACACTTATGAGTCAAATAATCCATGTACGCACAACCCTCCATATTGCGTTCAACTCGTAAATGTCAGATTTGGTAGTTATAAACATGGGTCATAAGCCGTATACAAATCATATTTATGAAAACCGTAAAACGATGCCCGAAGATGTCGGATTATGGTTGGCAAGGCCATCATTTATTGTTTAGTCCTCAACGTCGATAAATTCAGTGGACGCAGGGGTCTCTCGGCGACTATAAAATTTTAAGACTGCGGATGTTACCTGCCTCTTTTCGATTGGAGTGAAATTCAAACGCAGTATTACTTTACTTTATATCAGTATAATTGTACAATTGTACAATTGTACAATTTATAATTGTGAACTTTGAAGGGAACCCTTATTCATGACCTGATGCTCCAGTATTGAGTGGTTTTCAACTTAACTTTTTCATCTCCCATCCTCTAATCCCGTTCGTTTATTTTTCCAATTCGGCCCTCTATCACACGTAAACCTTTCGCACGCATTCTTCTCTGATTCAAATATTCGGTGACCTGCAAAGTTGAGTAGGGGGGGCTTGACGTTGTGTGAATTAAAGTGAGTGATATGAATGGCTTTCGACTGGCACGACTGACGTCATGACTTTCATTTAACTTTTCAACTTTAAAAATGGTATTTCACAATAATGGGTATGTGTGGTGGGTGGGTTGCAGCTGAAGAAGACACACGCTGATAGGAAATGTCGATATTATTTTAGCAGAGTGCGATTCATTGACCACGTCAACAAAACGAACCAGTATTACAGTGAAAAATTGCTACTGACTAGGTAACAAGTTTCCATTGTAATAACCCTGCAACGATGAAAATGTAGAGGTTTCTGTTTTATATTGCTTTTTTGTTGGAAGAGTAGTCAAGGTAGGCAAAAACCCGCACAATCGTTAGCCGTTGAATCCACTTGCCACCTCTAGGACTGTGATGAGCTGATACGACAAATCGTTGAACACCTCAGTTTTGTTTCTCAGGGGTTTCTCGTCCCGGCGATCCAGATTATCGAGCGGTATTTTAGATAAGACCAGGCGCAGAGTTCAATCCAGACCAAAATTGAAAATAACGCTAATTTGGGGCGGAAATTGAGATAAATGGCTATTTCACAGCTGAAATTATAGAGAAACATAACTGATTCACCGATTTTTTCTCATAGAAGTACAAGAAGTGAGAAAAAATGCTAAATCACTGATAAAGTTAAGAAAAATACACAGCTAATTTACGAGGTAAAACGTTACTTCGCGGCTAAAATTGAGAAAAAGCTCTAAAATCGCGGATAAAGTATAAGAAACAGTATAACATGTATTTAAAATTACGAAACACTCTAAGGACCGTATTCAGAGACCTTCCTTATTGGTGCCTTAACTTAAGTTGTGCAATGATCATAAGGTTTATTAAAACGCATCACATGTTTTTTAAACACTTAAGGCAGCCTTAAGTTAAGGAAGGTCTCTGAATACGGTCATAACTCACGGATAAAATAGTGAAAAATCAATAGTTCACCAATGGTTTTGAGAAAAAGCGCTAATTCGAGCCTAAAATTACATAAACGTGAATTCTCGGAATATTCAGAACGCAAGTTCGTGGCTCAATCTGAAAAAACGTTAATTCATGACTGAAAGTGAAAAAAAAAAACAAAAAAAAAACGCTAATTCACAGGGAAAATGAAGAAAAAGTGCTAATTCACTGATAAAATTGGGGAAAATTGCTCTTTAGTGGCTAAAATCATGTATTCACGGCTAAAGTGGAGAATAAATTGTAAGAAAATAAAAACGCTTTGAGGCTAGACGTATAGTAAATGAGAATTGCAGCTTCTGAAAGCAAGTTCGTGGCTCAAACTGCGAAAAAACACTAATTCATTACTTTTTTTTCCCCATTTATTACATGTTGCAACTGCTATATATACAAATAAGAATTAAATAACATCTAGCAACTTCACTTTCACATTACACAGTTTGTGGCTTCACTGCACTTATAATGTAGCTACCAAGTCAAGGGGTTTGGTCCTTTTTAGCCGTCGAAGGTATCCTGCAGTATCCAGCAAGACGAGTGCCTCAACATTAGGGTGTTTGTGGAGCCTTTTTTCGTGCTCCGCTGCTCGTTTTTTGATAGCTTCTGCCACCGTTTCAATTTGCAGGTCACGATTCAGGTCAAGCCTTCGTACATACCAGGGCGCATTTGTTATCATTCTCAAAACTTTGTTTTGAAAAGTTTGTATGACTTTGACATTGCTTTTCTTGGTGCAGCCCCAAAGCTGACACCCGTAGGCCCAGATCGGCTTCAAAACTTGCTGGTATCGCAAGAAGCTTGTTGGCCATCGAGAGTTCAGAATGCTTCCCGAGCAGCCATCAGTACATTTTTCTGAGCTTGGTGTTGAGTTCCTCTTTTTTCTTTTTGACGTGAGGCTTCCACCGGAGTTTAGCATCCAGCGTCATGCTTAGGTACTTCGCCGTGTTTGCAAATGGTATCATTTTCTCATTGAGTTGCAAGGGGATTGGGCTGGTCTTGCGATTTGTAAAGTTTAAATGAACAGATTTCTCCTCGTTGAGTTTTACTCTTCACTTTTTTGTCCAGGTGTTTACTTCTTCTACCGCGGTTTGTATTTTGCTAGTAGCCTCTTCGACATCATTTCCGACGGCAAGAAGAGCTGTGTCGTCGGCAAACGTTGCAATGATTGAGTCTTCTCTCACGGGTCGGTCACTCGTGTACAATACGTAAAGCACTGGTCCAAGGACGCTTCCTTGAGGTACTCCAGCCGAAATTTTACGCAACCGCGAATATTCACCCTCGTTTTTCACTCGGAAGTGTCTACCGCATAAATAAGATTTCAGAATTTCGTGGACTTTTTTCAGAAGGAGTTTATTCAACTTGAACTCAAGCCCCTTGTGCCAAACTTTATCAAACGCTTGAGCTACGTCCAAAAGACAGCCGAACATATTTTCTTTTCTTCCAGAGTAGACTCCACAGCATTCACTATCCGATGGACCTGATGGAGTGTTGTTCTCTGAATCCAAACTGATGGGATGGTCGTTTTTCTTCTAGAATAGGCCTTAGTCTTTTCAGGAGGAGTTTCTCAAAAAGTTTCGAGACTGTTGGGAGAAGTGAAATGGGTCGATACCACTTCACTTCATTAGCTGGCTTTCCCGGCTTCGCTATCATTACAACTTCAACTACTTTCCATCGCCGGGGGACGTACTTGAGGCGTAAGGCTGCGTTGATTAAATGCAGTAGCTTCCTAAGTCCCCTTTCGGGCAGCTCCCGCATTATCCTGACTGTTATCAAGTCAAGGAAGTTTCCGTCCTTAGTTCTTTGATCATTACTGGCCGAATTTCCCTGTTGTCCTTGTTGGGTACGTAGGATACACATTCGTTGGCTGACTGCCGTGGTTGGGGCTGGAAGGTTCTTTCCAGATGATCTGCAAATACCTGCACTTTTTCCTTTGCGCTCCTAGCCCATGTTCCTTCACCAGTTCGAATGGGTGGTATAGGCACTTTTGGCCGCTTGAGGCTTTTTGTCGCTTTCCACAGCGAGTATTCTGTGCCTTTTTCTGGTGTCAAGCCTTCGAGGTACGCCGAAAATACTTCGTTCTTTACATGCCTTATAAGCGCTTTCAGCTGGTTACAAAGCTTGTTCAATTTCATCTTATTTTCTGTTGATCGATTCCTTTGCCATATTTTACGTGCCCGCCTTTTCGCTTGAACCACTTCCCGTACTTCCACAGGATAGCTGGACCACCGCTTGTGATTGGGATTATTACTCAGCGTGCTACTCCAAGCCGCCTCTTGTAAGGTGTGCACAAAGTTATGCACCTCTTTCTAACTGAGCAGGCGTTTGCAGACTTATTGATAAGTCGAAGGCGAAGAATGTATCCCGAGGAGATTTGAAGTTACCCCGTGGATTTTTTGGCTTATTTCGGATTTTCTGCAATTCCTTTGCTACTTCGCATCACCTGTAGCTTGCAGGGTGGTGACCTCGGCAATTTACACACTTGGGAGGAAGTTGTCTATCCAATGTGCAATCTTCCGTGTTGTGCTTACCAGCACACTTTACGCATCTTGCTTCCATTTGCGTATGGTTGAATCCTTGGCAGTTTTTACACTGCGGGATCGCTTTCAAAGTCTTCCTCAATGGTTCAATTTTAACTTTAACATTAAGGATTGATTGAACATTGTGAATATTTTCTACTTTCTCATTGTTGTCGAATACAAGCATGAAAAGCGGCAGAGAATGTTTCAAAATAGAGACCTCGCCACGTTCGTCAATGTCTTTCTCTTTTTTGATGAGATTTACAGCTTCTAGAACTTTTAGCCCTTTGGCCTCGAGGTCTTCGATAATATCCTTAGCAGGGCACGAGGGGTGTAGGCCTCTTGCTATTACTCTGATGGGTCAGTTATGTTTGTTCTCGAACGAATACCATTGAACTTTATCATCGTTCAATTTTTGCGTTAAATTCCTATACGCTTCTTCGCTGAAAACATTTATTTTCCAAACATTATTCCTCAATGAGGTCACCTTCCATTGTTCATTATCATTAATAACTTCCGTAAAAATTCGACGGAGGTCAGAATAGTCTTTCAACCCACTAACGTTGATGGGTGGAGGGGCAGGTTGCTTTTTACCTTGCGTAATCGGAGTTTTCTTTCCTTCTGGAGTTCTGTCCTCAATTTCCGGCGATGATTCCGCTTTTCTTTTCTTGCATTCTTTTTTATTCTTTTTTTTTTTTTGAGAATCCAATTTGTCTCTCGCTCAAGATCCTCCTCATCGGTGCAGTATTCATTTCTGCTGGGCTGGATCACTTCAGCCTGTCCACCAGTAGGCTTAATATTCAAATTCATGACTGAAAGCAAAAAAAATCGCTAATTCGCTGCTAGAATTAAGAAAAGTTGCTTATTCACGGATGAAATTTAAAAAAAAATCACTTTCTTTAGCGGCTGAAATCAGAAAAGACACAACTCACTGCAAAATTCAGATAAATATTTCATTCGCGGCTAAAATGGAGAAACATTGCTAATTCATCGATGAAATTGCGACTGATGTAAAGAAAACGTTAATTTGCGGATTAAATTGAGAAAACGTCAATCCGCAGCTTCTGAAGGTAAATTCATTCCAGAAAGAGAAAAAAGTCTCTAATCCACGGCCAAATTTAAGAAAAATATTAAGGTACGTAGAACGTACGTTCACGTTCACATAGCTACATTCACGTAGTTACATAGATACGTAAACGTAGAAAAATCAAAATAATTAATGGATAAAATTAGAAAAAACGCTAATTTAGAATAATGGATAATTGGGAGGTTAGTTTCAGAAAATTTGCTAATTAACAGAAAATTGAGAAATCAGAAAAAACACGAATTCACTGTAAAATTCAGATGAATCGCTAATTCACGGCTAAAGGTGGGAAAAATGGCTATTTATGGGGCTAAATTGACAACACTTGCTATCTCAGAGAAACAAATTAAGTAAATGGAGACAACTTTGGCTAAAATGAGAAAATATAGCGCTATTTCACTGATAATCGCTCATTAGCGGCTCAAATCTGGAAAAACACAAATTCATTGCAAGAAAAATCGCTAATTTACGGCTGAAATGGAGATAAATCGCTAATTCGTGGCTAAAATGGAGTCAAATCGCTAATTCTCCGATGAATTTGAGAAAAGTTGATGAAGTTTGGTGGAAAACAACGCCAATTTGTGGTTCCTGAATCCTGATGGCAACTTCAAGGAGGCGTTGTTGAGATAGGCACCAAAAATGAGCTGCCCCGGGGTAAATTTTTTGTGCAAATTGAAAACGCCATTATGCTGTGGTTAACTGATGTTGTTGAAGTTGGCCCCAAGTGCGTTTTATTCAAGGCGCCACGGACTTTGGCTAAGATCAAAGTGTTGTGTTCGATGTATGGTGAGGGGGTGGTCCGTCTGAGTTCTTACAACCAGGTTTGTGGCCCACGGCCAAAAAAGATTGACCGGCCCTGCCCTAAACGGTGAGTAATGACACCAGTTGAACGTTATTGCCCAATTTCGGGGCGTTAGTACCTACCTATTTAGATGTCGTTTTCCTCTCTCATTCTCAAGAATAGTCGAACTTTAGATCAAAATCCAGTTGTGAGGAGTCAAAGGCCCTTGAACGAGTCATATTAATCTGATCCAAAGTAACGTAGTCTGTTTTTTCCCCTAAAAGCCAGGTTTGAGACGATAATACTCACTTTCTTTATCTAACCAATCAGCTACGATTCCGCAGTTGATCTATAATGGTCATTTTCAGCCCAGTGATGTTAAATTTTATGGGCTTAACTGCGAGTAGTGACGCCTGTAGCCCCACAATGAGTTTTTGGCTGAAGATATTTACTTTTCTCGGCTAAACAGCAAGTTATATGAGAGGTGACACTACTTTATTTTTGAAATAAGGACCCCGGGCTCTGGAATAGTCTATGATACGATCACCATGAGCCTCTCGTGCAGAAAACCAACCAGAAAAACCGGAACCGGTTCATAAAACTGGTAATTTTGTGAGTGACTTAGCCGCAGGACTTGTTTATTCGGGTTTTCATTTTTGGTACATTTCCATGGAAGGGGCTTCGCCAGAGTCCAGGGCGACGAAACCAGATTTTGACTGTTTGTCTATCCTAATCTTAAATGGTGTTCTAAGGAGTTTCTAGTCCTCCCTTGCACTCGATGGTGTAATGGATACAATGCTGGACTTTTGAAGGCAAATTCACCTTTACAACTGAGGAAAAAAAGGTTCCTATTTGCTAAAATTGAGAAAAGCGCTCATTTGTGGCTTTAAGGAAACAATATTAATTTCGCGGTTCACGGAGGTCTTTGAAAAACGGCTAAAATCGAGAAAAAAAACACTCATCTGCTATTCTTAAGGGGGAGTTGTATACATGTGATTCCTCGACCCCCCTCCAATCATACCTCGCTTACTCCGCGTTACGGAAATTACCGCCGTATTTCTGCACCAATCGTGGACTTCAAGGGCTCATTTAAATCTTCAGGAAATTCCGCACAAGCGTACGATCTTGCTTTCCTAAATAAGTCGTCGAAAGAGTGTGAATTTTCAAGGTTTGTATGCGTTTTACAGTTATTTTAGGGATGAAATATGAAAAAGGAAGATCGTACGCTTGTGCGGAATTTCCTGAAGATTTAAATGAGCCCTTGAAGTTCACGATTGGTGCAGAAATACGGCGGTAATTTCCGTAACGCGGAGTAGGCGAGGTATATGATTGGAGGGGGGTCGAGGAAACACATGTACAACTCCCCCTTAAAGGGGCCCACACACGGTCAAACATGCTTGACAAGCATGGTTTTATTAGTTTCGCTTGTCAAGCATGTTTGACGTTTGATGCCGCACCCACACGGTCAAACTTGTCGTCAAGCTTCAACTTCAAACGTGCGCCCAAGCTTCAGCAGTGGTCAGTGTTCATTTTGCGTTCATATGTTTAAGTATGGATATTAACCATTTGAGTAATTTGTATTGCCTTATCAGGGCCAAAGCCGCAAAAAAAAGCCAAACATGTTTGTCAAATGTCTGAGAGCAAATTTTCTGGCAGTGACTGAAAACCGTCAAACGTGATGTCAAACCTTCAAACATGACCCCACACACGATCAAATCTGCTTGTCAAGCGGGGTTGTCAAACCATGCTTGTCAAGCATGTTTGCCAACCTCGCTTGACAAGCAGATTTGATCGTGTGTGGGGTCATGTTTGAAGGTTTGACATCACGTTTGACGGTTTTCAGTCACTGCCAGAAAATTTGCTCTCAAACATTTGGTTTGACAAACATGTTTGATCGTGTGTGTGTGTTTCAAACCATCAAACCTTCAAACCACAAAGAAAAAAGGGTATTGGGGTGATTTTTATTATAATGAAAAAATTGGTTTATCATAATAATCCTTTGACTAAATATAGGGTGTTTCACGAGGACAGGACATACTTTCCTGGAAACATGGAGCATACTTGCACACTTTACGTCTATAAGATAGACGATAAGAAAAAAGAATATATTTATAAAAAATCTCTGAGCACATCTCAGCTCTTCCAACAGATTTGCGTGGCTAAAGTACCTCTTTTCATGAGCCATTGTTTGGTCCACATAGACCTTTTCTTCTTTCTGTGGGCTTTATTTTGCGGCTTCGGCCCTGATAAGGCAATACAAATAACTCAAATGGTTAATATCCATACTTAAACATATTATGAACGCAAAATGAGCACTGCTGAAGCTTGGGCGCACGTTTGAAGTTGAAGCTTGACGACAAGTTTGACCGTGTGGGTGCGACATCAAACGTCAACATGCTTGACAAGCGAAACTAATAAAACCATGCTTGTCAAGCATGTTTGACCGTGTGTGGGCCCCTTTAAGGCAAGCCCATCAGAACTGAAATTCATTGGAATAATTGAGAAATAGGGTTAATGGGAATGGGGAACTTGTATGAACGTCCGATTTGGGAGAAAAGCATATAATATTATATCGGTGAATTGGCACGCGGGCAGAACGATATCGACGGTAGTTGCGCCCGGTGAAAGTTTCGTGGTCTGGAGATTTTCGAAAAAATTCAAAGTTCTTCTTAATTCAAAGTGGGGTTGGATGGTGCGAGGGGAAAGTACGCCAGTATTCACTTGTGAAGCATTTGACGGAACTCTAAAATATTTTGTTTACAAATAACAAGAAAATTAGCATCCGGAAATCGCGCCTCCCTCCCTTTTCCCCAAACCATCTGTTTGAACCCTGGACCATCACATACACATGTGTTCCTACATAATAAAATAATATAATTGTTGATTCGAACGAATTTAACGCGTTTCTGTTACGAGTCGAAACGTTCTCCCATCGTCACGAGGAGCAGAAGTCAAGAAATTCCGACAAATCAACAACCTCGTGATTTGGAACTCGCCCTTCGCGAAGGTCAGTCTTTTCCATCTTTATCGCTCGAAGAAGCCTTCGCCCAGACAAGTCCCACTACAGTGATTAACAATCCCACCGAACAAAGTCCTCTGAACCGCTCCATAACACCGTTCCCAACCGATCAACAATCCGAGTTGCCAGTTCATCCTCCAGCCCCTTCACAGGACGAACAAATTGTCCATCGCCAAATAACTCTTGTTATAACCCAATTCGAAATGTTTTCGGAAAGATGTCGTACTTTCCCCTTTGACCACCCAGTCGCTCATCGTCTCTCGTCCTCTTTGAAAATGGAGCTACATAAGCTTTCAACGTCTTTCGAAAACAAAGTTCTTCAAAATTTACCAATTATATCCGATGACGAACTCTGTTTATCTCTTTTCTCCGCTGCGAATGCCGAAGAGAGTTTTTTGCTCAACGTTTTAACATACGCGGAGTCCCCTATCAACAAGAATAACCAAGATTCCGTAGACCACTTAAAGGAATTGAAATTGCACCAATTTCTTCCAGAGAAAATTCCGGTTTTCAACGGCCAGTTAACAATGTTTGCCGAGTTCATTTCTGCGTTCAACGATGCCGTTCATCGCAGACCCATCGCCAAGCAACAGAAACTTATTGCTCTTCGTAAGAAACTTGATGGACGACCTCTAGAATTTATCAGTAACTACGGCTCTTCCTCAACGGACTACGACAGCGCCTACAAGGCCCTCCTCGACAACTATTCAGGCAAATATCGTTTGCTCACTGCTACCCTCGAAAACCTCTTGAAATCACCCCGGTTACATAATTCAAATCTCGAAAGTGTTGAAACATTCGTGGCCAGCACTTCAAATTTAGTTCAAGCTATTCAAAATATGAACGTTCCGGACCTGGGAAATGTTATGCTGTATTTTCAAATTTTTCGAACAGTTCCTCAAAATCTACAAGACAGTTTTTCGGATAAATATCAGGATTCGAAAGACGAACTGCCGACAGCTGAATCTATTTTAACCTTTCTGTCGGATCATCTTTCAAAACTTCGGAAAAGGTCGTCCTCATCGCTAACTTCTCAGGTCCATGCTAATCGACCCCCCGCTCCAAGCACCCGTCGTTCAACGTCGCCCCTCCGTTCGTTCTCTTCTTCGTTTCTTTCCTCTCGTAGGAATTCGCCTGTTTCTAACAATTCTAGGAAAAAGTATTGTTTCTTTTGCAACGAAAATCATTTTTTGTACTCATGCCCTCAGTTTTTGAATTTGACTAGCCCCCTTCGAAAAAATTTCATTTGTGTAAACAATCTTTGTGAGAATTGCTTTTCGTCCAAGCATACAGTCGACGCCTGCCCTTCAAGCAGGACCTGCGCCTTTTGCAAACAGAAGCACCATTCCTCTCTGCACTTTACACCGAACGAAAATCAAAATTTTCCTCGTCAATCTCTTCGCTCACGATCACCGTCCCCCGTCAACTCCCTCTTGTCAATTATTTCAAATAAATTCGTTAAAAATTATGTGCAGCTCAATTGTGCGTCAGCTACTTCCTCTTGCTACAAAACCCCCAAAAACCGATCGGTAGCAGACATGGAACACGACGTTTCGATAATTCCTACAGTCTCCGTACAAGTTTCACAGGATAGTAGAAAGTGGCACTTAGTTCGCGCTATTCTCGACACGGGCAGTGAAACGAACTTAATTTCTTTGTCGTGTGCCAAAAGATTGCCATTAAAAGTTGAACCATTACGTAGTTCAATCGCTGGGGTTGGAGGCAATACAGGTACAACTGTCGTAGGCATAGCGTCAGCTTACCTGTTTCAAAATCCATCATTACCCAAACTCTTGATATCGTTTAGAGTACTCGCTGATTTCCCAGCAATTCGCTTACCGTCATTTACACTCCCTCGTAAACGATGGTCTCACCTGAATGACCTTCGATTTGCCGATCCTTTCTACCATGTCTTTTCTCCCATCGAGATCATCTTTGTTTCTGAGCTGTTCGACCGTATCGATTCAGGAGAGATCATACATTCGATCAGGGGCTCTCCAAACGCCAGAAAGACCACACTCGGCTGGGAAATCTCCGGCTAATTCAAACAACCCCCTTCGAAGCAAGTCAAATTCCACCCCACAGTACTCGACAACGAAAATTTCCCTCGTCGTAACTCTTCACATAGCCAAAACAATAAGCATCCGTTGTCCAATACTAGCAATAATAATTCTCTTCCTCGTCACTCCCCCCTCATCACGACTATATTACTGCCAGACTCCACCACCGCAGCACCTCTTCCTCAACGTAACAATTGGCACCGAATTTATCCTCGCGATATATTCACCAGCGTGACTCTTTACCCCAAAAGAACATCCGAACTTAACGAACTCCTTCAATCCTCGAAAATGTCGCAGCAAGTCAAGTTCTCTCGAACCGTACGAAATCATCAAGAAAAACCAATCACTTATTGTTCTTCCACACCCCTCATTCCCTCCCACCCCACTACAATGTTTTCCACAGTTCGCGACTTCTTTGCTGACAGTGCTCGCCTTTTAGAACAAATGTTTCGTCTGGAATCAGTCGAAGAGGCTCTTCCACTCACGCCTGATGAATCTAAAGCAGAATACATTTTCGCCAATTCAACTAGAAAGACTCTTGATGGTCGTTTTATGGTTACTTTACCGTTCAGAACCGACCCTTTAGTTTTGGGTACCAGTCGGCTCATAGCTATAAAACGATGCCATCAGCTCGAACGCCGTTTTCTAAAAGATCCGACATCCAAGGCCCCTTATAACAATTTTATTCGAGAATATTTGCAGCTCGGTCACATGGAACCCGCACCTCCACCAACACCTGCCCAGCCAAATTTTTACTTGCCCCATCACGCTGTGCATCGCCCTGATGATCCTCCTGAAAAAATCCGTGTGGTCTTTAACGCATCCCAACGTACATCCAACGGATATTCTCTCAATGACATTTTGGTCACCGGACCCAGACTCCAACTCGACCTGGGAGATGTCATCACCAGGTTTCGTTTCGATCGGTGGGTATTCACAGCCGACACTCGTCAAATGTTTCGCCAAATATTACATTTTCCTGCAGACCGAGAATTCTTGCGCATCGTATGGCGGTTTTCCCCAACCGAACCGATTCAAGATTACAGGTTGACTACGGTTACCTATGGAACAGCATGCGCGCCATACCTGGCGGGAAAGGTAGTTCAAACTTTAGCCGTTGAAAACAAAAAATCACACCCTGTCGCTTCTGAAAATCTTCTCAAAAGAACGTACGTGGATGACATCAACGGTGGTGGTCCGACTATCGATGAGGCTCTTGAAACAAGACGAGAAGTCCAAAATTTACTTTCCGTAGCTTGCCTTGAAGTCAGGAAGTGGGCAGCCAATCAACCCAGGCTACTCGACGACATTCCTAAAGACCATATTCTTCCTTTTCTTGACTCGGTTTCAATGGATATTCAAGAAGCAAAAACTCTAAAAATTCTTGGGCTGTGTTGAAATCCAAAGCTAGACGTGTTCCATTTCATCATAGTCCCCGTTCTCGAGATCTATACAAAACGATAACTCGCAAGCCAAATTTCAAAGATTTTCGATCCCCTAGGCTGGTTGATTCCAGTAACGGTCTTTGCAAGAGGAATTTTCCGGAGAATTTGTCAAAACTCGTACCACTGGGACGATCAGTTACCTCCCTCCATTGTTGATGACTGGAAAAATTTGGCTCTTCAACTCTCCTCATTAAAAAATATAAAACTACCTCGTCTTACAAAAAGTCATTCAGCTGACTTATGGTTAGTCGGTTTCGCCGACGCTTCGGAGCGTGCCTACGGTGTAGTTTTATACATTGTCAGCAGGTCTCAAGGTTCGAAAGACAGTTCGGTTCGCCTCTTAACAGCAAAAGCTCGTATCGCACCAGTGAAACCAGTCACTGTGCCACGTCTGGAACTTTGTGCCGCTCAACTTCTGGGAAGAACGATTAAGAAGTTTTTACCACTCATTCGCATTCCTCGACTCGATCCAGAGCACGTGCTTGCTTTCAGTGACTCTATGATAGCTCTATCGTGGATAACTGCAAATCCGCCACCTGTGTGGCAATTTTTCGTCGGTAATCGAGTTGCAGATATCCTGTCAAACGTCCCTGCAAGTCACTGGTACCACATAGCGTCGGAAGAGAATCCTGCCGATTCAGCATCTCGTGGCTTGAAACCTTCGGACCTCCTCTCCAATGATTTGTGGTGGGAAGGCCCCCGTGGTTGAAAGAAAACCCCCTGAATTGGCCTCTAGTCAGAATTACTCCGGAGCTCGTTTTCGTCCAACTGTTCAAATCGAAAACAAGACTGTTTTGACCACCTCGTATTCAGTCCGCGAATTTACAGGGTTTAAAGAAGTACCTACTGGAAGACAAATTTTCCAATCTCACTACCCTTCAATCAGTAGTTGGGTGGTGTCTCCGTTTTCTTTATAATTCTTCTGCCGCTAACGTGCGACGCAAAGGCCCCCTATCAGCTTCAGACCGTAGACACGTGATGGATGTTTTAATGCACAGAGCGCAGGCGCAAGAACTTTCTCTGGAGCTCTCCGACGCTCAACTCTCGAAACCAAACCTACAATTGACAAAAGTCCTGGGTCTTTTCGTCGACTGCAAAGGAATTTTACGAGTTGGAGGACGCCTTAACTACTCAAATATTTCCGAGAAAGCGAAACATCCTGCTCTACTCCCACAAAAGCATCCTCTCACAAGACTTGTAATTGACCATGCTCACACATCATGTTTACATGTAGGTCCTCAGGCTACGTACGCTTACATCAGAACGCAGTATTGGATCGTCAATGGACGAAATACCGTACAGCGTCAGTTGAGTAAGTGTGTTCGATGTTTTTCAGTGAAGCCTCGACCGTACGAGCCTCCTATGGCTGATTTGCCCAAAGAACGGGTTAGCGGTACTTATCCTATATTGTCGGTGTCGACTTTGCTGGGCCTTTCAAAGTCTCGAACACTGGGAAGCGTGGCTCCAAGATTATAGACGTATACCTAGCTGTGTTCTTGTGTTTTTCTACGAAATCAGTCCACATTGAAGTCGTTTCGGACTTGTCAACAGACAAGTTTTTAATCGCCTACGAACGTTTTGTCTCAAGAAGAGACTATCCGTCAGCTGTTTGGAGTGACAATGGTCGACATTTTTCTTGGAGCCGCGAATGAAATTAAGAAATTATGGCATCTTATACTCAGTCCGGAACATCAAAATGCTTGCTCGATGAAAGCCACCAAAAATTTGACCGAATGTCTTTTCATACCTCCGTACGCACTTCATTTCGGAGGTCTTTGGGAAGCTGCCGTCAAATCGATGAAGTGTTTACTTGAGCTGGTACTACAGAATCAAATTCCAACAATGGAAACCTTTCAAACTATTTCGGTTCAAGTAGAAGATGTTCTTAACTCTCGCCCTTTGACTGTAATGTCGAATTCTCCAAAAGATTTGTCGGTCTTAACTCCAGCCCAATTTTTGGTTCAACGTCCGTTGACCAATTTGCCGACCGAGCCAAATTTTTACGATCGGTATACTCTGACCTCGAAATGGCGATTCATCACGAACACAATGCAACAATTTTGGAAAAGATGGCGACTAGAATATCTACAAGAAATGCAACAAAAAACCAGGTGGAATACACCTTCAAAATTAGCTAATATTGGGGATGTGGTACTCGTCGTGGAAGAAAATGCTCCCCCTCTTCAATGGGACAGAGGTGTCATCGTTAAGGTCTATCCTGGAATTGACGGTATACCTCGTGTAGCCGACGTGAAAACTTCCTCCAGCATCATACAGCGGCCAGTTCGCTGACTTTGCCCTCTACCTGAAACTTAAGACGCCCGGGGAAGATGTTTGAACCCTGGACTATCACATACACATGTTTGTGTTCCTACATAATAAAATAATATAATTTTTGATTCGAACGAATTTAACGCGTCGTTACGAGTCGAAACACCTTCCATTTCATTAACTAACTTTTGACGTAATCGAACCCCCACTCAAAATTAAAAAAAAAATCATTGATTCAAATTTTTAATGTGAGCAATAGTCTTGTTGAAGAGTCCTCTTCAAGAAACACCTCGGCGTGCTTTAAAAATGTGCAAGCTCCCGATTTGAGGCTAAACAGTTGGAAAAAGCCCTGATTCAAGGTGAAAATTGATAGAATTGTTTAATGGTGGCTATATATGTTTAAAAGACACACAAAAGTGATTCGCTGTTAAATTGCGGGGGGGGGGAGACAATTCGTGCAGTTTTTACAGCCCACTCTGCTCTACTTTACACAGTTTTTCCACCCTCCCACCATAGACGCTTTTTTTACGCAACAAACTGGGCAATAATGAAATAGATCAATTTCGAATAGCTCAGTCCCCCTTTTTTGGATGTTATTGTTGGTTTAAGTTAGAATAACAATTGGATGATGGATGTATTTTACGGGGCTTCCTGGTTGGGTGTGTGTTAGTTAAGAATGCAGGATTATAAATCGGCTTATAAATTAAGTATGTGTAATGGGGGAGGGGGGTGTTTCCCGCTACGTGAGGTGATGCGGTAACTCGAATAATGAAAAGTTAAATTGCGAAGGTCCATAATACACGAAGAGGGTGATGAGTGTGTAAGTTTTGAATGAAGAGGGTGGGGAAAAAATTATTTTGGTATTAACTGTTAGGAATTAGCTCTTAACCAAACCACCCTAAAAAGACCCTTTTCTGATCTACCCCGGAAAATGACAAAATTAATTTCACCCTCTCTAATTTTCAATCATTTTATAATTTGCTTATGACTAGCAGCGCGTATAAACGAGAATTGCTCGGTTTATCAACATTTTTCATCTATTGTCAGACTTCAACGTTTTTTTAAGAAGGGGCTCAGTTTGCCTGGCCTCCCAAATAAAAATGTATAAATCAGTCAAGTTCTGGATGCGAAATTACCCAACGGTGATGAGACCGTCGCAGTCGATTTGACGGTAACGGAGTCAACGGTTTACTCAAGATTAAGGTTTAATTTGAATTCGTAATTGCACGCCAATTTAACGTAATTATAACTGGTAAAGATTCGCAGTACGATGAGCCTTGTCCAACGTGTTCTATGGCAAGGTGAAGCAAATTTTAACCAGAGCAATTATGTCGCACACAAATTACGCACACCCAGCGAAAAGGCTTAATCTTTCTTCTCTATGCTAATTTGACAGGTGCGGGACCTTAGTGCTTCTACTCGCACCCTTTTATGCAACCCGAAAGAGGATTCTCATTTTTCGGATTAGTTTTAGAGGAGGATTAGCGAGCTGTAAATTAGACTCCAACAATGATATATCTAGGTAACAGGGAAGTTTCCTGTTTCAAGAGGAATTTTATGTTTTACGTTCACTTCAATGTAATTTAAAGTGTATTCCACGGAACAATTTTTGTAGTGCTTGCGTAAAAAAAAAAAAATTATATCGATTTCTCCCTGAATTTCCTATAATGTACAAAAAAAAAGTTTCAAGAGGAATCCTTGGCTTCAACAGGCGGAGAATTGTTAATTTTGTTTTTTTTCTCCGTACAACGGGGAAAATCTGATCGTAAAAAAAAAGAAAAGGTTTAACGTAAGACAGGATGAGGGGTTGGAAAGCTATAACATTTTCCTCAGGTTCAACAAAAAGACGTTTGATTGCCTTTTCACCCCCTCCCATACAATCACAAACTATTGCTGCTGGGCCCTGGCCTCACTCTTTCTCTCTCTTGTCGTTTTCACTCTTTTACACCGCCTCTCGTCACCACTGGTGGCGATGTGGCGGGCACGTTTTACAAACATGCTTCACGTTCCAAACATCGTTACTTTTTTTTTTTCTTCTTTCTCGCTGTCCCAGTACGAACAAACTGTGAATTTCGAATTCAATTTCAAGCTGAGAGTCATTTCAGATTTGTATTCTCTCACTCTCTCTCTCTCACTCCCTCTGTCATTCGATTCACTCACAGAGATACTCTTATTTTGATTCCAAATCAATTTGATACATTGTTTTCAATTGTCGATTGTTCCTTCAAGCTCGACGTCGAGTGAATTACGGACAAGTTGAGATTTGGTTTTGATGTAGAAGATGAAAAAAAGCTGTGGATTCTGATAGATTTTACGAGAAAGGGGGTGGAGGATATCTAATTTTCCTCCAGTTCAGTTTCTGGTTAATTTCCTTTAGTGGTGATCTATCAAATTTATCTTTCTTAGAAATTCCGTGGTAGAATAGAAGAATAAAAATGGTGGAGGAGTGGGAGGGAATCTGTGGGTCGAACGCTTCATCAAATACATAATCGAGCGTAAGGGGGGAGGGGACCTCACAGCTTGTTACTCAAAATAAACAGCCGAGCAATAACAAAGATTTATTCTCGCCCTCACCCGACACTGCAGTGCCCCGTCTTTCGCGTTATTTCATTCAGAACGATGGTCACGAACTTCTATTAGCGCCCAGAAATTTATAGAGAGAGAGAGAGTGTGTGTGTGTGTGTGAGAGGAAAACACGGGGGTGTGCTGCGACTCCTATTACTATTTCGTGGCTGGAAATGTTGCTTGATCAAAGGTATTACAAATTATTTTCTATTTGTTCCTCAAAATTACTTTCCTTGCAGTTTGATTTACATTTTCATGCGTTGCCGTGGCTAAAACCCTCGCATATAATGTCAGTGGAGCGGGGTGAGCTTTGACGTCAGAGTTTGGTTAGGACATTAACTTGCTAAGCTTCGGTGATTTTTCAACAAAATTCACTGCTTCCTACAGCCTATTCCTTAGTTCTGTTCTAAACGAGGTAGCGTAATTGGGAAAACGTCACCTACCTACGCCATTTTCTATAGTCATTCACCAACCTCAGCTTTTTTCAATACCTACCATGAAAACCGTCATAACGTTTCGAAGCAATTTTCCGTTGAGTCATTGTATAAGAAAATGATCCCGCGTGGGAAGTGTTGGTTTGATGGAAGAGAAGACTGTGTATATTTATTACCCAGTGCATTATGCATAGTCAGCCATTTACAATAATTCATGGAGGTAGGAACAAGTTGAGGGAGTGAAACGCATTTTTCGTGAAGCCGGTCGCCATTACTACACACCATCTGTTATCAGGGATCACCCAACAAAAACATTGACTACATATTTGGTACAATGATCACCTTGCATTAAAAAAGCCTTTCTCTCTATACGGAAGGAATAATTACTACACCAACGTACAGAAGGGGCACTCTCAATAATTGTTGGGGGCATGTGACGCCAAATGTATAGGTTTCGTCTCGTTGGGGGCTGTTATCACTGTGTCAGGTTATGTTAGGACACCCCTCCTTTCTTGGCAATTCTAACTCCCCCTACCACAACCACTTTATATTCTCTGGATTTTCCTTATATTTGCCATTTAAATGTCCAGCACTTTCGCCTCTTAGATTAGTACCCTTGAATACTCGCTCGATTTTCGAAGCCACAACCAAAGTCGTATAGATACCAAGTCATTTCTCTTTTGATAACGCGTGGTCACTGAAACTAGAGGGAAAATTGCTCCCGCCAGAGTGCCACATGACATTTAGTCCCAAAATTTGGCGATTTGGAAAACGCTGGAAAAATAATAAATAAACAGATAGTTTATAAAAAACCAAATGAAAACTACGAATATCGGGTCAATCCCTGACATAATAGTAATGAATGGTTCTAGCAGACTAAAACTGAAGAAGATTTCCGTTGAAATAAACAAAACTTTATTGCATCTATTGGAACTGTGTTGTTTCACGATTTTGTATCAAGTGCAGCGAAATCCTGGGCATTCTCAAGCATCATTCCATCTCCTCTGCAAACCGAACGCTGAGGGTCAGTTTCACGCGGATAATAACCTCGCCCTATCCAAACAGCCTTCGTCAAGTACATGGCATGTTTTTTCACGCTTTATTTGTGCTGCAACCATTTTAAGTACTCATTCCAATCTACAATGCAGTTAGTTGTCATTTTCCAAATTTCGTCCCCAAAATAACTTCAAACCTGCCTTGAACTTTTACCTTGAAAATGTACGCTCCACCTTCGACTCACTAACGGCGGACTTCTATCTACAGTTTCTTTCCAAGTTCCTCTGGCTCATGGCTCTGTTGGATTTTACACTGGGGTACGAAACACGACGGAATTTTAAGTTGAAATTAATTGTTTTCATAAAGAAAATGGATGGAAATGAATCGAAATAATAAAAAAATATTCTATCAGTGAAAATGTCCAAAATCCAGGGGGCTTATTCTCTAAAGCGCCCCATACACTGTCAGTTTAACTGAAGGCAATCGTGAGGCCGTCGATCGGGGTTACCCACCATGGACTGCAGTCCACCTGCAGTCCGTGAAAACTGAAGGTGTGTGGCCGTAGGACCGGCTAGGATTGGACGTGAGATCATTGACTGACAGTGAATGTTGCCCGTCGATTTTGGCCGGACGGTCGCCTCTTGAGGCGACGGCCTGCAGGCAATCGCATAGTGTATGGGGCGCTTAACTCCGAAGCAATAGCTTTTTCGAAGTCATATGTTTATTTCATTAATTTTCTTCAAACAAATGAATGAAATAAACACAGGGTGGCGAAAAAAATACTGCTTGTTGTTAGAGAATAGGCCCCCAGGTGTAATTTTATTTGCTTCACTTGTAGTTTGTGAAGCAAACACTTTATGTTTTTAAAAAAGTTGAGATCAAGTGTTGGAAGAGCGCTCTGGCGGGATCAAAATTTCCAATTTCATGAATGACCACCGTTTCCATAGCGATCTTAATGAGTGAAAGAACTTGGATTCTATACAACTTTGGCCACAACATTGAGAAAATGGTCAGGATAATCGAGGAAATAGGCGAGAAACAAACAAAAAAATATAGGAAGAAGTACTTTTTGAAAAAAAAAAAAAATGGTCGACGTCTATTTAAAACAGCAGCAAACAAAAAAATATGTTTTTGTACAGCCGGGCGTAAAGACCGGAAATTCGCCCGCTGGGAGAGTCTTGAGCGGGCTACATCAGCCCGCTGCGTCTTTTTTTAGGTCTTTTGTGGTTTTTTAAAAAAATGTTTCTTCCTAATTTTGTTTTTAAATTGAACATTAGCCATAAAAACACAAAAATAAGCAATGTAAATTACGTTGAGAGGCGATTAAAGTACTCTCTGTATATCAGCTACGTCATCCTTTCATTCGCTGGCTAGAATATGTGTTTACTTCTGTTTATTAAGCAAACCATATGCTTTGCGTCTGTGTAGTCTGTGTAACCTATCAAAATGCTTCATTTTTCGAAGGAATTAATTTTATTGGTTGCACAGACGACTCCTCAGTCACATAGCACATACCTTCTGATCGGGGCTTATAAGACTGGTTTTTATGATTATTATTATAATAATTATGAATTTCGGCTGTACAAAAAATAGCGTACAACACTCGGACGGTATTCCTCATTACGATTTCGGGCGACAACTGCCCTCGGCTTCACCTCGGGCACTTCCTGTCAACCTCGACCGTAATGAGCATCATACCTTCCTTGGATCGTAAAGGGCTGGGCAGTAATTGAATTAAATGTATTTGAATTACGTAATTCAATTACAATTAGCAATTTGTAATTGATAACAACACGCCATTGTAATTGATAATTTGTAATTAAAAGCACTTTTTCGAAGTAATTTGTAATTAACAATTACCAATTACATTTCCATCTTCAGAGCCAATATTACTTCGAAAACTCAGCGGGTACTATTTCACGCCTTACATGGAGCTTTTGGAGGAGTTCTAGCATGAAATTCTCTGAAAAAAAAAAGAGTTTCAAAGCAATTATGACACGAGCGATATCCTCGAGCTTAGGGTTGCCAATTTGAAATATGAGAAAAACGTTACAAAAGTTTCAAAGATCAAAACCCCAAACCAGTGGCGTAAGTAGGAATTTGTCTTGGGGTGGGGGGAAGGATCAGATTGAAATCTCGTAAGGTTGAAAGGAGGCGGGTAATTTCACATTTTAGTCATCATTCCACCCAGCCAGCACACTCTTGAATCTGGACATCTTGCTGGCCTCATCATAACCTCAATCTCTCAGTTAAGGGCGATTTTTGAACTCTACCCGCAAATTAGCGCTTTTCTCAATTTTGGCCGAGTGTATCGTTCTTCTCAATTTCAGCCAACGATTTGCGGTTTTGCCCCACCCCCTTCCATAGCCATGAATTTGCGCATTTTCTCAACTTTAGCAGCAAAGTATCGTTTTATCCTGAGAGCGATGTTTCTTATTTATCCACGTTTTCCTCAATTTCAGCAGCATATTACCGATTTTTTAATCTTTTTACCAGGGGATTAGCACTTTTCTCAGTTTCAGCTGGAAATTAACGTTTTTCTTTAGTGTTTTCCTCAATATTAGCCGCAAAATAGGGGGACTTTTCATGAATTACGATGTTTTTGTTTCACCATATGTACGCAATGCATGATTTTTCTCAGTTTACTCGGGAATTAGCGGTTTCTTCACCTATTAATTGCCACAAATTGGCTTTTTTTTTTTTTTCAATTTCAGCCTGAAAAGCTGCCTTCAAAATCCGCAAATTGGCGTGTATTCAGTTTTTGGTGCAAACAAGAATTTTTCTCAATGTCAACCGCGAATTAGCGCTTTTTTTAAATTGTAGCGGCGACGTGTCGTGGCGTTTCAAACCTGTGAATTAGCGAATTTTCTCCATTTCAGTCACAAATTGGCGCCTGGCGCAATTTCAGCTGTAAATTGGCGATTTTTTCCATTCTTAGCCGCGAATTAGCAAATTTTCTCAACTCTTAGGCTTAAAATTAACCTTTCTCTTAATTTTGACCAGGCTGATTATTTTATTTTCTTAATATTACCTGCAAAATAGCGGGTTTTCACATTATACCACCGCATTAGCAATTTTATGAAACTTTTATAGGTAAAGATTATTGCTTCTTTTCAGTTCTAGCCGTGAATTAGCGTAATTTTTAACATTGTACTATAGCCATGCATGAATTTGCCATTTTTCTGATTTTAGCCACAAAAATGCCTTCAGAAGGTACGAATTTAAATTACAAATGTAAATTTTTTTTTTCAAACCAAAAAATGTACATCTGTCCATCATTTTCTGTCAAAAAATCATCATTTTTAAATTATAAATTTCACGACACTTAATTCGTTAATTATTGATGTTTCTCAATTTTAAGCGAATTTTTGCTTTTTCTAAAATAGCAGCGTGGTAGCATCTCCATGCAACACTTGCATTATCTACTGAATTTTGTCAATTTTTGCCAAGAATCGGCGTTTGACTCAATTTAAGCTGCAAATTAACAATTTTTCCCATTTTTAACTGAGAATTAGCACTTTTCCCCCAATTTGAACTGAAAATTAACGTTTTTCTTAATTTTAGCTGCGCTAATTGGTGATTTTTTTAATTTTTGCCGCGAATTAGTGGTTTTGTTCATTTTGTATCCGCGAATTAACGTTTTTCCATAACTCCATATCTGCAAATTGCAAATTAGCGATTTTTCCCAATTTCAGTGTGATATAGCGTTTTGTGCTAATTTTGCGTCCATTCAGCATCCTATTCCCTTTTTCATACGCGAATGGGCGATTTTACGCCATTTCAGTTGTAAATTTGCCATTTTTGGCCAATTTTAACCTGAAAGCGTCTTTTATTTGTCAGTATAATAGCGTGTTTTCTCAACTTTACACAAAACTTTTTGCGTTGATTTTCACAATTTATTCGTAGAATGGCCTCTATGTACCGGGAATCAGCGATTTTTTTCTTAATTTTAGTCTGGACGTTGCATCACGAGACCACGAATCAGCCATTAGCGAATTAGCCAAATTAGCAAACCATGACTATCCGGGGTTCCACGTGACAGTTCGCAGGCTGGGATGTGGGGCAAAATTAGCCAAATTAGCAAATTTGACTCCGGACATTTCGCAACCCTACTCATGCGACGCGTTTGGCATCTTGGGGCTATGCTGTTCCTGCTTCCTATCTCAAAGATCTGTTCTGACGTTCGATTGTTGGCTGGACGCACTAAAAAAACGACAGTGAACAAGAGCAAGACGCTTGCGTGTTCCACAAATCCAGCTCTTGGGTAAATGGTAATTGAAAAAGTAATTCAATTACAGTAATTGTAATTTTTAATTATTCGTGGAAGTGAATATTAATTGGTAATTTGTAATTAATCCGCTTTTTTGGATGTAATTTGTAATTAATTACTCAAAAAGCTGTAATTTGCCCACCCCTGATCGTAATATACTATTCTCTACACATAACCTATATAGTAACCCCTTTCCCGCTTAATATTCTCGCCCTAGAGCGAGAATATTACCCCAGTGCGAGAAAATGTAAAAAAAAAAAAAAAAAAAAAAAAAAAAATCGGAAGCCTTCCTACCAATAGAATTCAGCTGGGATAAAATAGGCCCCGCCCACATCACCTCACTTAAATACTTTTGAGTCCTCTCCAATTTACTATTTCTTCCTCCGTAGGACTTCTTCTTCAGGCTAAAGTTTTTGAACAATTGCGTTCGAATTTTACTATCTTTGGCCATTGGTAGGTGTAGAGAAAATGCCGTACGATACACGAGCGGAAACAGCTACTCGACTTCGTCTAGTGTCGGCAACTAATCGTACTCGTTCGGAATGAGAAATTTTCCGCTATTGTATCGTAATATACTATTACTTCTGGGTTCCCTACGGGAATAGAAGTATGGTGTTTCTTTTTACGTGTTCTCGCGCTGGTGCGAGAATGAAATCCATTCTCGCACTGGGGTAATATTCTCGCTCTACATATAGGGCGAGAAATTGACCTATTTCGAAATTCGAAGCGCTGGAGGGCTTCAGCGAGCGTGAAAGCGGTTATTCTAGGGTATGTTTAGAGAAAATTAAATCTGAAGCCTTCTGATGAATAGAATTTGAACGATTTCGTTCGAAATAACACAATCCTATTCACTAAAATTAGACCATAGGTAGACCTTGGTTTTTGGTTTGTTCTTTTATCTTTGGCCATTGGTACGTTACAGAAAATGTCGTACAACACCCCTAGAATGGAAATATTGAGTAAAAATTACTCCTTCCACTTTGCAAACGATAGCAGCGAACGAATGATGACACGTGCTGCCCTCTTATTCAAACTTTGCCTTCCCCAGGTTGTATAGACTCAGTGAACTACCTTTCACGGTAGAGACAGACGCCTCCGACTGTGCCATGGGTGCTATCCTTCTACAGCTTGACAACCCGGACGCATTTTTTTCTCAAGATATTCGTCTGTTGAAAAGGAAGCGTACGCTATCGTCGAGGCTTCAAGGAAGTGGGGACAATTCCTGGAAGGTCGTCCGTTCAAGCTAATTACCGACCAACGTTCAGTCAGCTTCATGTTCGACATGAACGTCACCGAAAAACAAAAAATGAAAAGATTCTTAGGTGGAGACTGGAACTGTCTTGTTACAATTACCACATTATTTATCGCTCGGGAAGCCAGAACTCCGTCGCCGACGCTTTCTCCCGAATTTTTGCTTCAATTACTGTACGTAATCTCGAGAAGCTTTCAAATATTTGCGAATCCCTTTGTCATCCGGGAGATAGTCGCCTCTATCACTGGGTAAGAACTAAAAATCTGCCTTTTTCTGTTGAAGAAATCCGACAAATCACATCTTCATATAAGGCTTGCTGTAAATTAAAACCAAGGTTCCAGAAAAACGATGGAAAATTGGTCAAAGCAACAGCACCTTTTGAAAGACTACAAGTTGATTTTAAAGGTCCCCTTCCGTCAACACCGCGAAACAAATATATTTTACAGTAGTGATGAATATTCCCGTTTCCCCTTTGCCTTCCCCTGCCCAGACATAACATCTTATACAGCAAAAAAAAAAAAAAAAAAAAAGTAGATTTTCTCAATTTTCGGTATGCCATGGTACATCCACAGCGACCGGGGATCTAGCTTAACCTCGAGGGAACTTAAGGAATTTCTTGGTTCGTGTGAAATTGCGTCCAGCCGAACGACACCCTACAACCCTCAAGGAAAAGGAAAAGTGGAGAGATACAATGGTACTATTTGGTCTAGTATCTCTCTAACTTTGAAGTCTCGAGGTCTACGTACTGAACAATGGCAAGATGTCCTTCATTCTATTCGATCTCTATTGTGTACATCTACAAACTTTACTCTTCACGACCGCATGTTTCACCATATGCGTCGTTCGTCTAACGGTACATCTCTACCCGAGTGGTTGAGTAAGCCTGGACCAGTTTTACTTCGAAAATTCATACGAAGATTCATACTCTGCCTACATTCAGGTTCCTCACAACCACCAGACGAAACAGAACGGCCTGATCACACATTATCAGAACAATTTCAACATGTGACGTTCAATTCGTGAGAGAAAACCCCCTACACACATCGTAGGGGGGGATCCCCGATTACATCGTCGTAGGAGGGATGAATGTTGTAAAATCTCAAAATTGTTGATTATTGTCCTCCCCCACTTTTGTTTATATTAACATGGCTCCCCTAAAATTCATTTAGTTTGTTTTGAACGAGTAAACCTTATTCAACAAAAGGCGGGGAGAAAAGGTCTATCTTTACTACAACGATTTATAGTTTTTCTTCGTTTCAGCAGTGAATAAGCGATTCTCGTACACTTTAGCAGTGAATTTTCTCCGTTTTCAACACTGAAATAGCTCTTTTTCTAAATTTTAGACGGGAAATAGCGGTTTGTCTCAGTTTGAGTCACGAGTTAACGTCCCCCCCTTCGATTTTAGCGTTTTTGTTCACATTTTAGTCGTGCGGATTGGCTTTTTTTGTTTATTTCATTTTCCTGGGAATTATTTTTGATAATTCCTTAATTTCACCATTGAATCACCACTTTTACTCAATTTTAGATCCGAATCAGAAGAATTTAAACAAAATCCATGAACTGACGTTTTTTCCGTTTTAGCTCCGAACGAGCGCTTTTTGTAACATTAGCCGCGAACCGCGAATTAACTCTTTTTTTTTTTTTTTTTTTTTTTGGCTTCACAGTAGCACTTTTTCTCTACTTTTGTACTATATTTCATTTCACTTTAGCCGCGAATTATTTTCCCAATGTCAGCATTGGATTATTTCTTCATCCACGAATCACCTCATTCCTTAATCTTAGCTGTAAATTAGCACATTTTCTCATATTTATCCGCAAATTAGTATCATCCGTTTTAGCTGACGACAAGCGCTTTTTGTAAAAATTAGCCACGAATTTAAGATTTAACGATCCATATTTTGGCTGCAAATGAGCATTATACATCGCTTTCAGGCGGGAATTAAGGTACAATCACAAAATTTAGGCGCGATTTGTTCCTCATAATTGCCACGAATCGCCGCGTTTATTCAAATTTTGCCGTGAATTAGCAAATTTTCTCTAATGCATCCGTGAATTGGAGAATTTATCCATTTTATATAGTTTGGGATAATGGTTTAATTTTATTCTAGACGGGAAATTAGCAGATTTTCTCATTTTTAGCCGCAAATCAGGCGATTCTCTCAATTTTAGCTGTGAATTGGCGATTTTTTTTGCTTTATCCGATGTGAAATAGCGATTTTTTTTTCAATTTCAGTTCCATTGCCTTACGAGAAATCACGAATTGGCGATTTAAAAAAAATATGCCTGCTGAGCGATGGACAGTTGCTTTTTCTCAATTGCACAGCGACGAATTAGCGCTATTTCTCAATCATGGAGCTTCAATTTTTTGTTGTTGTTTATTTTCAGCCACAAATTAGTGATTTTTTTCGTTTTTAACTATGGGCCAGAGCTATTTCACTACTTCAGCCACGAATTTTAGCGCTTTTTCCTATCGCTTTCCCGCGTTACTTGCCTCAAAATTAGCACATTAGAACGCCTTCTAAATTGTTTCCGCCTTTTCCCTCTGTTTTTTTTAATAGCGAAGTTGCCTTTTAGAAAAATCTCGAACTGTTGTATTTTTCCTAATTTAAGTGCTAAAATGAGCGCTTTGTTCTCAATATTTGCCGCTAATCAACGTTTTAAAACCTAAAAATCCAAATTTTTCATCTTTAAGCTTTTCAGTGCACCCCCCCCCCATCACAATCTGAATGGTGGCCTCACCTTCACCACCGATGCACTACTGGCTGCATTGTAGACGAGGGTTGAATAGAAGGGGAGTCGAGGAATTCTTCTGTGCAGCTCCCCGTTTAGCAGTCCTTTGGTGCATGAAAAAGTCAAAGAAATCTCTGGAATGACTATCAACAAATTATATCAGATGCCATCTTATTAGGGAGGAGGGGGGGGGGGTTTGAACCCCACAAAACCCACCCCGGAAATCCGCCGCTGCGTATCGTAAATAATACTATTTTATCAACAATCAGTGACGGGCACCTTTTGTTGGGCATCCAAGTTTTCTCGATCGTAGATTCTTGGGTGCCACACACGCTTTGATAGGCCACCGGGGGCGGGATTTCTATGACAACGTTGCCGTGTCCGATTCGAGTTCACTACGTATGGACTGTGCTTTAAACGAAATTGTACTGCCAAAGGGCGAATTTTTGCATGGCCAAATATCTAATGAACGTCCACTTTTCTGCATTCACTTTGTTCCCCTGAATTTTCCCTTCAAAGATGCCCTTCGTTATTCCCCCTTAATCTTGCCACCTCCATGAGCTATTAACATATTTAAGGAATATTCGTATTTCCCGAAGCGAATAAATCGCGTATTTCGGCTGGATTTTCACAAATATCGAGCCGAGCAGTTTGGCGAACACCGAATATTCGGTATTCGTCGAATACCACATAATTGGAGCCGGCTTTATATGTTGGTACGAGTCTGACGGGGAAAGTTCTCCCAAATGATTCTTCCCGTCCAACCCTGTGTCTCAGTCGCCTGGTCAGCTCTGAGTCGTGTATGAAAAGGGTCAAAGGTAAAATTGAAGAGAGGCTTTTGCCTCGCTCACCCCCGCTTCTCCAGAATATTCACAACCTCTATCTCTATTCTATCCAAAACATTAGTTCGAAAGTTGTGAAATTTTGAGTGATCCCTTTGAAAGGGTCCTGGATGTTGATGGGAGGGGTGGGTTCAGACGGTTGAATGAGCGATACAGCCAACTTTTCCTTCTCCGCTACATACAAAATATAAGCCCCCTTTAAAGTGATTTCGTCATTTTCCCAACCACTGTATTTGAAACGCAATTGATTCTATAAATAGTGCTGGAACTATACAAACAAAACGACGTAGTGGGAGACGTTTCCTTTGATGAGCTCCCTTCTTTATTGAAATTCCCAAGGGTGGAGTTAGCAGAATTAACACTACAGACGCTCCACTATACAGTGTACATTTTCTGGGCGTATTTAACGGTTTTGAGCTATAGTAAAATCGATCTTAATGGTTCAAACTTCGAGTTGCTTAGAAATAATTTCCACATTTTTGAAAGATCTCTCTCTTTTGTGAGGCTGCATGTATAAAGCTCTAGGAAACCCTGCGTAGCGAAGATTATAAAACATTATTGTGGCGTTGACAAGATTTGATTTCACCTCTCCCTCCTTTATTATAATCTCAACCACTCTTCCTCCCATACGCCAGAGGAGTAACAAACCCTTGAGCTTCAGGATGTTTACCTGTAAGAAAGGTGCACCTAAGGCGTGCAATAATACCTTTATAGATTTTTCGTATAGACATTCTCATTTTCGTCATCCTTTGCTCTTCAGTCATAATCTATCAATCAAAACGCGGGAACTACAGGGAGAAGCTTAGGGCTCAGCAGTAACAGAAAACGTAATATACCAACCCAACAAACCCGCCTGAGTGATCCAACCCATTCCTCACTCGGCTAATAAATTGCCACCAACACCGCCCCCTCTTTCGTTATAATAACGACAGAGCTCCCAGTCGAATGATTTTCTCTCCGTTGACGCAATCACCTCACACCCTATCACTCCAGTGACCATTTTTCCGTCCCTAAAATAAATAACTAGCAGTTTTCAATTAGACAGCTGACACAAATACGAGTTGAAACAATAAAATTATTCGCTGAGCATACTTGCTAACAGAGATAACACTCCTCTCTACATTATAACGAGCATCCCCTGCGACCCTCCTGTACACACCATCGATCATTATTAAGTGTCTTGCTAACCAGTAACAATAATATCAGTACGATAAGCTCCATGAATTCCGAATAATTCGATTTGCTTGATCCCCTTTTACTCGGAACTGTCAGATACTTAGGGAGCCGAGGTATAATTTTGGGGTGATTAGCGTCAATCGAGTAATTATTATTATAAACCACAGAGTCGAGGTAAATTCGTCATTACACTCGGTATAATAATCCTTGGGAACTTCAAAGCGTTGCACGCCTTCCACCCTCAAAGCCGGCTATAGTACACCTGCTAGCTCGTAATTTTGACGTATTTTAATGAGGAAGCTTTTCACGATACTAATGTTCAAATGATACACGCGTATTCGGTATGATTGCTTCGGATGAAAATAATAATGGCTATTGCCACAATGTGCAGGTCAAACGGGGTGAATGCGCACGTCCCTAACAACCCCCCCCCCCTATTCCTATATGCAACACTCTTTTATATACGTGCTGTGAACTCGTCCATTTTTGGTTGCGCATTGTTCAATGATCAATTGAATTGTTGTTCTCTTTCGGTTTAGAGTTTAGCGTGGCCTTTGTAGAGTTCTTAAAAGGGAGCTGTTTTGCCCGTGCCGGAACACCTCAGCTTTCCATTTGGGTGAACAACGTTTTACTCAGGAAACAGCTTTAATGGACATTTCAGGGATGCAGCTCCCCCACCCACCGCCCTCACAACCACCCACTCAGAAATGGTCTACTCTTCTCCTATATAATTTGGAACCTAAAGTTTAAAAATTTTACGCCGTGAGACATTATGCCCCCCTCCCCTACCTTACAACAATTCCATTTATTACTTCGCACATGATTTCTCTTATATTCGTACATGGTGAGCAGGGTTTCACTATACCTTAAAGCGCACTGTACTAAATGGAAACCTTTTGAAACCTTTAAAACTCGCCTAAAGAACTTTTACTAGAGCATGAGAAAAACTTTCTCAACCTTCTCTTCTCGACCATTTTTCCTCTCCTTTTTTGAAGGGCTTTAAGTAATTAAACCGTGAATCTGACGTTTCCTTTGCCCCGTAGTTGTTTTTTTCCCCCTTCTTATTCTGAGAACTAAGTGATGACGGGACTTTTTTTTTTTTTAATTTTTTTCAATGAGGTTGCGGTTTTTATTTAGGTCAATTTGTTTTCTGCATCATGCTGCTTCGTCATGAAGCGTATAGATGAAGGATTCAAATTAGCAGCAATCAGCCTTTTGTGTGTGTTTATTCGATTGCCTTGTTTTTAGGATGTATGTGTTTGCCCTTATCAGTCCTATAACCTAAGGTTCTTATCAGTTTAATAAGAATGGTTGGGGGGTGGTTTGTTGACATCCACAAAACATCAACAAAAGGTGGATTTTACAAGACTGATAATTGATAAGAGCGAACATGGCGTCTGTGATTTTACCTGTCTGATTATAGGTTCTCTACTATAACTAAAGTACGCGTTGCCAATTCCTGTCAGCAGTAACGTACCGAGTTAGTGGTGAGAGGGGGGGGGGTGAACCGCCCCGAGCCATTTATCAGCGGGGGCCCCTGTAAAGCTCAATTACGGGAAAATGAGAATTTTTAGAATCTATATGTTCGTGGATTTAGGTACGAGAAAAGAAGTTTTGGTACACGATTGAACAGCTGTAGAAGAGAGAATTGAAGGAAAAACGTTGAATTGCGGATAAAATGGAAAAAAAAAAAAAAAATCACTTATATACCCGGCTAAAACTGGGAAAACGCCGAAGCTTCCGAAGGATATTTCACGGGTACTGAGAAGAAGAGCTAATCCATAATTAAAATTGAAACAAAATTGCCAAGGCGGGGCTAAAATGCACAAAAAAAATGTTATTCACGGGCTAATTCTAGGAAAATCACTAAATAGTGCTGCTAAAACATTTAAAAAAACGCTAAATTTCATCTGAAATTGTGCGAAATAGTGTTAATTCGATTATAATGTAATTTCAGTTCAGATTGAGAAAAGTGATAATTTCCTGCTTTAAAAAATGGAGAAAAAGTGCTAACTCGCGCCTAAAATACGCTGTTAAAATTGAAAATACGGCAATTATCGGCTTCTGAAGACAACCTATTTTGTGGCTTAAAGTGGGAAAAAGCGCTAATCCATAGCTAAAAGCACAAAAAATGGTAACAACGGAATAATGATAACAATAAAAAGGGCAACAATGAGGGGCGAACATAATTAGCGGATAACTTTGAAAAATCCCGAATTAGTGCGCCTAGAATTAAGAGAAACCGAATTTTCAGTTCAAATTGAGAAAATGTGCTAATTCACTGGGTTATTGAGAAAAACGCACTTTTATAGCGAACATTTAGAAATAACGCTAATTTTGCCGCTAAAATTGAGAAAAAGTGCTAATTCGTGCCCAAAACGGAGACACATTTCAATTCGTGTATAAAATTGAAAATATACGAATTCTTGGCTTCTGATTGTGACTAATTCATAGATATAAGTGGAAAGATGTAATGCAGGGCTAAAATTAAAAAAAAAAAACTATAAATTTGCAGCTAACTTTTGAAAATGACTTATCAGCGCGGCTATGCGGCTAAAAAAACGTTTTTTTTTTAGAGCTCAAATTGAGAAAATCCGCTAATTCATGGGATAATAAACTCTGATCTTTGTCTAAAATTGAGAATACACAAATGTTCGGCTTCTAAAGGCAACTTATTTGTAGCTCAAAATTGAGGAAAACTCCAATTCATAGTTATTAGTGAGAACAAAAAATGCTAATTCGCGACTAAAACTGAGGAGAAGCACTAATCCATAGCTCGAAGTGGAAAAAAAAAAAAACTATTAATGCGGGGCTAAAATGTAAAAAAAACCGCTTATTTGTGGCTATTTCTGGAAAATCACTAATTAACGCGGTTTAAATTTAGAAAAACGGTAATTTTCAGCTGGAATTGCGATAAAGTGCATAAAGTTCGCTTCTAAAACGCCGCAACGCAAAAACTCCAATTCATGTACGGCCGAAAATTGAGAAAAATCTCTTATTCACGGGATATAAACGCTACTTTACGGATAAAATGGATAAAAAGCGCTTTATCAATATTCATCTTAAACTGATCATGAGCGCTAATTGCGACCCTCTAGCTATGAATTGACGCTTCTTCTCATCTACAGCCGAACAAAGTTGCTTCATAAACTACGAATCAGCGGCGGATCAGCGTGTATTCCCAGCTGTGGGTTAATATGCGACTTTTCTCAGTTTTAGTCGTGGACTTGCCTGAAGAACATATCGCGTATTGCATTTTTAAAATAAGTTTCAGCCGTAAAAGAGCTTCCATACACCTTTTTCCTCAATACACGACTTTCTCTCAGTTTCGTTCTTGAAATTGCATCTATAGAAGCCTGGGAATAGCGATTTTTATTTTCAATTTTGGACAAGAACTGGCGCTTTTGTCCAATTTAGCCGAAAACTAGTGTTTTATCAATATTTTTGTCGTTTTGAACTTCTATTCTTATTTACCGTAAATTAGTGCGTCATTCATCTAAGCCGCGAATTGACTTGTTTTCTTCATTAGAGCAGCATACTTTTAGCCATGAATTATGGGATTTTCCTCAATTTTATCTGCAAATGAGAGCTTTTCCTCTGTGATAGCCGTGTTTTAGCGCTTTTTCCCAATTTTCGCCGTTGAATTATCTGTTTTTTTTTCTTTTCTAGTAATGAATTAGCGTGATTCTCGTCTATCCCGCGAATTGACGTTTTCTCGATTTGTGCCGTGAACTATAAACTATTCGAAAATGTTTCCAAAGTTTACTCTCGAATGAGCGTTTTTTTTCGGAACATCATTCTTAAATTCGTGAACATAATACCTGAAAATCTCTATTTATACATCTTCCAGTCTTGGGTCTGTCTGCTTTCCACCCCTTGGACCCTACATTGGCACGCATTCATTATTACTTATTAGACGGATATTTAACAGAACGGATTACATTTTGACAGGATTACGAACTTGGATTGACGGAAAATGCAAAACGTCGGTTGGCTACGCTGTTCGTGTGTAGAATTGAGTACACGTCAATTTTGTTGTCTCACGATGCAATGTCTGCACTGGTGGCCGACAGTCAGTGGCGAAAGTCTTCAAGAGGCCCCTAAAAGTCTCTAATTGTACATATAAACCTCTATTGGTAACCACTAAGGATTTTTCCTAATTTTAGGTGAATTACCGCTATTTCCACAACCCATCCGCCAATCAGCGCTTATGCCAAGTTTAAGCCTCGAATTTCTCAATTTTAGTCACGAATGAGTGCTTTTTGTCAATTTTACTAGCAAATTAACGCTTTTCGCCTTAATTTAGCGCAAATTAGCCGTGGATAAACATAAAAATGAGCTTTTTCTCAACTTTAGCAGAAAATTAGCTTTTTTATCCCGTGAATGATCAGCAATGTTTCTTAACTTTCCTCGTGTTGGTGTTTTCCAAAATTTTAGCTGAAAATTAGCGATGTTTTCTAGCAGAGACCAGGGAATTAGCAATTTACTCAGTTTGAGCTAAAAATTACCGTTTTACTCAATGTTAGCCGCCAGTCGTAAATGTTTACGACAAATTAGCATTTGTTTTGTTCACCATAACCGTACGCTACGCATTAGCGATTTTTCTCAGTTTTAGCCGCAAATTTGCGGGGTTTTCACCCATGGCCATGATTTTGGCACTTTTTCTCAAGTTTCAAATCAAAGTTGACCGAGGAAGCCGATAATTAACGTATTTCCATTTTTTGACGCAAATTGAATCTGATTTCGGCGAATTTGCAATTTTTCTTAATTTTAGCAGTGTTAGTAGCGTTTTCAAGCCGTGAAGTAACGAATTTTGTTCATTTAAACACGAGTTGGCGTTTTCCTGTATTTTCAGTGCAAATTGGCCCAATTTGTCCATTTTTGGCAGCGTATTAGCACTTTTTTTCAATTCAGGCTGAAAATTAACCATTCTCTTAATTTTAGCCAGAATAATTACTTATTTTCACAAAATCGGCCGCAAATTAGCTCTTCTCGCTAATATTTTCTCTTTTAGCACCGTATTAGCGCTTCTTCTCAGTCCTAGCCGTGAATCAGTATTTTTTTAAAACTTATAACCATGAATTTGCCATTTTCCTCAATTTTAGCCACAAATTTGTCCTCAGAACGTGAGACGACCGAATTAGAAATTCTAACACACTTTATCTGAGAATTTGTTTCTCTATTTTAGCAGCTAATTAGCGTTTTTTTTTCAATTTAGCTGCGTAGAAGCGTTTCTAGCCTGTGAATTCGCGAATGTTTCTCAATTTTTGCCACGAATTGGCATTTTCCTCAATTTTTAGCGGGGAATAGCACTTTTTCTCTATTTGAGCTGAATGCTGGAGTTTTTACTTATTTATGTCGGGCTAATTAATGCATTTTTCGATATTAACTGCGTTTTTTTAACATTTAAGCACCGCATTGGCATTTTTTCCTTCAAACTTTTGCTATGGAGCAGCGTTTATTGTGTAGTTATAGCCTCGAACAGAAGCGTTTTTTTCAATTTCTCAAGATTTAGTGATTTTCCCTCATTTTGGCCACGGGTTAGCGCTTTTCCTCAATTTTAGCGGCGCAGTAGGGTTTCTATCGTTTGCATTAACGATTTTCCTCTATTTTAGCCACGAGTTAGCGTTTTCCTCGTTTTCAACTACGGATTAGCCATTTTTTCATTTTTAGCAGCGAATTAGCACTTTTTCTCAGTTTGAGTTGGAAATTAGTGTTTTTCTTAATGTTAGCCACCCCAATTAATATATTATTATTGTTCAATTTTAGCCACGTAACCAATTTTTTTCCACTTTCTGCTATTGATTAGCGCTGTTTCTGAATTTGAGCCTCGAATCTTTCATCAGCCGCGAATAGTGATTTTCTTCATTTTCATATTCGTGAATTAACGTTTTTCTGCAACTTTATCCGCGAATTAGTGATTTTTCTCCATTTCAGTTATGAATTTGCCAATTTTGCCCAATTTCATTCCGAATTAGCGTTGTTTTTTGTCAATATTAGCCGCGTTGTTTTTTTACTTGTACAGCCTTGAATTAGTAGCGTGTAATATTAATTGTAGTCGTGAGCTTGGCCTAAAAACAACACTTTTGCATTGATTTCTACATTTTATCCGCGATCGACGATTTTCTCTCAATTTCTGTCTGGAAGTTGCATCGTGAGACCACGAATCAGCGCTTTTTCGCAGTTATAGCCACAAATCCGTCATCCAGTTGTGAATTGCCGATCAGTACATCAGGGCGCTTAAGGTCCTAACGAAACTGGTGGTGGTCTATTTTCTCTATTTTATCCATGAATTTCCCTCAAGAAGGCGCACATTTCTGTATTTCAGCCACAAGAATAGCACTCTCGAGGGCTCAATCGAATAGTCAGCCCACACCCTTTGGTGGTATCAGTAACGTTACATTCTCCAGGTCGGAAATAGACGGAAATTCGTAGAATGGAGCCAAATCGCTATCCAATATTTTCACATGAATAAACCTAAAAATCCTCAATTTTCCGTATTTAAGCTTTTCAGGGGCCCCGCCTGACAGAGGGCCCGGGGCGGTCCTCCCCCCTCACCACTACCTCGGTACGCTACTGCCCTCGAGACCAATTTGACCCGAAATTTGAGCTGAAATTGTATGCCCATTTAAGGCACACCTAACGACTTATTGACAAAAACTCCTCCGGGGCCGAGTTCCAAGCTCATCATTATTCTCTGTTAACTTTACCTGATGTGAACGAAGGGCATTTTCTCAAGATCAGGCGTAAACATAATGTTCTATAAGTTCCTACGCGTACTGACAGTCGCCATGCATGGTGTCCCCTCCATATACGGATCAAATGATCTCTCTCATTCGATGCTCTGGTCGTGTGTTTTACGCTCACCAGCCAATCACAAGCCATCCCTCCGACTAAAGGACACATACTGGCGGATATTATCAATACCTGTGAGTAACTACAATAGTTTCTCAAGTGAATTGGAGCTTTTTCTCAATTTTACCCGTAAATGAACGCTATGTCTGGATTTTAGCCGATAATATTGGCGTTTTCTCTCAATATTAGCCACAAACTTGTTGCAAAAACCGCGAATTAGCGTATTTTTTTAAAATTACGGCGTTTTGGCTTTAACGACTGCACGAGGGACGGTGCCGACAAGCTTCATAGATTTACAAACGACGCCGACGTAGAGACAACGCACATGTAAAATGAACGAGAGCTTAAAAAGTGCCGTCATTACAGTAATGATGTCAGCGCGCTCCTTTCTCCTCGCTATACTTACTATTCTGTGTGTGTTTACCTTTTTTTTTTTTGTCTCCTACCTACAAAAGTATAAAAGAACATAATGGTAGGGGCGTGACGGGTCGCTTATGTGAGGAAGAGGGTCGAGGGATTAGGTCGTCATGATGACTTACTTTTGGGAGGTGGAAAAAATGAGACGAGGTATAATCTTTAAATTTGTAACGCTATGGGGAGAGAAAGAGAGAGATAATTTTCTCGCTCAACTGAGAATTTTAGAACGAGGGGAGGTGGGCTCTTCACGTAATTATCATCTCATGTTGTTCTCTGTATGCAAGTCTGAGCGCTTTCGTTTCATTTAAAATTTAATTAAATTAATTAGCTAACGAATTAACGGCGAATGAAACCGAACTGTAAAGTATATGAGGTTTCCCCGAGTTTACAAACGCAGTTTTGAGAGGAAAGACCGCGCTGTTTGTACAACTGTCGAAATAAAGCCATGTGGGTGAGGGAAGAGCCTTTAATCAAGCTTTCTTCACATATATACGGGAGCTGAGAAGTGAGCAAATAAGAGTAGTGAGCGCGTTCCTATTTGAATTTTAAGGAGTACTTTTCCGTATTAAAAACTTTCAAAAGCCTAATTCGTCATTCCTTTTCGTCCCCTTTCTCACGTTTTTCCCCATCATTAAGGGTTTGAGGTGTGAAAGATTGGGCGAGGGTGAAGAGAGAGCTGAACTCTATTATTCTTCAGTTCTCTCCTACCACTGCTTGGCAACGTTTTGGCGGGTTTGATAGCCCTCCGAAGAAGCTGATACTGTCACCCCACCGCACCCACGTTGCGAACGTTAAAGAATCCAATTTTGGATTATAATTAAAATAAGCCAAAATAAATTGAATTGTAGCTTCACTCGATAGACGATGTTATAGGGCTCTCTGATCAACCCGGGACCATCGAATGAGCTTTAAATAGGGACATTTTAGAAAAGTGCACAGTATAACGCGTAAAAACATACAGTATGACGCCCAGAAAATACGCAGAAAATGAGCATACAGTGACGTAATTCATTCTTAAAAATAAGCTTCAAGAGAAAATACCACAGAATCAGTGAGCGCGTTCTATAAACCCCACTGAATATTCCTCAATATTAGATGGAAGAAAACAATTCGTGCAAAAAGACCGATGATATTTGCCTTCAATAACTACCAGCCCCCCCTCACTCATCCCGTTAAAGTATATATATCATCTCATCCACTCAGTCATTCCCCAAAGGCCTACGGGTCTCAAATAAAGTTGATTGATTCTGTCGCCTTGACGATTGATTCCAATACTGACCCACCGCATAAAGTGGGAATTCATTTTCGTTCGAGAGTCACTGCATAAAATACTCTCGATCCGATACCGCCGCAGTGCTGTAAAAGGTTTTGACTCGTCTTAAAATTGTCTTTCGTTCAAACTTTAAAAATATCTCTCCCCCCTCCCTCTTTCTTCGACAACAAGATAGCACAGTTATACGTGCCTTGAGACAATATTGGCTCAACGAGATGGTTTGAGATTAGAGACTATCGGAAATCGCGGGTGAAGTGGGCGGAGGGCTGTCCTCTGGTTAGTGGGTTATCCTATAGAGAACACAATCAGGAAAAAAGGCTTCGTTCCTTACCCTCAGCTAAAACTTCTTTGTTTTTCGTGCAAACTTGTGATTAAACTTTACTGAAAAACAATAAAAACTTGACCGAAAACAGACGGGTTCAGCCGTATTTGTAATCAAACAATCCCATCGAAATTTATTTGCTGTTCATTTTTCAAAATAGAAAAAAGTGGTTTGATGCATGAATCCACCGTTTTTGCCCGATAAATCAGAACATTTCTGAATTCCCCAACCCACCACCGAAGGAATGAAGGTGTGGGCGAGGAAATAAATGAAAATTGTTGTTCACCGCAGCCACACCGCAAAACAGTTCTCAAGTAGTTTTTCGTTCATCCCCCACCATCCCCCATATGTGAAAACCCCAACAATGCGCAATTGAAGCGAAATTAGTTTCCATCTGTATATTACCCGAGTTGGCGGTACCACGTCACTCTATTTCGTGGACGAATTAATTAATTTACCTCAGAAGCACGTGAGATAACGTGAAGTAACTTCAACCGGCAATAGCTCTTGGAGTGTATAGGAGCAGGATACTCCCTTAATTGGAAAGGCTAATCCTCGATTGTAGCGTGTATTATATTTCAATGCTGTCTAATTGAACGTAAAACAACCTCGCAATATGTTTTAAAACAAATTATTTTGGTTCTCACACCAATTACAACATAATAGGAATCAATAGGTCAAAAGGTATGAAGGCGTCTAAAGGGAAGCCTTAACATTCCTTTGCCTCAAAGGCGAAGCCCGTTGGGAATGTTACGGGTAGTTTGTAAAGGTGAATCCTCGTCGTTTAAAAAGCATTGAAGGGACCTGAAAGTCCATGAAAACTATAACCTTGTAACAAAGTTGATCAGACTACTACTGACCCTTTTGTTATTGGATGGGTAGGTGCCTCAAGGGTTACCACTCAAGCTCAGTTATCAATTAAATCAAAACTATTAAGAGATTTTCGCGTTTAAAAGTTGCCTTGAAACGTTTACATAACTTTTTAAGGTTCTAGGTAGTTAAACTTGTTAGCCCGTGATACTTTTAGCGAATGTAGAATACTGTTTTGTTTTATTAAACATATAAAACTTTATCTTCTTCTTATTCCTGTTATTTAAACTTGATTTCTTCAACAGATAAGGCTTTGCGGTTTCACTCATCCCATTTCACTGTTAAAGCCAAAACTTTTTTAAATGGTGCAATCTTATTACGTCGGCTTTTTATTCTTGTAGGGGTTTTCCAGGAATATCGGGATTTTAGCAGTTTCAACCCCACAAGATCACTCTACCCAACCGTTCACAGGGTAAGCTGCCTGAACTGTGACGTCACCAATCCCGTACCAAAAAAAAAAAAAGTATTCGCTGAACAATCACAGGTTGCCCATTGACTGTTGAAAACCTTTCGCCATGTTCATTTTACCTTCCCACGCCACCCTATAAGGAAAGTTTGATATACATTTTCAAAACTTCATTTTTGCACTGTTAAAATTGAAAAATGAAAATAAACATATGCGTTTCGTCTGAATTACTTTCCCAAAGTTTGTGATTGAAGCCTCAGACTCAGCTGCCCATTCACCACACTTTTTTTTTCTTTTTTTTTTCTCAGAATCGATCACTCATAAACTTTTTGCATCGGTGAGAGGGTAGAGTGTGAAAGGGGGAGGGAAATGAAAACTTTACTCTCACCAAAATTGAAACTTTACCGGGCGGGGGGACGGTTGAACTTGGAAGTAATAGGGAGTTATTGCATAACCGTCTGACGCTTAACGCTTACGGTTATGTGACGTCACCATAAGCGTAACCGTTTGTATCGGTGGACAAAGAGTTAATAGGGAGTTATTGCTTAGCAGTCTGGCACTTAACGTTTACGGTTTTAGGAATTGTAATGAAACCGTTTAGGAACGACAGTAAAACGAACGGAATTTATTGAATGAAATAAAAAGAAACGAAAATGTAAAAACAAGGACAAACTTCTTTTCTTGGTCAAGTTCCAAGTGCCAAGTGATTTTTTTATATTTACCATCTGTTTTCTCATGGTGGTTTGTAAAATGTGACAATGACGCCACATCACCCCCCTACGCAGTCGATGAGGCCGGCGTTAAGAAACGAACGCGGTGACTCGGCCGCAAGCTGTCGATTCGAGTGTTCGTGTCGAAGGGTGGTGAAGATACATGACGAGTTACTTTTGTTCTCTGACAAGCGAGACACGATCGAGTCCACGACTGGATGTCTTTCTTAACAGATGGCCAGACAAAACGATCCGTGACCAATTTAACCGTTGCTCGGACACCGGGATGACTCAGATTATGAATAAGGTGAAAAATCTGACGACGACAAGGGGAAGGTACGAAGGGGCGAGGGCGACCGGTTGACACGTCGCAGTATAACTTGAAGTTGTCACCTGGAAAATGTACATTTTGCAATTTTAAACCGGTGTCACCTGATTGCAGCCAGGTTTTCAGCTCGCCGTCGTTGGTTTGGGCGTCGGCGATGGCTTTGTAATCGACCGAATGAGAAACTGCTTCGACCCTGGATAGAAAATCAGCCACGACGTTTTCTGATCCACTGATGTGACGAATATCAGTTGAAAACTGTGAAATAAAAATGAGTTGGTTGCGTTGAACCGGAGGCATTTTGTCACGTTTTTGGGAAAATACGAAGGTTAGTGGCTTGTGGTCCGTGTAGATCGTGAACACTTGCCCTTCCAAGGCATGGCGAAAGTGGTGAACGCCTTCATAAACTGCCAGAAGTTCTCTATAAAAGGGGACAACTCTTTGGAAAAGAAAGCCAGTGGCTGCCAAGCGTTGTCTACAAATTGTTGGATAACGGCTCCGATTGCTTTCAAGGAAACATCTGTGAACAAGGCAAGAGGGGCTTCGGGCTTGGGAAAACAAAGAAGGATGGACCGCGAAAGGCTGTCTTTACACGTTTGAAACGCGTTTTCGAGAAGAGGAGTCCAAGTTATTTTTGTCGAGCCTTTTGACTTGGGACCAGCAAGGATGCCATGAAGTGGGGCTTGGACTTCAGCGGCCATGGGAATGTGATGCCTGTAAAAATTAAGCATACCCAGGAAACGACGAAGCTCTGAGACAGTGTGGGGTTTCGGAAACGAGACGATAGCTTCAACGCGATCGGCAGGAGGCGAGACTCCTGAGCCGGACACTGGTAGGGAGTTCTGACTGGGCGAAAATACACTTCGCCGGATTGACAACAACGCCAAATGAGACAAACGACGGAAAAGAATATCGAGATGCTTGGCGTGTTCTTCTTCGTTTTTCGAAAACACGAGAATGTCATCTATGTAAACGAAAACAAAATTAAGACCACGAGTTACTTCGTCCATGAACCTTTGGAATGTCTGGGCTGCGTATCGAAGACCGAAAGTCATGAAGGGGAATTCGAAAAGCCCAAATGGAGTGCTTATAGCGGTTTTGCACACGTCGTCAGGATGTACCGGGATTTGCTGGTAGGCTTTGACGAGATCGACGAGAGTGAAAACGGTAGATCCATGTATGCTGTGAACAAAATCATGAATATGCTTGACTGGATACCTATCCGGGATGGTTCTGGAGTTGAGTGCGCGATAATCGCCGCACGGTCTCCAACCGCTGTTTCCTTTTTTCTTGACGATGTGAAGAGGTGACGACCACGAGCTTTCGGATGGACGTGCCGTTCCATTTTGGAGCATTACGTCAAATTCACTTTTCGCGACGCTTAGTCGTTCACCCGAGAGGCGGCGAGGTCGGCAGGAGACAGGAGGACCGTTTTGTGTTCGAATGTAATGAACTGTCGAATGTTTAATTTCTCGATTTAAACCAGGAGGGCGAGTTGTCTCTGGGAAACGAGTGAAAATGTCATTCGCGAGGTGACCGTTTACTGCCTTGACGCTTATTTGAGCGACGTTCGACGTTTGACATGTGACGTTGAGCCCGGTTTTTCCATCGAGTAAGCGTTGGAGTCGACAATCTGGTAACAGATGGTAATTTGCGAGAAAATCTGAACCAATGATTGGAATGGTAACGTCAGCAATTATAAATGCCCAACGAAAATCGCGGCGCAAACCAATATCAAGTGATACGTTATACAGACCGTAGGTAGCGATGTCACTGTTATTAGCGGCACTCAACGTATGGTTGGACTTGTGTAAAATCCTTCCCGTGAGTAACCGTCGAGGGTAGCAAGAAACACCAGAACCGGTGTCGATTAAAATTTTTTGTTTTGAACGACGCTCAAAAATAAATAAGCGGTTTTTAGAAGGCGTCGTTGAGGCAGTCGTTGCCGCTTTACAGTGACTGCCGCTCTCGTTTCCCTGAAAATTACAGGGCTGGACACACTTGGTGGCCTTATTTTAAAAACGAGAGTGGTACCAGCATAATTTCTGATCGGGGGTGTAGTGTTTACTGCGGGAGCGAGAACGATTACGTTGCTTACCATGGTTGCCTTGGCGATCGTTTTGAGTGGTTGCTAGGCGCTCGAGTTGTTGTGAAAGTGAAAGTTGTGAAGATTTAATATTTGAAGCGAATTTTGGGAAAAATGACTTTCCTCTTGGGAGCTCGTAGCGGTAGAAAATGCAGACGATTGAGTCGGTGAAATTTCGACGATTCTGTCCGCTAAAACGGCTAATTGATCGAGGCCGAGTTCCGCTTGCGAGGCAAGAATTGCTGACACGGTATTTGGAAGGCGCTGTAGCCATAATTGTTTCAATAGACCGTCGCTTACCGCTGACGCCGACGCGAGGGCACGAAGATGACGTAGGAATTGGGAGGGTTTTCTGTCACCAAGATCTTCTTCGCTAATGAGCTGTTTAACACGCCGTTCTTCGGATAAAGATAGGCGCAGACAAAGTTCCCGTTTCAAAATTTCGTATGTTTGTCGTTCCGCGGGGCCAGTAATGATATCCTCGACTTCAGCTGCAGCTCGCGTCTCCAGCTGCGAGACGACGTAATAGTAGCGCGTTTGGTCAGCCGTGATGCCGGCTAGAGCGAACTGAGCTTCAGCCTGGGCGAACCATAATGCGGGCTTGTCCGCCCAAAACGGTGGAAGCTTGGCCGAAACTCTATAAACTGCTTCTGGTAGATCCGGTGCTGGAGCTGGAGCAAAAGTTTCATTTGGGGCGGCTTGCATTTCGATCAGTCGAGCGGTTGCCGGTTAACAAAAAAAAAATTGTTCGAATCGGGGTCACCAATTTAGGAATTACAATGAAACCGTTTAGGAACGACAGTAAAACGAACGGAATTATTATATTGAATGAATGAAGGAATATAATATTGAATGAAATAAAAAGCGAAACGAAAATGTAAAAACAAGGACAAACTTCCTTTTTCTCGTCAAGTTCCAAGTGCCAAGTGATTTTTTTATATTTACCATCTGTTTTCTCATGGTGGTTTATAAAATGTGACAATGACATGACGCCACACGGTTATGTGACGTCACCATAAGCGTAGCCGTTTGTGTCGGTGGAAAAAGAGTTATTGCAAATAATAGTTACGCTAAAATATGAACACATGGTAGGGCATAGATACACTTAATTGCTTCAAATAAATTAATAAAACACCTCCTCATACTGGACTTTAAACGTTTGTGATTAACGCTTAAACTAAAAATATGAATTTTACGCTTATCATGACGTCACAGAACCGTTAACGTTAACCATCAGACGGTTATGCAATAAATCCCTATTGCATAGCCGTATGACGCTTAACGCTTACGGTTATGTGACGTCACCATAAGCGTAACCGTTTGTATCGGTGGAAAAAGAGTTAATAGGGAGTTATTGCACAACTGTCTGACGCTTAACGTTTACGGTTATGTGACGTCATGATAAGCAGAAAATTCAAATTTTAAGTTTAAAGGCCCGTTCACAAGCTCTATGTTTACGTTCTGTGGAGTCAATGCAACCAAACAAATTTATTCCCTCGAAAAATGAAGCATTTTGATAGGTCACATGGACTCCACAGACGCATTGCACAGAGCTTGTGAACGGGCCTTAAGCGTTAATCACAAACGTTTAAAGACCAGTATGAGGAGGTGTTTTATTAATTTATTTGAAGCAATTAAGTGCATCCATGCCCCATCATGTGTTCATATTTTAGCGCAACTATTATTTGCAATAACTCTTTTTCCACCGATACAAACGGCTACGCTTATGGTGACGTCACATAACCGTAAGCATTAAGCGTCAGACGGCTATGCAATAACTCACTATTGCAAAAATAGTTGCGCAAAAATATGAACACGTGGTAGGGCATAGATGCACTTGATTGCTTCTAACAAATTGATGAAACATCCCTTCATAATGGTCTTTAAACGTTTTTGATTAACGCTTAAGCTCAAAATCCGAATTTCGCGCTTATCATGACGTCACATAACGGGGGGTTTCAGGCGGGTTTCCTCGACCCCTTCTCGGTCGCCCTCGCCAAAACTTTGCACATAAATTTTGCCTCCATTTATGCACCAATATTCGATTTCAAAGTCTTATTTTAATCTTCAGGAAGTTCTACAGTGACGTTAGATCTTGCTTTTTCAAATTTTATCCCTAAAATAACCCCAAAACACTTTAGAATTCAAATGTGTTTCAAGGTAATTTCAGGGATGACATTTGGAAAAGAATTTGGAAGAATAAAATGAGACTTTGAAATCGAATATTAGTGCAGAAATGGAGCCTTTGGAATTCAAATGTGTTTTAAGGTAGGGAAGATAGGGTAATAAGAGACATGAAGGGGTGATAAGAGACAAATACATTTTTTTCCTGCCAAATCATTCTTTTCTCATAGTTGTGAATTTTTTTGTAGGTTGCTGTTGCCCAAGAATGAACACCAATTTTTTTCAGATCCAAAGAATCATTCAGGGAGTAAGGAAAAATTGTTGATTTTTCACGTTAGACCAGTGTCTCTTATTCGCGGACACGAATAATAAGAGACAAGGTTCTCAATCTCCATCAGAGAAGCCAGAAAAGCTCCCAGAGAAGTGCTGGGGTGATAGGAGACACATAACAACATGTCTCTTGATAGGCAAAAAGTTTCATACGCATTATGTCTAACCAGACTGAAAATATTGACCTTCAGAGTTGGGTGAGGTAAATTTGAGCCAAAACTTCCGAATCATATAAACTGTGAACTCGAAAAACGTTTTAATTATTTAAAACGCTCATTTAAAAATATATAGTAACACGTTTGGCCAATTAGGAGCGGTCCATCCTCTTAAACTAGTTCATTAAGGCAGCCTTTTCTTTGCAAGAATATCACATGCATAAAATGCACACAGGAATAAAATTCTTAGGGCCTAGTGACTAACAAATTGAACACAAGAATAAAACTTAGGGCTAATATATTGTAGGGTAATTCGACCAATCGATCGAAAACTTATAATAATCTAAAAAGCGACCACTGCGTCCTTTGACCGGTGTAGGGATGTGATCCACAATGTCCTTAATGTTGACGCAAGATTCTTCATTAGTGTAATTGAACCTGTAGGTCCCTGCTTTTCTCTGCATGAAGTTAACCTCCAACAGCTGGGTTGGAAGGGAAACTGAAATGACACGACATACGTAGTGCCTGAATTTCCAAACACCTTCACAATTAAGTGAGTTCCTGGGGTGATGTTTTGTTGAGAAGTGGTGACGACACTGTTGCATACAGAATTGAGAGTTCCAGATGATTGATCGTCAAAATCATCCTCAGATATTGCTTCTGGAGGCATTTGAACGTCTCTTTCTCGTTTTTTAGAAACGGAGGTTTTTCTGGCTGGAATGACTTTTATTTTGTGGTTCACAGTTTCCTCAGGAGATGATTGATCGTCAGAATCACTCACAGATATTGCTGCTGGAGGCGTTTGAACGTCTCCATCTGGTTTTTCAGGAACAGATCGCTTTATGGCTGTCATTTTCCGATTCTCAGGTGTATTCGGAAGAGATTCCTCAAATGAAGTGTCTACGACTGGTAGATCAAGGTCAGCGTCGCTCTCACAGTCGGAAAATTCGGCTGCTGCCCAAGGTTCTTCAGATTCCGTCTCAGAAGATGAAGGGGTTTGCCGCTTTCCACTCTTTCTTTGCACCTTTTTAGTCCCAGGCCGTTTCTTTGGTAGAATGACTTTGATTTTCTTGATTTTTTTCTCCTTCTCAGCAGCCTCCAGTCGTTGGATAACATCATTTTTCGTTAATATTTCACCTGTATTCACAGTTAGCCGTTTTATTTTCACTAAAACACTAGGCTGAGTTTTATCAGTCATTTCGGTCAATTTAAATCTAATGAAGTCCTCAAATCTAGATGGCGGAGCTACTCCAAGACCCACAGTCGTATTTTCTTGAGAAGTTGAAGGTTGGGGGTTGTCAATAGATGTTGAAAGATTAGGGTCTTCTCCGCTGGGTGTCACATTAGGGGTGTCTTCATGTTCCTCGCGTGCATTAAACCTTGCCAGTTTAATGGGGTCATATGCTTCCTTTGGGAATCTAGATGAATCAACTGGGAATAAGCCAGTCGACTTAAACCCAGAGATGATGTTCTTCTCTAGAAAATATTCGTCCCACAAAATTTTAATCTGTTTCACCAAATCAGCATTTTTTAGAGGAACACCTGGGTTTTTTCTACTCCAGGCAGTCAACAATACATTCCAGCCAGTTTTCAATGGTTTAAAAACTGTCTTATCGAAGAGGCTGGAGGTGGTGTGATAAATTGGGAGGGAGCTTCACTAATATCACATCATTTTCAAGAGCGAGCTTGATGAGCGGAACGGATACATGAAAGCCAACCCCGTCGAAGAACAAGATGGCTTTTTTACCTCGTCGGAGGTTTTTCTCAGGCAAGTTGGGCACAAAAATCTTTCGGAACCAGTCAACAAATAAATCACCATCCATCCACCCATTTTTCTGTGCAGCATATGCTGTCTCTGGATATTCAATCTGTGAAACCCATGACGACCAAACGTGTTTTCCTTTGAAAATGATGAAAGGAGGCATCTTAGAGCCATCAGCACTGCAGCAAGCTAGGACAATTGTGTTGGTTTTTCCACTGCCTGCAATGTTTGTAGAAACTCTTTTAGTTCCCTTGACAGCAACAACCTTAACTGAACTTGTATCATGACAAAAGGACGTTTCGTCGCAGTTATAAATCAGGAAAACATCCGAGCCAGTGATGTTTTCAGACTTGTAGGCATCCTCAACTGCTTCGTAAAACTGTTTGACGGTAAACGGATCTGCTCCTCTAACGCGTTGATTACTAAGGTTCTCTCGTTTTCTAATTCTGAGGCCTGGATGACCATCTTGTAGGGCGAGCGCATTCCGACTGGCAAAATTCTTGCACAAGTTTCAAAATGTCAGACATGGTCAATCCAACTCCGTGCTCGCAGCAAGCTTTTAAATAACGGCACAGACTTACCTCATCTCCGGTGCTCAGCTCAGGTTTACGACCTCCCACTAAGATGAGTATAGATCCTTGTAATGTTTTCCAAGTGTTGATGGAGGCACACGGAACATTTGGGCAGCTTTTCTAACAGGGATTCCTTGTTTAACTGCCTTCACTGCCCTTTTCATATCGTTTTTGTCATAATTGCACCGTTGGCCTTTGCCGGTGTATTTTCGAGGCATCTGTGTCTCTTAATAAGAGACACAGCGTCTCCTATTGCCCCACGAGCGCTACAGCTGGGGTGAATAAGAGACGTCGTCATGAATAAAAAAGTAAGAATCTGACGGCAATAGGGCTTCAGTACATTAAATTAATAATAAAAACAAATGGTTTGAGAAACTTACCGTGCATGAACGACGTGTTTCCCGAGCTGAATCCGTTTTTTTCGGAAATAAGAGACAACCGGAAAGTGACATTGAAAAGTAAGGTTTTGGGAGGTTGCAGAAAGTTGCAACACAGATAAGAGATGTAGTTGCCAACAACTTCGAAACGTTAGATTAGATCCTTAGCGACCTCTGTTAAGCATTATTACAACTATTAAACTTCCCGCTATTTTAAAATGCTTTAGGGCCGTATTCAGAAACCAACCTTAACCTTTACACCTCCTTTAAGCGCTTTAAAACAGATGACACATTTTTATAAACCATCGCATTTTTCAACTCCTTTAGTTAAGGCTTTGTAAAGGAGGGTTTCTGAATACGGCCCTTAAGCGCCCCATACACTGTCAGTTTAACTGAAGGCAATCGTGAGGCCGTCGATCGGGGTTACCCACAAATTTTCAGTCAATCTGAAGGCCATGGACTGCAGTCCACCTGCAGTCCGTGAAAACTGAAGGTGTGTGGCCGTAGGACCGGCTAGGATCGGACGTGAGATCGTTGACTGACAGTGTATGATACCCGTCGATTTTGGCCGGACGGTCGCCTCTTGAGGCGACGGCCTGCAGGCAATCGCATAGTGTATGAGGCTCTTTAGTCTCTTATTACCCCATCTTCCCTAATTTCAGGGATGAAATTTGGAAAAGTAAGATCTAACGTCACTGTAGAACTTCCTGAAGATTAAAATAAGACTTTGAAATCGAATATTGGTGCAGAAATGGAGCCAAAATTTATGTGCGAAGTTTGGGCGAGAAGCGACTGGGAAGGGGTCGAGGAAACCCACCTTAACCGTCAGACGGTTATGCAATAACTCACTAATGTTGTTTTTTTTGTTTTTTTTTTGGTAATATCGACTGGGTGGTTAGTACGAGATTAAAACCATTTAGTTCGCTTTGCAATGACTTATTTATACTCGCGTAATTAGCAATTAAAACGAGCACGTTGGAAGCTGGTTGACATTAGCTTTTGAACTAGTTGTGTAGAGAAGGAGTAGTGGGGGGAGGGGGAGAAAAAGTCGAAGAAGTCTGAAGAGTAATAAGTCAGAAGAGGAAGTTAGTTCTAAAGTTTAATGTTGGCTGTGAAAATAATACTCGTCGTATAGAGAGAGAGAGATAGAGTGAGTGAGTGACAAGTATCGTTGTGAGGGACTGAACTTAAAGAAAAAAGGAAATATTCCAGTTTCTGAAGGAACACATAGGGTTTTATTCACTCTCAAGGATGTAAACAGAATTATAAAACGGCATAAAAGGATTTGACATAGCTGGGTATCACTCAGCTTTGTCTAAATAGGTCAGCCGTCCTTGGAATGATGTCGAGAAATCTGATAAGAACAAAATACACGAGTCCTCGCTGCAGAATTGCCAGATTGGGCACTCATAAACCAAATTTCGAGGGTTTCGTTATTTTTATAAAATTAATCCGCGAGTATTGGGTGAGTATAGCCAATAATCGTTCAATCGATTATTCCAATAATGTTTAAATGTGAGTATAGGAATCCCCCAAAATGGCACTTATTATTTCGCCTTTCGTTTAAAATTACGTTGTTCTTGGTCGTGGGGACAAATTTCATGGAAAAATTCAGGTCAAACTCAGGTTTTTGGTTGTTGAAAAGATAGATCCGCTAAACCTTATTTTCTTGTCATTTGTCGTGAATTTAATCGTGCCAGGCTGATGAGACCAGGACTGAGAAGCTCAGGTAGCTGAAGGTCTGCGACAATGAGGTCAAAACGGAGACTGTGGACTGCACCGCCGTGATTTTTTTTTTTTTTTTTTTTTTAGTTTCTCGGTCAATTAAGTGGGACTATCTTAGGTTATAAGTCAAATCGGTGAGTAATGCCCAGTTTCGTGGTCAGGTGGTCGTGAAATATCGAGTTCATAACGTTCACGGGCGCGATACGACAAGGAGGTGAATGGGGAGATCACCCCTTTCGCTCTTTAAAATGTACATTTTATGCGTTTTAACCATCTAAATATTTTTTACTTTTCGGGTGAAGAAAAAAGTTGGGCAATATTTGTGTTAAGAGAATCGGATCAAGTTAAATATTTTGTGGACGTAGAAGAGGGGGGTGGATAAGACCCTGACACAATACGTCAAAGAGTGCAACGAAAACGCTCCCATTCGTTTGTTTACCGTCCAGACTAGATAACATCTTGAACAACTTGCACCCAGGCGGGTTCGTGGCCGGGATCTGCGAGGAGTCCTTCTCTGACCATCTCACGCAAGAGAAAAGGGTTGACCGTCGAAAACCAAAGGCCCCACGTTGTCCCACTAGCTCAAGGAGGGCGCTGGGATAACGAGACTTGAAGACTCTCAGCGTCTCAGCTATATTCTTTCAACAGGGGGGGTACTATGGTACCCTCTATACCAGTGTAGAGACGATTCTGCCGCGGCAGATCACTTTTCTCGAGCTGTTTCTCTCACCTACCGGTTTTGCGTGTCCGTGGATTTCTCGCTCCCCTTATTGTCCTGCCAAGAGGATGAAAAACGGCTGGTTTGATTTTGAGCTACGTGACCTCCAAAACGATTAGCTGTCCTCTCTGCGACCCATTTGGTCAAGTGCGAAACCCACCGAGGGCATGGTTCAATCCTTCCGTGAGAAGCGGAAGGTCTATCGCGGAGAAGCCTTACGCGGGCCAAGATTGCGAACAATGATAGGCTGGTACGTGACTCAAATAAGACTCAAATATACATTATAGCACAGGCCGCGTGGGAGGTCGTTAAAAAAGGGTTACCTAATATACTCAGAAAGCCTCTCTGGGACGGAATGAATCGGGGCTCTGTCACGTGTTTTTCCGCTCCGCACCGCTTTGCACACTTTCCAGCCCACGACCGTGCGGAACGACCTGGTTTGGAGGAACCGGTGGAGGAGGGAGTTTTCAGTGCCATCATGAAGCTAAGGAAGTCTCTTTCCCAGACGCCTTTAGACTTAACGCCGAAGTATTCAAGTGCTGTGCCGTGTGCCTTGCTGAACCTTTGTCATTCTTATTCATAATCATCCGGGATGATGCAGTGCCCCCGTCTTCGGCAGAATGCCTGTAGGAACTGGGTTATCTCGGGCTGTGGCGGCAGCGTAGGAGCTGCGCGACTGACTTCTGTAGTACTGTCTAATCGCTTGGTCTTGAATAACGACAAAACGCAGAGCATTCTGTTTGATCTCTGCTCCACCGAAACAAATTCTGCGCGTTTTCTCTGTGTGCTGAACGACACACGCCTTTCCTGGGAGCCCCATATCAATGACTAGGCAGTCAGACTCGCCAGGGCGGTGTACTTACTTAGAAGGATGAGGACTTCCGTGCCTTTGGAGGTGCACCGCATGGTTTATTTGGCGTTACTTTCAATCGAGGATGATGTACGTGATGGGGAAATTCGAGCCTCTCACGCAGGATACTCCTTCTCCAAAAGAGAGTGGTCAGAGTGTGCAGAGGTGTGCACCCTCGATCCTCCTGCCAGATCCTGTTTCCGAGGATTGATGTCTTGACAATGACCGGCATTCAAATCTTGAAGCTCCTGTTGTGGGTCAGGAGAAACCGAGAGGGCATTTTGTACCCGGCCCAGCGTCATTTATACGACACGCGTAAGGCTTTTTAATGCGCTTCCGGAGCGTGTTCGAACCCTTGAATCTCACCCCTTCAGGCGGCGCCTCAAAAAGTGACTGCTCAACCTGGTTACATATACGATTGAAGAGTATCTTCTGCCGGATAAGTGGACAATCTAGCAGATCATTTGTTTTTGACGTTGACTTACAATTTAGAAAGCAATTTCTGTGAAGTTGGTTCAATTCAGGCGAATTTCGTAGGTTTCAATAAAAGAAAGAAAAAATTAGATACCGCTTTTGAACTAAAAGCGCTTGATCCTGCACGTCGTCGAGAGAAAATCCGGACCCGGGAGGGCCTTCGAAGTCGGGCCCTCTCAAATGCAGGCAAAAATCTGAGTGCATTCACGCGCGGTATAATATGCACTATTATAGTGATTTTCATGCTACGTATACGGTGCAGCCGTGTACTATGCGGCTGATGACAACTAAACACAATAATAAAGATACATTTTAATTTGAGATTCATTTAATTTGTCAATCACAGGATTGATTCACTCAATTATTTGATCTGCAAAAAATACCTCCAGCAAATCCGTTAAATGAAGTTTTCTCAACTTTCGTAGCGTAGTTACCTTCAGAAAAGCCGATTTGGGGCTTTTCCAATTTTATCTGCGAATGGTCACACTTCATTATTATAATCAAATTAAGCTGTGATCTATTAGCGCATCTTCTATAGTTTTGAGTTGTGAGATGGCACTCTTCCTTCATTGTGGCCGTGAATTAATGCTTTTTCTCACGTTTAGCCTCTAAATATAGCAACTTTCCCCCTTTCCACCACACGAATGATCGACTTTTCCAAATGTTTGCCACAAAGGGACGTTTATTCACCTTTAGTTTTCAAGAATTAGTCCCATTTTAGTCGTGAATTACAGTACATTTACTGTAATTTAACATAAAAGGCTTTTTCCCACATTTTAACTGAGAATAATAGCATTGTATGCACAAAATTGTAGCTGTAGGAGCCTACATTGTTAGTTTTTCCTCGTTGAGGTGCGTCAAAAACGAACCGGTTTCAGCTGCTCGCCATGCCATGCCTACTAACCCGTCGTAGTTTGAGCCATCGTAGTAACAACATCAATTATAGCACTATTTTCTCGACGAATCAGCTTTTTTTCTTTATTTTAGCCGCGCATTATAAAACTTTTTCTCAATGATAGACACAAATTAACGAGTTTTCTCAATATTTTCGGCGAAATACCATACCAAATTACCACACTCAGCAATGAATTAGCGCTTCTGGGTAATGAGGCAATTAAGGTTTTGTAAATTTAATCCGCGAATGTTAGCAATTCAATCAGAATTAGACTGAGATTTAGTGCCTTTTTTAACACTGTTATGTAAGGTGGGGTCTAGCGGGACCCCACTCATTTTCTTTTACTCGCGTATCGGTGAATAATTGATGCAAATTAATTAGCTCTTGGCTAGCCTTTACTTCAGTTGTCTTCTTGCAGCAGCCGTAACGTCGAAATCGTATTAGGTAAATAGTGTCCCGTGTTGAACTTCAAAGACGAAGGGAGTGTGAACTAGTCTTCAGGTCCATATGCGGTTGAGACCCACCATGCAAATTATCGGAAACTTCAGAAACGTCACTTATTTGTTTCTTTGCGCTGTCCATGAGACCCTCAGACCATGCTCAATTGAGAATTGCAGTCTGTCCCGTTAAAAGTGCACTAAAAGAGGCCTGTCGTTGCCCTTAAAAGTGGTTAAAATTAGCGTTTGACCCTTCCATCGGTTTTGGTCGACTTTTCCGACTCGAAGAGGCCAAGTTTGGTCCACGTGCGTGGAGGCTCTTCCTCAAACTTTCGAATTTTTGATTACGTAGGCCCCTGCAATTACGCTCTGAAAACTTGCACGAGTGGCCAAAAACGATTGCGTCTCAGTCAGAAGTCAGAGGTGATCAGTATAGATCTCTTCGTTGTATTGTGCTTGTTTGACCAAAAATGACGCTTTTGATGGATTCGGATTAACTCATGATCAAGTTTTGTTTAAAAAAAACATGATTCATTACAATGGGATGGTGGTAAGGCGCAATAAGTTTTCATGGTCGTGGTGGTTTTCATGACCATGGAAAGGCTGAGAACCACTGGGCTTTATAATACGTTCAGACGGTCTATTGAGGCTTGTCACACTACCCCTTGATCGACCCGGGCCTTTTTTGTGTGTTCTAATAAATAGTAAACAAACAATTGGAAAATAGTGCCTTAAGCGAGCTCTTTTGTCTGTTTTTATTATTTTGTGATGAAAAATTGCATATTTTACCAATTTTTATTTATTTTAAAAACATGATAGCATGCCGCGGTCCCCCTAAAACGCCCAGGCCCGGGAGGAATCCTCCCATCCCCAACCCCCTCACCAACCGCCCAGTGAACCTAACGCGCGCGTCAGCGTCCGACACTTGCTGTAAAACACATAGAACTCTATGGGACCTTTTTCATTGGACGTGTGCGCGAGAATCGTCTCTGCCCCGAGAAAAAAGATGCTAACTCACGCGTCGGCGTCATTTTTCTCCTAGTGGGAAAAGGTCCTTACGATCCTTGAATTAATGTGAAAAATGAAAAATGTGTCATCTGTTTTGAAGCGCGTAAAAGAGACGTAAATGTTAATGTTGGTTTCTGAATACGGGCCTAAATTTCTCCATTTGTCTGGTGTATTCGACTGGTTTCACGGCCACATAACTAGTTTAAGCGGCATAATTACCAGTTTGTAACCAAATAACAGACTTTTGTGGCTATAAATTTGCAATGCTTCGTCCAAGTGTGTGTCAATGTCAACGTATATAGGCATGTAAGCTTCAGAGCTCTACATTACCAGATCTAAATGTTTCCTGTATATCCGATGGGGTCACATATAATTTTTTGAGGGAAAAATCGTCAGTTATTGGCGATTCAGATTAACCAAATGCGCTCTGGTGGCGGCCCCACCGAAGTAAGAAGAGCGGTAGACTTTCCATGGGCTCTTTTGAGAAAACGCAGTTTTTGTTCTATTTTATGAGTTTTGAGGATTTTTAAAGTTCATTTATTTGAAATATTAGTTAGTATTACTACCGACTTTAACAATTGAACTCACCATCGAGAAATAATTGAGATAAAATGAAAGAACTCGCGGTGAGAAAATGATGCCGTTTTCCATTTACCGGGAATTTCGCGCTGCGAGAGAGATTTTTCCTCCCGTCCTTGATGAATAATGGAAAAATCCCCCTACCCTATGCAGAATATTGTGCAAATGAAAAACGCAATAAGTTTTCCAATATCTTTGCGAATTTCCGGTTAAGAAGGGTTGTTCAGCCCCAAAAACAGACTGTCCTTGACCAAATATTATGTAATTTTCCCAAACAAGGTTGTGTTTATCAATGCACTTGTTTTCAAGTAAAATTAGCGCATTAAAAGACGCGATTTCATGAGTTTACCCTATTCTGCAAAGAAAGCGAATTTCATCCCCGAAACTGACTGTGCTCACATAAAAAGGGACAATAATTATGTTCCACGAAGAACTTCCACTTTTGCCGGTTAAACGATCGGTGTAGCCTTCTAATGAAAAAAAGCTGTCAATTCTTGAATTAACGATTTGTCTCCATTTTAGCCGCTAATTAGCGATTTATCTCCATTTCAGCGATTTTCCTTGCAAATAATTTGTGTTTTTTCTGATTTGAGCCATGTGATTATTACCCGTGAATTAGCGCTAAATTTTCTATTTTTAGCCACGAAGTTGTCTCAAGAAACCGCGACTTGCCATTTGCTCTATTTAATCCGGGGAATATAGCAAATGTTTTCAATTTAACGCCGTAAACATCCATTTTTTCCTGACTTCAGCCGCAAATTAGCGTTTTTCATCAGTCTATCAGCTAATTAGGGATTTTTCTACGTTTCATCAACGAATTAAAAGTCCCCCGCGAACTACCCAACGCTTTTTCTGAAATTTGGCCGCGGATTAGCGATTTTTTTCACTTTCTGGCACGAAGTTACGATCAGAAGCCGCGAATTGACGTTTTCCCTACTTAATCCACGAATTAGTCAATGTTATTGATAAATTAGCAAGTTTTCTCCATTTTAGCCGCTAATTAGCAATTTTGGTCATTTCTGCAAGTTTTCAATCTTATTAGCCGTGAGTCATAGCGATTTATCTGAATTTTGCAGTGAGTTCGTATTTTTCTTTATTTCAGCCACTAATTAGCGATTTTTCTTAATTGCATCCATGAATTAGCAACTTTTCTTAATTTCAGCTCCGGCTTAGCGATTTGCTTCGCTTCCTTTTAGCTATGAATGAGCGTTTTTTCCCAGTTTGAGCCACGAACTTGCCTTCAGAAGCTCAAAATTTTCGTTTCCTTACATCTAGCATCTGGGACCTTTTATTTATTTATTCGTCACGTTAGCCGTGAATACGTGATTTTGACTGCTAAAGAGCGATTTCCCACAATTGTATCCTTGAACTAGCACTTTTCTTAATTTTCCCCACGAATTAGCTTTTTTTTTTCACTTTTAGCAATGAATTAGCGTTTTTTTCCGATTGAGCCGCGAACTTCCGTTCTGAATAAGCCGAGAATTCATGTTTTCGTAATTTTAGGGGTGAATTAGCGCTTTTTTTCATTGGCGAATTATTGATTTTTCACAATTTTATCCGTTAATTAGTGTTTTTCATAATTTTAAACGCTAATGACTGTAATTTACAAATTGAGAATTTTTTATCAATTTTTGCTCTGAAGTTTTCTTAACTTTATCCGTGATTTAGCACTTTTTCTTATTTAATGGCCGAGAATCAGTTTTTTTTTCTTTATAATTTCAGCCGTTAATTAGCCATTTATCTCAATTTCAGTCCCTAATTAGCCTTATTTTCCGTTTTGGTCTGGATTAAGCGGGGTATTGGCCGACCACGAGAAGGCGCGAATTTGTAGCGATTTTCATTTCCACAAAAATCCTATAGGGGCGCCAAAATCCAACATTAAAGATGATTATTTACCACTGTATGCCACGGGCGGGCCATTTAGGAAGGCTCAGCTGAGTGAGCGGGCCTCTTTTTGGCCCGCGAGCTCTCGGTTGGGCCCAAGGCGTGGCCTACGCCTTGGCGTCCTCTATTTGGCCGCGTATACAATATTTGGTGCTTAACTCCACTTCCCCTTTTTTGTAGCTCCTTGATGAGACCGTGCATTTATAAAATTTATATTGATTCACATAGGCAACATTGTGAGACAACAAAAAGAGATAATGACTACGTACTGTCCTATCCATTATAGGTACAAACCACAGGATACTAAATTCACTACGTTCCCGAAATGTAATCCTTTGAAAGCAGGTCGTAGAAGGTCGATCGAAGAAAAGTCGTAACCTCAAATCCTTTTTCAATCAAGTGTGGCGATAATTAAGACGGAAAACATTGTAAACTCCTTAAAAACTGCAAAAACACCATTATTTAGCCCATACGTTGGTGGTAAGAGTAGGGCTCTTTTCCGCCATTGCGCCTCGACGTTAGCGCTACAAGTGATAATCTGAATCGCCAATAGAGACGCGTGGTGGTTTATGAACTGAAATGGTCACACCAATCATTTTACAGGAGCTAAATTTCCACTTTTATGATTGAACAGTCTCACAGTGGGCTGAATAGAGACAAACGTGCCAAAAATCCAAAATTTCAAAGTTTTCTTGAAAGGGTGAAAATTACTTCATGTTTTCTCCATCGGATATGTACTTCATTGCCACACTTGGGCGTTCGCTACTAAAACCCAGCTAAGCCTCATTTTATCACGTCAAGAACCCGTAAAATCATTTTGTTCACCAAAAAAAGTGACTAAATTTGGTTTTCAGCACTCAAAAGCCGCAAAATCTCGATTTTCGCGCGTTAAACGTTATCAAAAACCCTCTTTTTTTTCAAATGAAGAGAAAAATATTTTATTTTCCCAGAAAAATATTGATTTTCAGTTTTGAAAATCCGTAAATTCACTATAAAACATGACAACAGAAACTGAATATTTGAAATTAGATGTGTTTGCCTAATTTTAGAGTAGGGAAAGGGAGCGTTTCACAAATGTTCTTTGATTTTATCACTCAAGAGGAGGAGACCGAGGTCCACCTGCGACGACGAGGCTCTTCCTAGAACATCAGGACTGTAGACTGAGCGGCTTGCGCCCACCGTGGAAAATAATTCGGCTCTGAAGACGGTTCGAAGTGGCCCAAACCACTGGAATGACGGAGACAGTCTCTTGAATTGCGCTTCTAAATCAAAATCACCCCCGTCAAGTTATTTACATCGAAGGCATTTCCTATAGAATCAATTTATAGCGAGCCATCGATGTTCACTCCTGTCAAGGCTCTTAAACTTAAACTTTAGAGCATTCAATTGAATGGACGCCACAATCCTCAGGAAAAAATTTTAAAACCCTTGAAACGGGTCAAAGCTGAAAAAAGAAAACAAAAGCTGAATCACGGTAAGAACTATTTCAACCACTGATCTGATCGTAAATCCTAGGATTCCTATAGCGTCGTAAAACTCCAGGGTTTGCAGTTCCAAAACTGCCAAAATATGAAAAAGCTATTAATCAAAAATGCGATAAGTATCTCTTTTTTTCATCAGGGAGATAATTAGCAATTAATGATGGTTGAAATCAATATTTAATACCCTCGTGGAAATTAGGCTGAACCCCTGCAAATCCTACTCATGGAATAACATTTCGTTAAAATGGGACTTTGGGGATTGTTTCGCAATAGATCCATCTTAAGTAATTTAAAACTCTTTACACTGTGTTTTGTTCTCAGCTCTGTTTCGCACGCCCTATTTTCTGCCTTTTCAACTATTATAAGACAACCTATTTTTCACTCGTTTGAGAGAAATGAGAGAAAAGAAAAGTAATTTCTTCAGTGAAGGGTCGAAGCACGTTTATTTCTTCTCCAAACCACCCACCCCTCCCCTCGTACAAAAGACCTATCAATGTTTCTGGCGTTGAAGAAAAGAATAGCTTTCAAAAGTCGGTCAGGTTTGCGGTAATTGCGGTGCGGTGAGCCACAAAAAGAAAACTTGCCCCCCAATGTCTCTCTCACCGGACCTCCCAACAGACTGACCAATCATTTGAACGTATAGCCAATATCATCTTTTGATTTTCCTGCCACACTACATATAGGCTCTAAAAATATATTAAAAAATAGCGAGTGGTGCCTTCCATAGGCACAAGTTAAATCTCAGTCTCCGACGTAGGGATGCATGATTCATTCGTGGGTTAATGGTCGGCGTGTTGGCGGGTCGGGAGGGGGAAGTGTGAGAGAGTGAAGATATTCACTAACGACCGCTGTCGCGTCGTATGATGGATGAGCAAAAACGGGAGGACGTGTATCGTGTTACCGACTACAAACTCGTGCTTCCATCCCTGGATCGAATCCTCGAATGGTTGGAGAAGTGAGATGAGGAGACGCTGTGCAAGTTTAGTGGGAAGGATGAATAATTAGTTTGAGGCTTTAAAACATGGTTTGAGGACTCTGATTTGTGCAAATGAGAAGAGACTTGAGAGGCACGTGGAAATGCCGACCTGATTTTATAATGAGGTTCCGTTTTTCCTGTCTAAGTTACTAATAATTTTGGGCGAAAATACATCAGTTAGCAAGTTTCATGGTCGGAAAGCCAAGGTTTTGGGTATAAATTAGCACTTCCCTCGCTGTGTTACGACTTTCCCCCCTAAAGGTTATTAGTTTATTACTTTACTTGCACCTATTTGTGACCACGATGTAGGCAAGTACCCACACAATTTTTGGGTGTTCAGTCCACTTACCACGCGTCTCGGGTGAACACCAAACGTTTTTTTTTTATTTGTATACCTACCGGGCAGTAAAAAACCATTACCGGCAGTCTGAAGGAAAAGTTGGATGTGTTAGTGTTTTAGATGATAATATGCTCGTTATATTGTGGGTCTTGTACACGTGGTCACGCAGTGTAGGTCACAAGCATGCACAGGCATTTTGTTCGTAAGCTTTTATGGCGTAAAATTAGCGATGTGAAACTTGAGAAATACACCTTCTTCACTTACTAAAATCAGATAGGTTCGATAGGCAGTAACCCCTCAGCATCAATTTCATCCTCAATTCAATAAAATAGAACGCCAAAGAGGTTTCGAAACCAGAAACTTAGCTGGTTTAATGAATTAAGCCGGCGTATAAATGGAGGAAGAAGAGCTAGCCTATTTTTTTTTTAAACATCCCCGGGTTTCCCACGCTATCTCGAAAGGTTAAGCAAATTAAACTGGTCTCTTCCAGAGCTTACCCTAATTTATCTCGTGTTGATACATCTGTATGGAAAGCAATCTAATTCGATTGGTTTATCCAATTAAACCTCAAAATCCTCGTTTCCAACTATAATTACAACAATAGGAATTAGTCAACAACGGGAGTCGAAGATCAGCTTATAGAAAGGAACAACTTGGTTTGTTAAAGGATTTAGAGCTTCGACAAATAATGTCATTTTCCAGGAAATTTGTTAAGCGATAAAAAAATTACCAACAAATTCAATGTTTAAATTTGCTAGAAAATGCCGGCGACGGGTGAGCAAGTCTCTCGTGACACGACGACGGTTTTGAAACATTTTCTGTTTACATTACGACTGGAATAAATAAGTTTTTCCCCGGTAATTTAATTTACGTTTGCTCAGTGTCGTGGGAAAACGCCGACTGAAGAAGAAGGAAAATTGTATGGTCGTTACAATACCTTCGGGGGGCTATTTTTAAGGTGCCTTGAGGGCTCATCTTTTCTCGTGAAATTACTTTAAGTATTGTACGCTCGTGGCATAGGAAAATGACGCACTTAGAGTGCCCAACGGGTTCTGGATTGTTTTACAAAAATATTTAATTTAGTTAAAAGGACGAAAGAGTTACATTTTATTTATTCCACTCACGCTGAAGTAGTTTTTTTTTTTTTATAGTGATTAACACGAAATGAATCAATTTGTTGAGCGTCAGCGCGTTTAAATTTAAATTATACATTTATAAAACATTGTACATAAAGTTCACTTATCGTTTTAATGTATTTGTTTGTAGTTAGTCTCACGGAGAAAGAGTTGATCAACACTATTTCACCGCATTCCTTTTCCTTCCACCAATCTGTCCCATATAACTGCATTCAGGTCTCATGAAAACGAGGCGGAAAATTTAATTGCTATACTCTCCCCTACTGCAATTCATCACCAACCCTGCCGCCAATTAACCAGCGCGTTATAATTCAGTGGATATCAAGTTCAATAATTTACTATCTTCACGCTCAATGACTTTAGTCTAAAGTTTTGAAAAGGATTATCTCGAAACCTCGCTTTGCGTTGAACAAGTTTACGAAGGCAATTGAAAAGTTAAAAAAAAAGGGGGGGGGGTTGGTGGCATGGGTGGGATTTGAGGCAAACACAAGCTTACATTTGTTTGAAATCGGGAGTGTACGCCATTTAACAATCGCGCTGTGTCATAACATGATAGTTCGCTTGGTTGGCGCTATAATCGGGCTACGACCCCTCTGGTTTTGGTGGAAAAAGGAGCACGACCGATTGACCTAATTTTAACACCAACCTCCGCAACCCAAACAGGGCGTTTAAATCTTGTATTTTTCTCTGCGGGGGCTTAAGATAAATTATGAACGTTATTAATTTGTTCATCCATAATTCCGTAACAGCTCGCCCATCTCCCCCTTGAATCGCTATTTTGTTTTTATACGTTATATAGAACCGGATCAGTAAATTCCTCTCTGCCCCCCCCCTGCCCATCTAACTTTCTACGAGATTACCGACGAAAACGAATAAAGCGGGCCTCGTCTTCCTGCCAAATATTACAAATTCAGAGCATGATCTGTTCGGTTAAAGAAGAGATAGAAGTAAAAGAGAGGGGAAATCTATTTGATTGTGCGAAAGACGGTGTAACTGTGGAATATCACTAAAGAGAGAGATCAGGGCTGACGTTGCTATTTGTCTTGTGGAAGGATCCCGAATTTCGATGATGTCCCCCTTGTATATTGGACCTGACACAGCGTTTGCCCCGCAGTGGGAAACATACAACGTTCCTTTTTAAGAAAAAAATTGTACGTCATCTCAAGTTTATGACAATTCCCTCTAGAAACCCTCTGAAACGGAAACTGTTCAATCGGCTGTAATTGACCGTTGCTTCGATGTTCATCAATCCACTTAGGATTCCGTGCCTGGGGCGTGTGTCATACCCCTGCTCTTGGATAGTGGAGGTTAAACAAAAAACTGTTATATTTTTAAAAAAGTTATTTTAATGTTGATTATTTATTGAATGTCGATATTTACTTCATTTTTCATTATTGTTAATATTGAGCTTCACTAAATTATTGGAGTTACTACCTACTTCGTATGCGTTTATTTTTTATTTATTTTAGGTTTTTATTGATATTTCTTATTTTAATGAGAGTGTAGGTATTCTTGGAAAAATTAATCTTTAGTTAAATTTTATATTCTTATTTTTGCGTCCTTAATGAATTTGATTATGTGTTCTGTTGTTCTACCTGGCTTTAGAAGGATTGAGTTGTAATCGAATGGCAGGTCTAAAATTGGTGATAATTTAGCGAACAATTCTTGTCTGGGCCAGTTAAACTTTTTACATGTTAGTATGATATGCTCCATGTCCTCCTTTTCGAGACACTCACTTCATATTTCTGACGTTCTTCCGCCAATTTTTGCCAGGTAGGTTCCACGCGGAGCGTGCCCCGATCTCAGTCTACACGACATAATCTTTATCTCTCTACTTCCTGGTGAAGCCAGAAAAAACCAAGGGTGTTCGCCGACCCTTTATTAATAATGATTTGTATAGAAACGACCTTTTATACTGGTACTCTACTGGTCTTCCCATGCAGACAATGTGCTAGGTTCCAGTCTTGTCATGCAAAAGGAAGGTGGTGGTCTATAAGAAGTTGAAACCTTTTGCATGGCAGCTTGTTGAGCCCGCCTATCTGCTGCCTCATTCTCTGTGATGCCGACGCCAACGTGTCCCTTCACCCGAACAAATATAATGTATTGTGAGTAGTTTCGTATTAACATTTCCGCTTTGTTCATTATTTTCATTTATGATTTACCGTCAATTCTGAATCCTGGAATCAAGTGTGTCTTGTACGCCGACGATATTTCGATTGTTTATCCGGATTCGGTTGATGCCGTCCTTTGTCATCAACGCGAGCTTGATTGGTGTTCGTCTAACGGTCTGAGCCTTAACAAGGATAAAACACAGAGACTTGCCTTCAGGCTATCCTGTCGTTCAGAGGCTGAGAGGGATTCTTCGACACATCTTTTGGGGTTTACAATTGATGGATCACTCAAACTGGAAAGCGCACGTGGGGGCTCTGTCGGGGAGGTTCCCATACAGCACAAAGAACAACAGAAACGTTACAAAATAGTTGCAATAACTATGAACAAATACGTATTGGCGACGTAGCATTGTCCGGGTTCAGATACGTTTTCAAGAAACGATTCCGGTGGCAATGGTGGAAACGTTTCCAAAACTTCTTTCTCCAACGTAACCAAAACGTAAAAAAGTAACGTTTTGAATTCGTTTTTTCGTCGCCGTGTCATAACGTTTTTGAATAATCAAATTCCAAAGCAACCTAGGTAAACCAAACAAATTATTTCATAGAAAAATGAAGCATTTTGATAGGTTGCATGGACTCCACAGAACGCTTACATATGGCTTGTAGGAGCTCCGCATAAAAAAAATTCTTGGTTTATTTTGAAATAAAAAAAGAAAAAATAAGAATAATAATAACACCAGTTCATTAAAAATACAAAAAGAAAAGGAAATTGTTGTGAATGAGTTATGTCAGTTGTCAGTTGTGAATGAGCTACCAAAGTGTGAGCAAGTGGTCAGAGTTCGCGCGTGTAGTTCTCTCAATCTTACTTCGCTATAGTCGCAGTCCAGGGAGTACTCCTTTAATTTTATTTTTGATTATTTTTTATTTGAGACAAAAGGAGTCCCATTGTAGATAATAGAAGTTTTTCCTTTTCTTTTTCTTTTACTTTTGCACGAACATGGGCAAAGGAGACACCGATAGGAGGAATGATCCTCCAGATAAAAATGTAGTTCAGTTCGATAACAACGCGGACTCAGAAGCGATGGATGTCAACCCAAGCGTTGATTTGAATTCAATTAATCAAGAAAAAATCGTCGATTCGAATAAAGAAAAACGAGAGTTTCCAAAGTTTCAATACGAGCAGAGGGACAAAGGTCCATTTATTGTCTTTATAGAGGGCGAAGGGGAAGGGGGCGGTATAGCTCGCTTACATCCCATGTCCCTTGGAAAATTAATCTTTTGTTCTCACCTCGAAATGAAACATTCAGTAAACGATATTAAAAAAATAGGGAGAAATAGAATTAAAGTGACACTGTCCAACCGGGAAAATGCTAACCAATTAATAAACTCGCCTAAACTGTGTGAAAAGAAATTAAAAGCTTATGCACCCTCGTATGTCATGCAAAGACAAGGCATTATAAGAAGGGTATGTCATGAACTTAGTGAAGAAGATATTATCAAAGATATCCAATCTCCTAATTATGATCCTATTTCGGTGATCAAAGCTAAGCGCTTTTCAAGAAGGATTATCGATGATGGTAAAAGTAAATACGTTCCCACTCAAACAATACTGTTAACGTTTCGAGGTCAAGAATTGCCGGAATTTGTTATTTTACATTACGTCAAATGTCACGTTGAATCATATATGCCTAGAATAAACCAATGTTTTAACTGCTTACGGTATGGTCACAAAAAAGATTATTGCAAAAGTAGCCCTCGTTGCAGTCAGTGTGGAGAGGAGCATCAGAGTGCTGAATGTTCTAAAGATAAGCCCGTACGTTGTGTTCATTGTAAAGGACAACATTCTGCTCTTACGAAAAGTAAGTGCCCGGAATTTAGTCGTCAAATGTCAATAAGAACGCTCATGACTAATGAAAACATAACATTCACGGAAGCAAAGGATAGAATGGAAAGTAAATCCTTCAAAAATGTTTTAATAAACCCAACCCCATCCGTCTCCAACACACGTCAGTTTTTCCTCCATTACAAGCTACTAACCGCGTTCCCCCTAAAAGGCAGCGCCCTAGTACTCCTCCGGACAAAATTTCGGAGGCCCATAAATTAATTTTAGCTTCGCACAGAAGTGAAATGTTGCCAATTGCTCCTATTACTAAAAACCCTTATACACCTTCATCGGAAGAAAAACAGCAACCAACAATTACTTTAAATTGCAATATTTTGTATGAAGCTCTTTTCGAAATTTTTAATAGTCTGAAAAATGTAGAGTGTAACGATAAAAGTGACATGATCAATGAAATTAAATCCAGAGTTGAGCATTACAAACTGGCTGAATGAGTAGTAAATTCAAATTTCTTCAATGGAATGCTAGATCTGCAATAAGCAATAAAGGAAGTTTAGAACTATGCCTAACAGAGCAAAATATTAGCGTCGCCTTATTGTCCGAAACCTGGGGGCCTATTCTCTAACTTCGAAGCAATAGCTTTTTCGCAGTCATAATATGTTTATTTCATTAATTTTCTTCAAACAAATGAATGAAATAGACACATGGCTGGCGAAAAAAATATTGCTTGTTATTAGAGAATAGGCCCCCAGGTTCCATCCAGGTCGGTATGTTAACTTTAATGGTTATAATAATATAAGAAAAGATAGGAGTGATGGCAAAGCAGGCGTGGCCATCCTTATTAAGGAAGATATTCCGTACAATACCATCCAGACGGTGGAGTTGGAAAATGTCGTGGTAGTAGGAGTAATGATACCGTTTGAGAATCAGAGTGCAGCCGTTGTATCCGTTTATAATCATCCCTCCAACAAAATTTCAACGAGTAATTGGGAGAAGCTTTTCGACAGTATTCCTAAACCATACATAATTGCTGGAGATTTCAATTGTCACCATAGACTGTTCGGATGTTCCATATCCGACAATAAGGATAATTCGCTTTTAGACGCTATCAATAATTTTAATCTTATCTTATTAAATGACGGTTATTCAACAGTAGTAAATAATATTAGACAAATAAATTCTTCCGCCATAGACCTCACTGTTGTTTCCGCTGTTCTAGCCCCAAAATTTGAGTGGAGGGTAATGACTGACCCCATGGGATCCAATCACATTCCAATAATTTTTGAAAGTAATTTCAGTGATAATAACATTCACGAGAAGGTGCGTATGACAAGAAAATGGAATTTGCGGAGGGCAAACTGGGACGAATATACTGCAATTTTAGAAAAAAATACTAGAGAGCAATTGGCAAGTGGAAGCGCCATCGATTATAATAGACTTGTACAAAATATTAATAGGGCGGCTGATAAAGCAATCCCAAAATATAAGCCGGTTATCAATCAAAGGTTTAATAAGAACTGGTGGAATGAAGAATGCAAGGATGCTATTGCTAATCGTAAAAAAGCATTTCAACTATACGATTCCATGGGTAACTATGATATTTTTTTAACTTACAAGAGGGCCGCAGCAAGAGCCAAAAAAGTTGTAAAAGAATCGAAAAGGAACGCATGGAAGCAGTACTGTGAAAGCATAGACAGGAATACGAATATCCAGGACGTGTGGAAAGCCTTCAAGCGGTTGAAAAACAGGAAAATAGCGAATAGACCTCCTTTACCCGACAATAAATGGCACGAAGATTTCCTTGACAAACTATGCCCTCCATCAGTGTCCAGTGATGAATTTGAGGACGATTGCGAAATAAGTGCCAACAATTTCATATCAGATCCGTTCAATGAAAAGGAATTATAAAATGCGATTAAGACTCATAGAAATACGGCACCTGGGATGGATAACATACATTATCAGATGATTTCTTACCTGCCCGAAAATGCAAAGAAAGTGTTACTAGATATTTATAATGAAGCATGGGCGACGGGAACTTTTCCGGACGCATGGAAGAATTATATAGTAATCCCGGTCTTAAAGCCAAAAAAATCAGTCACTGATTGTAATTCGTACAGACCCATATCTCTCTCTTCGTGCGTACTTGAGACATTCGAACGAATGCTGAAGAATAGACTACAATGGTTTATTGAAAACGGAGGACTGCTCCCATGCATTCAAAAAAAAAACTATTTATGACTGTCATACGTTGTTACTGTCCGACATTGATTTAGCGTTCACAACTAACAAGTCAGTTGTTGCTGCTTTTTTGGATCTTGCTGGGGCCTTTGACAACGTAAACCTTCGTGTACTGGGTAAAAAGTTGCATTCAATAGGGATGCCCAAGATATTCGTCAAAAACATTATTAGCCTACTCAGTGATAGAAAAATATTTCTTAAGGTGAACAATGAGATAATAGGATCCCAATTAGCACGCAACGGAATTCCGCAAGAAGATATTCTTAGTGGTCTCTTGTATGCTCTCTATGTAGCTGATCTAGCAAACTTTACCCTCCCAGGAGTAAAAACCATACAGAACGCAGATGACATATGCTTATACGTAACCCACGATAATATCCCATCCTGTATACATGCTCTAGATCAGACAATGACGAACCTCAACTTATGGACAGCCAACAATGGCATGACCTTAACTGTAGATAAGTCCGTTATTTGCCCTTTCACAAGAAGACGAACCAGTCCTCTCGGTGATGAGGTGGTTTTAGGCGGTAGACATTTTCCTGTTACGTCTAGAGTACGCTTTCTAGGACTAAATTTAGATAGTAAGTTGAAATGGAACGACCATGTGAAGTCTATAATTGATAAGGCGGAGAAATACATTAATATTCTCAAATTAATTTGTTTCAACAACTGGGGAACCGATCCATCACATGTCTGCTTTTTTATCGAGCTACGATTAGATCGTTACTTGATTTTGGTTTTTTTTTCTATAGTAGAGCAAGTAAAACAACCCTCCAAACACTCGACAGACTCCAATTTAAAAGTATACGAATGTGCATGGGATATTTTAAAAAGTACTCCAACAAACGCTATCCTCGCTGAAGCTCACGAACCACCACTGGAAATCCGTCGGAAGATGCTCTCTGATAGATACGTCCTTAAGACACTAGCAATCTCGCCTCAAATCTATAGCAAAATATGTCAATTAACTACAACTGTGCTCACGTACTCCTACTGGAACAAAAAACCTACACCACCAATAGTCAATAGTTTTACTGAGACCTCTAAATATCAGTCCTTAGTTGCAATTTCCGATAAATTACCCGTATTCAAAACCCATTCCCATGCAGTCTCTATTAGGGTACCAATTATTTATATGGATGATTACAAAGATGTTCCCCAATCACAGAAGAATACTATTTTGAACAAAGAGTAATCAAATTACTACCTAACTCTCAACTTATATTTACTGACGGATCCAAAACAGACGAAAATGTGGGGGCGGCATTCTACGACGCCACGAACAATATCAGAAATTCTTTCAAGTTACATCCCTTTTTTCCCAGCTTTTCAGCCGAATGCATTGCCTTTACCGAAGCTCTCAACTATGCAAAGAATTCCCACAACCAACACTTCTCCATTTTAACTGACAGCAAAAGCCTGGTTCATAACATCAGCAACTTCAATAACGATAGTAATTGTTCCTACTTGATAGTAAATATATTATGAATCTAATTAATAATATCACTAATTCTCGGAATAAGAACTTAATTATAATATGGATCAAAGCCCATGCCAATATCTATGGCAATGAGGAAGTAGACAGGCTGGCCGAATCCGGTAGTAAATCAAATAATTGGCTTCATTATAAAATTCCACAATCAGATATTAGACAAAGAATCAAAACCAATATACGAAATAAATGGCAATCAGAATTCACTTCCCAACAAAAAGGTCAATTTTTCAAATCCATAAACCCTAATATTCCCTCTAATCCTTGGTTCCATAAACTGAAAATATCTCGAAGAAATATACGAATAATAAATAGGCTAAGAGCAAATCATGACATATGCAACGCATATTTAAGTAAAATAGGACAGTCAAATAACGAACTTTGCTCCCAATGTAATACTAAAGATGACTTAGAACATAAGATAATGACATGCCAAAGGCACGGTAAAAGTCGACACGCTTTTTTGGACTCCCTTTACGATAAATTAGATGCCCCTTTCAACTACAAATCCATACTTCTAAATATTAACTTAACGTACAACGACTTGATCCGATTTATCTTGAACGAAAATATAAATGTATAATAAGTCTCGTCAAATAGTTCAATAGTTCAAATATTTTGAATTAAACGTCGGCTAATGGCTCTAGCTAGCATAAGCCTATGGAAAAAAAAAAGTTTTTAACAATATTTGAGATTTTAGTGTCGGTAATCGTGTTTCTTTGGGCTTTCACAGATTCTAAGACATTAAAATGGACGGTTATAATTTGGGAATAATTTTTAATAATAATTAAGGAATAATTTCGCCACATTATACCTATAATTAAAGTCGAGAACACCGTATTCTTAAAAGGTGTTTTGCCACGATTGCCCGCCCAGCTAAATTGTTGGGCCACCGAATCGTCCATGACTCTGCTGAGGCAGTTTGCCACCGTCGAATAATGGTCGTTACCCCCAACTCTCGATAACTTTTTTATCTGAAAACAATGGTAAAGCGTGACAGCAATAAGTAAATGCATTACAAGTTAATGGAGGCTAACAGGAACATAGCGTTCTAACATGCAACAAGCGGAAGCCCAATTTTGAGCGATGAGGCATTTTGTTTGTCCAATGTATTTTTTGGATGTGTTTCCACGGGATTTTGTTTGTCCAAAACATTTTAATTTGGCTTCGGGTGAGGAACAGGCAGAGTATTTTTGTACGAGTATTTTGTGGTTGGCCCCGTCATCGTCATCTTCACTGCTTGATGAAATAATTATTTTCTTGCGTATGCTTCGGTCTTTTTTTGAGGAATAATCAATCTGGTCCAAATCACTCAACTCCTCGGTAAGTCTTTGTTTTTGTCGCCCTTCAGCGTAACTTTCTGAAAAAGTACACCACAGATTCATTCATCAAGTGATTCGCGAGGACAAAATGAGTTGAAACGAAGTGAAATTACCAGCTGTGCCAAAAATTATTGATATTTTGAACTTCCTCCACCCTTCTTCCGGCGCCATCTTTCTTTTCACAGCACCATCTGAAGCCCCTTTTTTGGGCCACCAACATTGTGTGCCATCGTCGACCAACCAGGTTGATACTACAAGCGCCACCCCTCCGTCCTCGAACTCAATTACACTATACATAGCTAAACGATTTCCAAGTGGCAATATATGTGATGTAGTTACAACAACAAATTACAACAACTCAAATACAAATTGTCACGTGCAATGTCAAGAAGTTAAAATACACGTCACCTGAATGATGTGCTGCAAAACTACAGGACCAGTTTATAACAAAAACTGTCGGAACTCAGTGGCTTTCCAATACTTCAAATCGCAGAAAGGCCTAGGCTTACGAGCAAACTCCGACGGGGTGTTTGAAACTAAATTAACCAAACGCTGGGATATTTTCTCTTTTTTCCAGTGAGAAAGGTGGCAAGAAAGTGGACCTTTAACCCACAAAGTTAACAGCTTCTTAGTTAGGCCTAAGCACACTAAATGCATGTAGTCTAGTGGAATTCCAGTCACGAGTTCAATGCGAGGAATTTCTACAAGCACTGACTTTCCAATGTCATATTCTTCGAACGACTGGTCTATGAAACTCTGATCTGTTTTAATAAGCCCCACAGGTCCGGGAAAGCAAACTCTCCCATTAATATAATACCCCTCAATATAACATTTAGTGCAGCTGAAGTAACCACTGTGAATGATTTTGCGGGAGCATCGCAAATAATCGCGCCCAATTTGACTGCCACTCTTTCACCATTAATAATAAATCCGGTATTAATTAGATCTGTCATCTCCGAAACGAAATCTTCCAAAAACAGGTTACTATCCGAAGGTTTTTCTCGACCAAAGTAACAGCCAACCGTAAATACTTCTTGACTTTCTGACGTACTGCACAAAATGGGCCAAAAACAGGATTTGGACGATCTGGATAATGGAAGTTCGTCAACACGTACTTGTGGACTTATTTGAGATTCGAAAAATGTATTGCTGCGTTTCAAATCAGCTACTAAATTCTCTACAGCTTTCCGAAGTCCAAAATGTGAGTACTCGCCAGGATTAACCACTTTAACGGAGCTCTTTCTATAGAAGTGCTAAGGAGCGTTCGAGCGTCACTTGGTAAATCTTGTGCTTTGAAATCTTTACTTTTCACAACATTAATTAATTCATTTAAGGCATTGTGGGTGATGTTATTATTTAGTGCCCAAAGACTTATTTCAGAAACTGAATAAATTTGAGGAAATTCGTCGATATTTTCCTCTGCATCAGGGCTAACAGAGTCACTCGAATCTAAAAGTTCTTCTTCGTATGGGTCATAAACTTCAAGGGATTCTACTAGGTTTTCTCTAGAACTTTTAGCAAGGGAATTAAAACTACTACAAGGAATAGCAAGAGAATTATTCCCCAAGTCACTAAAATTTGCATGTTCTTCGTCCGATGGGTCATGAACTTCAACGGGTTCTACTAGGTTTTCTCTAGAACTTGTAGCAAGGGGATTGAAACTACCACAATGAATAACAAGTGAATTATTCCCCGAATTCACCGTTTCCTCAGGGACTTCAATATTTAACTGACTCAAGTCACGGCTCGTGTCTTCCTTGGCCAAACGGCGCGTATGCCTTGATGAAAGCCCCGGCCCAACTTTTCTTTAAGGCATAATTGTGACTACTTAAGTATTTTATTAATTAGGTACAAATACCTGACCTTACCTGAACAAATCCACACGTGAACACAAAATCAAGAAGACGCGGAAATGCGGTGCTCAGCAAAGTATGAAACGTGCGTGAACTGATGGACAGTGCGGGGTAAACTGTAAACCTCCGTAGCACGGTTATGAATCAACGTAACCTTGACTTCGCAGAGGCGCCAATGGTTCAGAATAATTAAAATCTCTTCACACAATAGGTATTTCAAGAAGCCAATCCTACATTTTGAGAAAATTGGAAAATTGATGGAATAAGAGTAGGGAAAATGAACGGATGAAAAAGTTCGAGATGATGAATTCAGCTTCATCTGATGCCGGCATCACTATTTAAACCACCGATCAACCATCAAGACCATTATTCATCATTTTTCTTGCGTCAAGCCACAAAAAGAATTTCATATGGTTTCTTTGCGCTATATTTATGTGCCTCACCCTTCTCATCCTGTTTAATAATATGTTTAATATAGTTTAATAAATCGCACCCTGAGAATAACGCCTTTTACACGGGCGCGCAGCCCGTCGGGCCAAGGGGTTTTTGCCCCAAAATGGGCTTAACCCGCGGGCCGGGCGTGATCGTGTAAACGAGAGAGGCTCGAGGTTCAGACCCGCGAGCCGAGACATCAGCCCCTTCCGACGGCTCGTTCGGCCGCGCCTTCGGACCCGCCATGCCAACCGTCGAGCCACTTTATCTACACGGTCGCTCCAGGCCCGCAGGCCTTTCCCGCGCTCCTGTTATCAGGTTATTTTCCGGCTCACACGTTATCTACCACTGTTTTGTTTTGTTAACGGATGACTTGTCCATGGGATGACTTCTGATAAGCTGGATACAGATATTCGAGTTGAGAAACAAAGATCTCGGTATGATCTTCCCGTTCCCAAGTATCGAAGAGTTGCTGCAAGTTTTTCCTCTGGTGACAGAGCTTCCCTCATTACGGTATCCTGCTTGATGAGGTATGGACGAACGGCGTCCAACAAACTCCCAAACAAATGAATATCCATCCGGAGATAGTTGATAAAGTCCTCATGGTGATTTTCCAGCTCTTTGAGGAGCGAAAGTTGTCCGCGGGTCTGCCTTTTCTTCATCCATTTCTTCACCCACACCCTTTTTCCCTTTTGTCCCATATCTTCCGAAATGCTTACACAATTGTTGAAAGCAAATAACCATTCAAGTTGTAAACGTTAACGTTCCGCGTTTCCACGTTCCATTTTCCCCCGAACGAACTCACAACCAGCTTGAAAACCACTAGGTGCGGCGGCTTGGCCTCTCGAGACCGCTGACCTGGTCAACGCTCCAGCGAGCCTGGATGATCGCGCCAAGCCCGAGGAAAAATCGGCGGGTATCTGTTTTCACGAGCGGGTTTCGCCCGACGTCTATGATGATCGCAAGCCAGGCCCGCGGGCCAGGAGTGTCCCGTTTTTTGCAGCTTTTTGTAAGGACGGTCCAGGCCCGCGGGCTTGGACGACGAGCCGATTTTTGAGGCGCGCGGGCCAGGCTTGGAGGTCAGGCCCGACGTCCAGTCCCGCTGTCCAAGCTCGTACGTATAAAAGGGCCTATTATTCATCATTTTTCTTGCGTCAAGCCACAAAAAGAATTTCATATGGTTTCTTTGCGCTATATTTATGTGCCTCACCCTTCTCATCCTGTTTAATAATATGTTTAATATAGTTTAATAAATCGCACCCTGAGAATTAACGCATTTTACACGGGCGCGCAGCCCGTCGGGCCAAGGGGTTTTTGCCCCAAAATGGGCTTAACCCGCGGGCCGGGCGTGATCGTGTAAACGAGAGAGGCTCGAGGTTCAGACCCGCGAGCCGAGACATCAGCCCCTTCCGACGGCTCGTTCGGCCGCGCCTTCGGACCCGCCATGCCAACCGTCGAGCCACTTTATCCACACGGTCGCTCCAGGCCCGCAGGCCTTTCCCGCGCTCCTGTTATCAGGTTATTTTCCGGCTCCCACGTTATCTACCACTGTTTTGTTTTGTTAACGGATGACTTGTCCACGGTATGACTTCTGATAAGCTGGATACAGATATTCGAGTTGAGAAACAAAGATCTCGGTATGATCTTCCCGTTCCCAAGTATCGAAGAGTTGCTGCAAGTTTTTCCTCTGTTGACAGAGCTTCCCTCATTACGGTATCCTGCTTGATGAGGTATGGACGAACGGCGTCCAACAAACTCCCAAACAAATGAATATCCATCCGGAGATAGTTGATAAAGTCCTCATGGTGATTTTCCAGCTCTTTGAGGAGCGAAAGTTGTCCGCAGGTCTGCCTTTTCTTCATCCATTTCTTCACCCACACCCTTTTTCCCTTTTGTCCCATATCTTCGGAGGTCAGGCCCGACGTCCAGTCCCGCTGTCCAAGCTCGTACGTATAAAAGGGCCTATTATTCATCATTTTTCTTGCGTCAAGCCACAAAAAGAATTTCATATGGTTTCTTTGCGCTATATTTATGTGCCTCACCCTTCTCATCCTGTTTAATAATATGTTTAATATAGTTTAATAAATCGCACCCTGAGAATTAACGCATTTTACACGGGCGCGCAGCCCGTCGGGCCAAGGGGTTTTTGCCCCAAAATGGGCTTAACCCGCGGGCCGGGCGTGATCGTGTAAACGAGAGAGGCTCGAGGTTCAGACCCGCGAGCCGAGACATCAGCCCCTTCCGACGGCTCGTTCGGCCGCGCCTTCGGACCCGCCATGCCAACCGTCGAGCCACTTTATCCACACGGTCGCTCCAGGCCCGCAGGCCTTTCCCGCGCTCCTGTTATCAGGTTATTTTCCGGCTCCCACGTTATCTACCACTGTTTTGTTTTGTTAACGGATGACTTCCTGACTTGATGAGGTATGGACGAACGGCGTCCACAAACTCCACCAAATGAATATCCATCCGGAGATAGTTGATAAAGTCCTCATGGTGATTTTCCAGCTCTTTGAGGAGCGAAAGTTGTCCGCAGGTCTGCCTTTTCTTCATCCATTTCTTCACCCACACCCTTTTTCCCTTTTGTCCCATATCTTCCAAAATGCTTACACAATGGGGAACTTGCATGAATCTCAGATTGGGTAGAAAGCATACCGGTGATTTGACCCGTGAACTGAAGGATAACAACGGAAGTTGCAACCCGATTAGTGCGTTTTAAGATTTTTAAAAAAGGTTCAAAGTTCTTCAGAAGAGGATGGATGGTGCGAGGGGAAATTACGTAAATACTTACTTGTGAAGCATTTGAGGGAACTCTAAAATTGTTTGTTTACAAATAACATGAAAAATGTCCCCCCATTAAACTCGTCTAACCCCCTCTTCCCCGCATCATCATTTTCAATAAGTAAGTTTTTACGTAATCGAACCCCCACTCAAAATGTTTAAATATTCCCTAAAAAAACATCCTTGACTTATTTCAAAGTTTAATGTGAGCAATAGACTTGTGGAAGAGCCCTCTTTAAGCAACACCAACTTTTGAAAAATGTGCAAGTTCCCCATTGTTGAAAGCAAATAACCATTCAAGTTGTAAACGTAAACGTTCCGCGTTTCCACGTTCCATTTTCCCCCGAACGAACTCACAACCAGCTTGAAAACCACTAGGCGCGGCGGCTTGGCCTCTCGAGACCGCTGACCTGGTCAACGCTCCAGCGAGCCTGGATGATCGCGCCAAGCCCGAGGAAAAATCGGCGGGTATCTGTTTTCACGAGCGGGTTTCGCCCGACGTCTATGATGATCGCAAGCCAGGCCCGCGGGCCAGGAGTGTCCCGTTTTTTGCAGCTTTTTGTAAGGACGGTCCAGGCCCGCGGGCTTGGACGACGAGCCGATTTTTGAGGCGCGCGGGCCAGGCTTGGAGGTCAGGCCCGACGTCCAGTCCCGCTGTCCAAGCTCGTACGTGTAAAAGAGCCTATTAGCAGTGTTACAAGTCAAAAATATCGAATTTCGAGTTATACCTCTAGGTAGGTAGGTCTGATCAAGTTCTACACTAAAATAGTAGTGTGCTATTTCTAGGACGGCCAGGTAACGCTTGGGAGCGGTAGTTACACTACTATTTCTCACGCAGAAGCGGTTAATCAATCGGAGTAGCAATGCTACTTCTTCATTGTACCGGCTTCGATCGAGACCGAGAGCCCATCGCCGAGAAATTAAGCCGCGAGTACTGTTACGTTTTGAGTTGTTAAACTACTCTCCCAGTAAATTAAAACTATTTTCGAGTTGTTCCTCAACAATCTGTGACGACTAGTCAGAAATAATTGACATTTTCTGGAATAGTAACGTTACAACTCCCAACTTTTTTTTAAAATTTATGATAAAAATTATTGAAACAATTTTTTCGAGTGCTCGAACGTTTTCACAACGTTATTAAAACGTATCATTAGCAACGTAACCAAATTTAAACTTTGTACCGTTAAAGAAACGTTTTGACAACCAATATTGCTGTGTGGGTTGGCGAGGGGGATTTTTATTACTCGTCGTTTGAAATAATTCTTTGGACCTAGCTGCCCTCTGCTCCGTTTATTTTGGCATTTTTTCACAGCCATCTTTCGTACGGGACCTTATTATGGGGGAATTCAGCCTCTTCGGGGAAGATCTTTGTGGTCCAAAAGCGTGCCCTGCGACTTCTCTGCGGCTTGAAGCAGTCTGATTCTTGTAGGCAGGTCTTCAGCGAGCTGAGAATATTGACTCTGTACGGCTTATTTGTGCTTCAGTGCCTTTGCTACGCAAGGGGAGAACGAAAGCCCACGTTTGCTGAGAGACATACCTATGGTACGAGGGGCAAAGGCATTCGTTCTTAGTTTTCTGGGTACTAAATTGACATAATTATAGGTCATCAGCAAATATACTATATAATATTCTGGTATAATTTTCTTTTCTAGGTCAGCGACGTGTATGCATGTAAAATACCAGACAATATTCCTTCTTGAGTTAGTCCAACCATGGCGATCCTGGGACCAAAAAGTTTATTGTCATTTCCACTTTTCAGAATCGGTACCACCAATTACTCTTTCCAGTTTTCTGGATAGTTTCCAGTAATCCAAATTTTATTAAATATGCGGAGCAGGATTTTTTGAGCTGATTCCGGAAGATTAGTCAACATGAATATGAGATTTATTTTACATCGGAGATTTATTTTACATCGTAAGGCCAATCGAAATTCTTGCAAGGTGAAGGTTTAAAAAAAGGTTTAAAAAAGTGTTTGTGTGTATGTGTAGAACTTGCCAGTCAAAGTCGGAGGCAATGTCAGGCGAGGCAATTGTGACGTCTATTGCAGATTTATTGTACTGTGAGCCACGTTATTCACCAGAGTTGGCGAGCCATCTCTGCTGAGAACAATCAATTGTTCAAAGCATCAACAAGGTTTTTTCCCATTGCTGTTGTTTTGGTGAATCCATAAAGTACATGGTGTGAATTAAGATCGCCAGCGACTATGAACGGGTAGGTGAGTTTGAAAAAAAAGGTCTCCCATACTGTAGATGATATAGCGTTGTTGGGGACATTGTAAGAGGAGCGGTGCTTTTTATGACACATTGTTTTGATGCTTACTGTCATCAACTTGTCGTTATTTGGAAGATCATCGATTATATCTTAAGGGATATTTCTTTTGATTAATATAGTTACGCCACGCTTAGACCAGGTTTCTTGGATAAAAGCTTTGTCTATATTTTCCTTCTGTAAACAGAGTTCGAGGTTCCCTTTATTGGAAACAGCGGATCTCGCATTCTATGAAGAATTTTCATATTCCTATGGATTCAATCTATTAGGAGCCCTAAATGGACAATTTTTCCTTAATTTCGACTATCAGTTCCTCTTCAGATTTGTTTTCAATAGCTTTAATGCTCCTCAAAACGGTGGCTGAAGCTTCAAAAATTGTATTCATGTCTACACTGAGAGAAAAAATGAGGCCTTCGGCGGTGAAAATATCACCGACCTTCTTCGATTAACATTCTCCGGTGATGTTCGGTGACTTTTTGTTCGCCGTTTCGGTGTAAAACCGCCGAGTAAAATTTCGGTAGTTTGCTTCCGAACTTCATCTTCAATGAGCCTATGTTCGCTCACGGAGTTCTCTGCCTTATCTCCAGAAGTTCGGTGGCTAGTCCCTTGATATCGGCGCGCAATCAATCATGATCGGAAATACGCTTCCCTAGTTCGGTAACCCGACCCTTTTGGCAAGTGCGTTGTTTCTCACGTTCGGAGATATTCAGCATTAGCTCGCCGGTGTTTAGCGTTGAAGTTCGGTATACAGTCTGGTACATTCAAGGTTGGTTGTAGACTGTATTTATTTCGCGTCTTTTGTTCGGTGCTATATCCAGTATACTCACGGATCGATGTTCGGTAAAGAGGCAAATACATTCCGTACGTACCTTATCCGCAATAAGGCACTCGAAATCGTAAATTTATTTTTCGCACGACTTGCACGGGAAGTGATGAGAACCGCACTGAAAACCTCCCTCGAAAGTGTCTGTTTTCGTCAACCCGTGCGGAAAAAACGAAAAAGGCACGGGTGTGTGTTAGGAGAACATCTGATTTTTTTTCTTTTTCTTACAGTTAACCAATGTTTGCTGTCCACAGATTATGTTCTCTTGAAGGTCTCAACTTGTATTCTGTGATATGACGTTGTTGTTATTGTTTTGTTTTTTTTTGTTCCTCTTTCTGTCTGTGCCTGTTGGTTTGTTCACTGTGTTTGGGTTTCTCACACGTAAATACCATAACATTTCCAGAATGAGTACCTGCCTATAAATTCCCCATCGTCGTGCGAAAAACGTCGTTCATTACTCGTCGGAAAGTGAAATATCATGTGCTCGTGTAATAGACTCACTCGACTGCGTCTCGTTCGTCTAACAACACTCGCACGATCTTTCTTACTTTCCGCACTTGTTATGAAATGTACTATTTTTTATTTTTATTTATTTATTACACTGGTCGTGCACATACAGGCGAGTTTGGTCAGACTCAGCGATCTAATAGTTGGCTTCTTAATTTTAACATGTTAATGGTATAAAGGGCTACATTCTTCACTTGGTCGGGACCATTAAGGGCAAAAACGGATTCTAAATTTTGAAAGTTATATTGAGACAAAAATATTTTCCTAAAATGTTCAAAAAACGGACAATCGAAGAACAAGTGTATCAGACTTTCAGAAGGGTCGCGACAATGCTGACATATTCTACTTGGACCTATTATAATACAAAGTGGCACTCAAGGTGGAACAAACTCTAAACTGGCTAATTAACCGAACCATGTTAAAGGGAATTGACTTTAGGGAGTATGCACTCGACAAGTGGCCTGCAGCAAGTGATTTATATAAAAAGCAATAGCCCGAACGGTTCAGTCTCTCCAAGTCCTCCTCGTGACATTTACCCTTGATTTTTTTTATAATATCCTCTCTATGTTGTCTGACGAGGCTAATATCCTGCGTGTCCCAAAGGAACCCATATCCCAAATTACACACTAGCTTCTTAACTTGAGATGCCCAATTAAAGTTGATATTGGAAGACATGGAATCCAGTGACACCAGTTTTTGAAAACATAGTTTTGCCAAACGGTTTCCGGTCATGTCCAATAGATCGATCCACCAATTAATTATCGTTTTACATATGAGAACATTAACATGGCTAGTTCCAGTCTCTGATCTAACCACGTGACTCGGCGTTCTGGAGGGCCAGAAAAACACAGATTTAACAAACCTACTTTGAATTAACTCGAGATCGTCTAGGTACCGGGGAGCCCAAATTCCCCTACAATACCCCAAAATCGAATGCACGAGGCTAACGAAAAGCTGTTTTTTCCTTGATCATGATTCGATTCTTCCTTTCTTCATTACACTCCTAAGACCAGCTGAAGCCGACGCGGCTTTGGAAATCAAGTCTTTAGCCGCCATGCGAAAAATCCCCGAGCTCGGGAATACCACCCCCAATTACCTATATGACTTGCAGACCTCTATCTCCCTCCCATCGTAAAAGAATTTATCCTTTGCACTCTTGCTTCCTCCGCTTTTGAAAACAACCATTTTCGTTTTCTCTACGTTAATTTCCAAGCTGTTACTCCTACAGTACTCGTACAAAACGTTAAGCTTGCGCTGCGCGTCGACCGTTGTATTCGAGAGGAGAACATCAGTATCATCCGCGAATAAGAGTGCGGCTATTCCACATCTTTCGTTAATACTAACTGTATCACACCCATTTTTGAACAAATAGTCCTCAAAATCGTTCACGAAAATGGCAAACAATAGTGGCGAGAGGGGGTCACCCTGCAACACTCCGGTAGTTACTGGAATGTCTTCTAGGACAGTCTCCATTTATTGCGGACGAAACCGTAGCCTTCGAGTACAAATCCTCAATAATTTTAATTATTTTTCAACTAACCTCAAACGAATAAAGCTTGTTCGACAGAAGAGAATGGTTGATTCCGTCAAAAGCCCTTTTAAAATCGACGAAAAGAGCGTAAACTTTTCTCTTGGGTTTCATTAGATGCGCATTAATTACCGACGACAAGGAAAACACTATCTCTGCAACCCCTATTTGCACGAAAGCCGTTTTGATTTTCTTTTAATGGATTACAAAATTCCGACCAATTCGTCAGACGATTGTAGAGAACCTTGGTAAACAGCTTGGCCACACAGCTAATCAGCGATATTCCTCTGTAATTCTCTGGCCTCCCAGGATCGCCTTTCTTGAAAATAAAAAACAGTTCGGCTCTAGCCCATGATTCTGCACAGTTTCTTCAGCCAGGATTTTGTTGAACATGACCTGAATTAGTTTTAACCCTATGCTTGGCAAGTTTTTTTAGGAATTCACTCTTATTACAATCGGGACCCGGTGCTTTTCCGCGCTTTAGTCTATTTATGGCATTACTAATTTCATTAAAACTGAAGGAACCATCGAGGAGAAGGTGTGAAACGTCATGGACACTAAATTTTGTGCTAGCCTTTGGGGGATAACACGTCCTCAAAAATTCCCTACAGGCGTCCAAATCGAAACCAATCTCCCTATTGGAATACTGATTCCTCGCATTTCGAACAGCCTCCCAAAACGTACTTGGGTTACAATCATAATTTATTTCACCATTTAGATTTTTAAAATACAATAATTTTTCACTTTTCACTATTTTTTTGTAATGTTTTTTAGCTTCGAAAAACAGGAGGTATAAGTCAAAATTTTGGGTGGAACTTTTATACTGTTGTTGGTTTAGCCTCATCATCTTTCTTGCTTCTTTACATCTATCGTTGAAACAAGGCTTATTATGACTATTTTGATTTGTGCCCATATTATTTAAAGTTACCTTGCTTAGCATCCCTAGTTGAATCGATACATTTTTTATTTGGTTTATTAGCTCGTCGTACAATTGGTCACAAGTATACGAATTCTTGACAATCAGGTTTTCTTGTAAATAACCTCGGAATACTTCTTTGTGAACTTCTCTCCACACTAACTTTTCTTTAGTTATCGTGCTTTTCGTAGGTTCCTTGTCTTCCCGGGTTAATGGTAGGGCACCGAATTGGAGACTGCATGGAAAATGATCTGAGAGGCAGCAGCTTTCCAATATCTTAAAATCTACCACAGAGGATAGCCCCTGCGAATTCACCCATACTAAGTCGACAACGCGCGCCTCTATGGTGTAATGGATACAATGCTCGCTTCACAACCCAGCGGGCCTGGGTTCGAATCCAGCCATTGCCCATTACACTATAAGGCTGCGGCGAGCTGTGACACGGCACACTCGGCTTCGGGGTGGGCGTTCCCGGCGGTGTGCGTTCAACAAACCGCGCACCGACTGAAACGCCCGCGTAGTACGGGTGTGAAGTGCACAGTTAGGATCTGGGTATGGCGTAGGAGCCCAAGTGAGGCTTAGGCGCCTGCCGGGTTCAAAGTCCGGCGCCCCCGACAAAAAAAAAAAAAAAAAAAAAAAAAAGTCGACAGCGCTAAATAGATCCGCTGATATAACATAAAAGTATCTTGAATTTTGTATATTTTATCCTTAATCGCGTAATTACCTGTGGTTCACCAAGAGAAGGTGATATAGCTGCTGGCTGGCGGGAAACACCCACCGAAATTCAGCGAGGGTGGAATGAGTCAGTAGAAAGGGGAATAATTGGAAGGTACATTTTCGGTAAACAGTACTCAAGATCAGCGATAGCCTGTGTTTCACAGTGAAGTTCAAAAAAGGAGAAGCATTGCTCCATAAACTTTAGTACACTGTTTAAAATGCTTGTATTACCGTTAGTAGGGGAATAAAGTACATAGTACAATATACAAGTTAAAGGGAATAAATTACATAATCTGAAATCTAGGCTCACAAAAACATGCATTCAATCATGCAGCACCACTATTATAGTATTTTTGAAATAAGTTCACCCGTCATGGTAGTCAGGAAGCGTCGTAAAACTCGATAAAAATTAATTACAATGAACTACACCAACCGAAATAATAATTTTAGTACTTTTGGCAATAACCGATACTTTCTTACGGTCACCCAACACACACAATCACCACCTGAACACTGAACTCATGCTCTCCTCTCCACAACTCAGTTAGAACTAGAAGCTTCATTCATTCGTCTCGCTCGTTTGGCGTGGTTACTCGGTGGATAGGCAACGACGATGGGCTACTTGTCGCTGACGTAAGTGACCCGTTCCCTTAGACATGAGATTTGTCACCGAGCATCGGTCATTTACCGATGCTCAGCTGAGGATCGTCCGACGTTCTGTAAAACAACTACCGAAATAATGCCACCGATCTTCAGTAAATTTTATTCGGCGTGTCATCGAATTTTAAGCCACCGAAGAAATAGTTCAGTGGAGAAGTAATTTCTTCTGCGGTGAATGTTCACAGAACCATCGGCGGTAATTTTACAATATGGCTGCAGTGAAGAATGGAATTCTTCACTGAACGAATTTTTCGGTAGAGAGTGAGCTGTTCGGTGGTGTTTTTTTTTTCTCAGTGTATTTGTTTGTTTCCGCAAGCCACTTCACTGGAGGAGGTGGCATGAGGATTGGAGGTAATCGGCCAGATAGGTCCATCCCCTACGCTGAAACTTCTTAATATCTCTGAGTGAGATTGTTCGGTCCGATTTGGTGATATCATAGTTCGAGGTCTTTTGAGTGGTATTTTATTAGTAAATTGAAGTTCAGGGAAGGTTGTTCTATTTTTTACATCGCGGGGTTTCGCCAACAGAGCAGTCCTGAAAGAGGCCTTATTTATCTTATCTCTCGCTTTGGTAAATGAGAGGTTCTCCTCTGCCATTATATTTCGTATGGTTGTTTGTTTATAATGTTCGGGGCACTTATTCTTGTCGAAGGCACTGTGGAGGCCTCTACAATGCACGCACCTAAGATCAGATGTGTTGGGGCACTCTTTACTTTCGTGTTATTTTCCGAATTTAGAGCACCTTATTTGGTTTTTATAATTTTTGTTTAAATGACCAAACCGCAAGCATCTAAAACATTGGGGGTTCCTTCGGCTCGACCTGGCACCTGCCATAATTGAGCACTTCGTACTCCGGCAATTTCAAACCTCTGAAGGTCAATAACACTGTCTCGATGGGCTTATGAGTTACTTTGCCGTCACTTTCCTGAACTCCCCTTTTTAATATTTTCGCCCCGTTACCTTAACCGCCTCATAACCACCCTCAGGGCGAACAGTTTTCGTTACGTCTTCTTCGGTAATTTCTAAGAAAACGCCTCTAATTATGTCTTGCTTTTAGCAGCCTCCAACCGAGCATGAGGAGGATATGCCACAAGATTTTTGTTCGTGAGAATATCTGATTTCATTAATAAAATTGGCACTTTCCTTTGATTTCATCTCTATTTTGACCTATTCTTTTCATTTCCTTCACCTGGTGGCTTATGTTCGAGTGTTCTTAAATAAAATATTTCATGGGATGTAGTCTCCCTAGAGCATTCCCATCTCTCTCACTTTGTATAAAAACATAAAAAGGACCCTGGTCTATATCTTCATATACATATAGAACCTTTTTTCTTTCGTCTTGATAATTTTCGCGTTATCGGCATCGGTTTCCATTGACGTGTCAGTGCTTATTTGTTCCTATCCGGCACAGCGGGTCTTTATTCTTGTCACTTTTTTCTCCCTTGTTCTCTCTATCGACAGAATTTAAATTAAAACAAAAAAAAAGATTTCTTCTTTGTATAAAAATAAAATTTGTATGGTGTTCGTGAAAAAAAGAACGAGTCCGAACTGACTTCACATTCAATTTTCAAACACCAAGCCGAAAGAAGGGCCTAAAATTTCATGGCATAAAATCAAGGCAGGTTTAAAGATACTTCATAGACGGCATTTCAGAAAAAAATGATGTCCGCATGTGCGGAACTTCCTGGAGATTGAAACGAGTCCTAAAAATCCATAATTAATGCCAGGGGCGTAGGTTCGGGGAGGGGGGATATAGGGGACAGATCCCCCCACCAGAGCCACAAGTATATACGAACGAAGGAGCACTAGTACCATAACGAAGAGCCCCATAAAATCTCCATGAGCGTTTCACGTTGAAGTTAGGTATTACACAGATTTTCTGGACTCGAAGCAGCCCGAAAAGGTCCGAGTACGTCCAGCTTTTTCCTTGGACTTCAGACCCAACGCAGTAGTGTACAGTGGTACGGGGGGGGGGGGTCCGCCTCGGACCCTCTATCAGACAAAAATCGGTAATATCGTGGCTATAGCTGCTGAAAAGCGCTGATTCGTGGTCTCGCGATGCAACTTCCAGGCTAAAATTAAGAAGAAAATCGCTGATTCGCGGTACATGGAGCTATTCTACGAATAAATTGTGGATATGAACGCAAAAGTGTTGTATTTGGGCAAACCCAGCTCTAAAGTTGAGAAAACATGCTAAATAAAAGACGCTTTCAGGTTAAAATTGAACAAAAATGGCAAATTCACAACTGAAATGGCGTAAAATCGCCCATTTGCGGATGAAAAAGGGAATAGGATGCTGAATGGCCGCAAAATTAGCACAAAACTCTATTTCACAGCTGAAATTGGGAAAAATCGCTAAATGGCAAATTGCAGATATAAAGTTATGGAAAAACGCTGATTCGCGGATACAAAATAAAGAAAATCACTGATTCGAGACAAAAATTGAAAAAATCACCAATTAGCGCAGCTAAAATTAAGAAAAACGTTAATTTTCAGTTCAAATTGGGGAAAAGTGCTAATTCTCAGTTAAAAATGGAAAAAAATTGCTAATTTGCAGCTTAAATTGAGTCAAACGCCTATTCTTGGAAAAAATTGACAAAACTCGGTAGGTAATGCACGGGTTGGAGACGCTACCACGCTGTTAAAATTTAGAAAAAATGAAAATTCGCAGCTAAAATTGAGAAACATTACATGGATAGATGTAAATTTTTTGGTTTTCAAAAAAAAAAAACAACAAATGTACACTTATAATTTAAATTTGAACCTTCTGAAGGCATTTTTGAGGCTAAAATTAAGAAAAATGGCAACTTCGTGCATGGCTATAGTACAATGTTAAAAAATGCACTAATTCACGGCTAGAACTGAAAAGAAGCAATAATCTCTATACCTGTAAAAGTTACATAAAATGGCTAATGCGGTGGTAAAACCGCTAATTTGCGGGTAATAATTAGAAAATGAAATAATCAGCCTGGTCAGAGTTAAGAGAAAGGTTAATTTTATGCTTAGAAATCGAGAAAATTGCTAATTTGCGGCTAAAAATTACGCCAAACGCCAATTCGTGACTGAAATTGAGAAAATTCGCTAATTCACAGGTTTGAAACGCTACGACGCGTCGCCGCTACAATTTTAATATTTTAATTTAAACGAAATATAATTTGAATGAGAGGCAGGCACCAGTGCTGCCAACTTGACGGATTTCCCGTCAGATCCAACGTATTTTGAGAGTGGCTAACGGGAAAAATTCCCGTCTACCGGATGACAGATTTGTTGAAACGGAATTTTGGAATCACTCAATGATTTCCAATACACATTATTATATTTATTCATCCCTATAATTTTTCAACACAATTTAACGTGACCTCGCGAGGGGGGGGGGAGGCCCGGGACTTGTCGATGCAATTGATTCTACCCATTTGCAGGGCCCACGGGCAGCTTTATTTATTTTTTTAATTATTATTATTTTTTTTTTTACAGTTTTAGCCAAGTTTTCGGCCAAATTTTCTCAATAGGCAGAAAATTGGTGGTTTTTCTCAATTTTACCGCTGTTGACCAATTTTAGTCACATAGTAGCGTTTTTCACGAAAAAATATGAACGCGAGTTACCGCTTTACTCAATTATAGTAGTGAATTAGCCATTTTCCCCCTTGTAATAAGGAATTTAAAGCAATGAATTAATGAATGTGATGTAATTGTTTGCAGGGCAAAGATCCTTCCGATTCTGGGAATTAGCGCATTTTCTCAAATGTTGGCCATGAATTAATGTTTTGCTTAAATTTAGCAAGGAATTAGCAATTTTCCTCCTTTTATTCATGAACCAGCTTTTTTCTAAATCAGCATTTCTACATAAAATATATAATATTTTGTGATAATTACAGTTTTACTCAATGGCCTGTCCCATCTGATTCCCTGTCGTGAACTAATTGTGAGTCTGAACTCCACTAAAATAATTCTGGCTGCTCGTACGTATTAAGAGTTCCTTTTTTCCCCGTCAGATAATGTATCCACGTTTATCAGACGAGAAAATATGAATATTAAATTCAGAGATTACATTCAGGCAAAAAAAAAAAAGTCGTGACTTACGCATAACACCGTGAAGGAAAATGCTCGAGAGAAAGACGCTTTTGAAGAAAAATTCAACGTCGGGTGTGTGTTGAACGTTGGGGAAAAGGAAAAGGTGAGAAGAAACTTCAACAAAAAATGATGAAAACTGAAGGCAGCAAAAAGTGCTTTTCCTAAGCGTCTGAATACGGTGGGGCACGGAGAGAGAGAAAAAAGAACATCAAGCCTTATACTTTAAAAGGTAAAAAGACACCTGCCGACGCAAAATAAAGCCGCTTTATGCACACGCGATGTTGTTCTCATACAAGTCGGTCTTATAGAGAAATCCCTTCCCACCGCTACTGACACGCAACGAGCCTGAAATGGCAAAAATACGTATTCAAAAGAAGAGAATTCGGTTTCTTCAGCAGTGAAGCTTCACTGTTATGCTTTGTTGAGCTTTATGTGACGCGCGTTGCGAGTGAGCTAATAAAAAGGACTTGAAAGGGAGAGATGTCGTGTTTTAAAATTAGACAGCTTTGTTTTGTTTCGTAACACGTGTCTTGATGGGTTATGAGGAGCATGCGTGTAAAGGGATGCACAATATGTGCTGTCCTGTGAAATGTGATTGTTTCCGCGACATTTGTCTGCCGGTGTTGCTCTATATTTCAGGATTCACTGAAAGTAACTCGGGAGGGAAAACACCCACGCTAGCAGTTATTATGAAAGAACAATGAGCGCTTGAGGTCGGTGCAGTGAAAATTATGAACGGAGAATGAGAGAGAGACAAAAATGGAGTCATTTTGGCCCAGGGCAACTTTCATAATCACCCCTCTCCTCCTCGTCATCAATACCACATCGCCATCGACCCGACCCTTCATAACCACGCTTAACTGCCTATTCGCCGCGCGTATACATTATTCGCAAAAAGTCATTCAACTTGGATTATTCCACGGTTTAACTTAATATCTTTGACTTCTCCTCTCGCCCCGTTTCACCAGCCGCCCACACCCTCTACAGCCACTTCTTGAGTAGTTTTGCTCAGGTTGCCCTTTATCAACGCGAAAGTGAGTTTCACTTAGGTCCTTTAAGCGCTCAGCATCCGCGGTGGCTCATTTTAAAGTTTTGCTTGCCTCGCGTCTCTCCTTCTGGTAGAATAAACTTTTAAACGCCTTACTTTCACGAAGGGAGGTATCAACGTTTGAGTAAATGGACGGAATGCAACAATTCGTTTGTCTAAATCGTTGAGAGATTATAGCTGTCAACACGGAATATTTCGATATTCTTATAGTTTTGTCTCATGCTCTCGTTATTCATGGAATCAAGCGTAAGCCTGATGTGAGGTGATGGTGGGAGGTGAGGTGGGGGTATTGAACATACGGGATAATACTGATTATTGCTGTTGGCATAGGACCCAGACAATCTTATAGAACTAACGATAGGCCGTAAAAGTTATCTTATCATGTGAACCATTCTATTTTGGGCACTAAGCCAATAAATATTCAGCGTCATTGATAAATACCATGAATGCATTAATTTCCTTTTTAAAAACAAATATTTTTCTATGTATTTTCCAGGCAACGTCTTCGTCATTGCCGCCATTCTTCTAGAGCGTCATCTACAGAACGTCGCCAACTATCTGATACTATCGCTCGCCGTTGCCGATCTCCTTGTCGCCTGTCTCGTCATGCCACTGTCCGCTGTCTATGAAGTCAGCGACCAATGGACGCTTGGACCAGAGCTGTGCGATATGTGGACGTCGAGTGACGTTCTCTGTTGTACCGCGTCCATACTTCACTTGGTGGCGATCGCTTTGGACAGGTGAGATGGTATCCGCATTCCTCCCACCCCCATCGCCGTTTAAATCAATGGGAAGAGTTTTTCTGGATAAAAATAAATGAAATGACGGAATAAGATGAAACTAAATGTAGCAGAAAAAGGGGGCGCCATCAAAAGGTGCTTTAACCCTTCACAAATTTAATCTCCTTTTTCACTCTTACAAACTCGCACGTTTGCTCTTCGTAAATGAGCCGAACAGTTCGCTAAAGCAAAAATTATTTGATCAATCAAGAGCAACTTCTTTTTACAAACTTTTACTCCAAAGGTTCACTTTAAGTTCCTCATAAAGAAAAAAAATTGAATATAATCCCAAACTTTACAAAGCACAGTCAGGGCTCTTGCATAATCGTTAACACGAAGCGACCCCACACCACGCGTTTATATTGCTGCTCAAATCGTGTTCCTTGGCTCACATGTGTAAGCGATTTCGTTCTAAAACTCACATTTTATGGAGCAGTGATTTCAGTAGAATGAAGAGGAACTGTGCAAGTCAACCCTACATGCATGACTGAACTTTTCACGCGATTTTCTTTTAATGCTTCCTTTCATTTCCCGCCGTCAATTTTATTGACTATCACTTTTTTCCTCGTTTTTTCAATTAAACTGAATAAAATTTACGTGTAGTTGGGCGAGGGGCAGAAGTGACGTAATTATACAACTAGGGTGATCTCTTGTGAATATGAATAGAGCTGAACACGAATATCTCTCGTTAGACGCTTGGTGGTTGGGGGATGAAAATGAAGAAATAAAAATAAAAATAAACGTTGATTTTCCTCTGCTCTCTCGCTTCTATTAATTCATTCAAGAGCAATCAAGTGAATTCAAGCGCATAATCAGGGAAATAATTCTCAGGTAGAAGGTCAATAAACAATAAAATACTTCAAATGTAAATTCATTAATCGGATTGACGATACAAAAACCTCGGTTGATGCTTTCACAAACATTTTAAAGCTGAGTCCTTCACGTTCAAAGTAAGCTTATGAAACAAAGGCTGAGTTGAAATGTACAAAAAAGGATGGCTGCTGATGGTGGGGGGGGGCGAGGAAAGTGTGGGGATCCTATCTTAAATTGAAGCTTGAAACTGCTATAAATAACCTTTCCCCTTTCAGTACAGCAAGGATCGTTAAACAATCATCCCGCTTTCCTGCATAGACCAACAAGAAAGAAATTGTAACGATTCAATCCAAGCCCCCCTCACCATCCGCCACTCAACTACACATTTTGCTTCTCATTTTCAAATACGCCCAAATTAATGGGTCCTACTGGGCGGAGTTTTTAGAAGAATGAATAGCTTGTTGTAGCTCTAACAGGTGATGAGGTGGGGGGATGATAGTGGGCGGAGGGAAATGAAAAGACGTTTGTGGTTGGGTAAAAAATAAAGGTACATTTCTTAATGAAACGTATTTTTTTAGCACCAGGGAAGTAAACGTGCAAAGTTATTACCGGGCGTTGGATATAATTCATAGCTGATGCCTTTTCTTCCGCGGAACAACATTCTCCACTTGTTTTTTTTGTTTTGTTTTTTTTTTTTTCAACGAAAGAATTTTCTAATAAAACTAGACATTTGTTCTTCATAACGGGCATCTCAACACCAAAGTACCTTCCCCTCACCTCCACCTCCAATCGCTAACCCACCTGTCCATAATCAACTCTTTCGACACTCAAAAATTGGCAAGGGAAAGGGAAAAAGATGCTCTCGATCGACACCAGTGAAGTAGTTGCAGGCGACCCAAGGAACTCGACTTGAGTAGGCAGCAAACCGCACAACCGTTGTGTCCTGAAAACTGTTGCATCACAATATCAGTAGTGATTTTAGTTATCTGAGCTATAATAAACCACGTTTTGGGCTATTTCAGGTGGATTTTCTGGCGGCTAAAATTCGAAATGGGCTATTTTTATCGGCTGAATACGTGCGAGTATATCAATTATTTGATAAAACTTATCCAAAATGTTTAAACTTTCAAATTCAGCAGTTTTCACAGCGTGAATTATGGCAAGGGAATAAGTTTTTGGACTAGGCAGCCCATTTTCTTTAGAGATAAACAATTTTGGAGGGTCAAACTGCCATTTAATTCTCAAAAAATCTGTTGGGCAGGGGCATTTGGTTTGATTGTGCATTAGCGGGATTACAGATTTGTTCAGGGGACTCCGTATAGCGAAAAAGGTGAAGGGCTTGATGGCATCAATTGCTCTTGTCACCCCCCCCCCCCCGCGATCATTACTACATGGCATTTTTGGGAGATTTGTCGGGTTTTCAGGAGCTCAAAAAAACTGTTTCTGCGTAGCAAGGTCAGTGGCATAGACCACTACGTTTTATTGCAAATTTAAGCGGTGGTCTCACCCCTAGAAATAAATTAATTCCGGGTAAAATCAGTTAATTGATTTACTTCTTGAATTAAAATACCGGGGACAGAGTTCCTCGTATGTATCTAACAACATCTTGATAAGATAAGATTCAGCGTGGTTAACCGAGCAGGAGAAACGCCTATAGAATTTCGAAAAACAGTGGCCCGCTCGGCGGTCACCCGGCCCAACGGAACCAACGGTCCATAAAAGGGAGCCGAATTCTCGACATCCAAGCGAAAATTCAGAGCGTTTTCCTTCTCCTGATGGATATGTGCCTCTTTGTCAATGGCCTTCACGTCATCCCACATGCCCCTGATGATGTCGTCCCTCCTAACGCAAACCTAAATGATCCGCCAACGCAGTGTCGTTCGATCGTCCCGGCTGTTGAGGGCTCGGACTCCGTCGAGCATCTGACTTGTGCCTGCGAATTCTGTCCTCGAGAAGATTCTTCGTCTGGCCTTCCCACACCGTCTCGGGATCTTGTACACAACGTTGAGCTCCTGCCTAGGGTTGCCAGAAAGCCAAGGCTCTTCGCCGGGAGACATTTATATACGGTTAGTGAGTGGGCGTTACATTATGTACAATATCGAGCGCCCAAACGGTCAATCTGCATTATCTGAACACAAGGGCCAACCTGGATTAATTTGACCAAAGAGCAAAGAGCGGTTCGAGGTCCTAAATTGGTGGGGTCATTCGGAAATTTCTCTAGCATGTTTTTAGGGCCAATTTGCTTGCAATCTTCACCCCTTCACACATGTTTTGGCAATCCGAAGGTCAAATACTTCGCTCATTCCTTTTCTTACTCATCTGTAGTGGCGCAGCGGCCACAAATTTTGGGAAGTGATGATTTTTTTAGGTAGGTGCGTCTAGTGGTTAGAGTCATGTTCGAATCTGGAGGGGGGGGGGGTGCACGCACCCTCATCAGAGCCATTCTAGTTAGTCGACAACACTGAAAATTTTGGCCTGCGAACATGCGATTTGGCGATCCAAAAATGTGCTGATTGGCTTTAAAACAAAAAAATGTCCCCAAAATTTTAATTTATTGCTCAAAGAATCGAAATTTCACTAAAAATAAAGTTTACAGCGTGCTGTCAAGCTCTGACAGCACTCACGCAACCAACTTTATCGGGGTTTACTCCCTCAAAAAGCCGAGTTCGCGGATCGGCACGTAAGAAACCGCAAGTTTCTGTGGTTTGAGTGTCTTCTCGTTAGAGCGTTTCTCGATTACAGCTTTATGTGTTGAGTGCATTTTGAGGGAACGCTCTTGTGGCCTGAGCGTTTTTGAGATTAGAGCTGTTTTCGGTCTCGAAATTAAGGAAAAAGCGCTACTTCATGGATAAAAGTAGAAAAAAGCGACAATTCGGGCTAAAATTGAGAAAAAAACGCCGATTCGCTGCGGGTAAAGAACTCATTCAAAGCTAAAGTTGAGGAATCGCCAATGCGCGATTTCTGGGGACAACTTCATGGCTGAAATTGAGGGAAATCACTATTGCGCGCTAAAATTCAGAAAAACGTTAATTCGCTGCTAAAATTCAGAAAAGCCGCTCATTCATGGCTAAACGTAAAGACATTGCTCATACTACTGCTGTAGTTGAGGGAAATCGCTAATTCACGATTAAATGTGAGCACTAATAAATCACTGCTCAAATTGAGTAACGCTAATTCACTGCAATCATTGCAAATTGTGCAAACTGCACAAATTGAAAAATAGCGCTCATTTAAAGCTAACATTGAGAAAACACCAAACCGTGATTTCTGGAGTCATTAAGTCGGTTCCATTGTTTTGCACTAGCTACACTAGTGTGGAAAACCACGTGATTTCATTGACTTATTCTGAAAAATTTAATGAAACTAGATAATTTTCTTCAAAAGTGAAGCACTCGCGAAACAATGGAACGGACCTATTTTCATGACTAAAATTGAGGCAAAGCATTAATTAAATTGAGATAAAGCACTGATTCGTTGCTATTTGTGATTATATATTACTTATTAGCTGCTAATATGGAGAATGGAGACCGAGCGATATGTAATTCGCAGCTAAAATTGAGTAAATGCGTTAATTCGAGGCTAAATCCGAATAAATCGCTAATAACTCACTGCTCAAAATGAGGGACAGTGCTAGTTCGTTTTTGAAATGGAGAAAAATCACTAGTTCTCCGCTAAAATATAAAAAAAGATCTAAAGCATCGCTAAACGTGAAGAAGTCGCTAGTACTCTGCTGAGCTTGATAGCGAGCGCAAATTCGTAGCTAGTAATAGAAGGGCATCGCCGATTCACTGCCGAAGTCGAGGAAAGCGCATATTCGGTGCCGATTCGTAGCTAAACCGTGACAAAGGGCGAATTCGAATGGCGGAAATTGAGAAAAATCGCGTATTCACTGCTAAAATTGAAAAAAATCCAAATTCGCCATGCCTGGAAGCAACTTTTAAATTAAGGAAAGCGCTAATTCATGGCGAAATGTGAAAAAATTGGTAATTCACTGCTGAAATTGAGAAAAAGATATAATTCGAGCCTAAAAACATCGATAATTCGCTACTAAAATTTAGAAAAAGCGCTGAATATCTGCTGACATTGATAAAAAAGAACTAGTCGTGGCTAAATTTAAAGCGCTTATTATTGGCTAAAAGTTAAAACAATTGCTAATTCACTTCTTTAATTAAGAAATACACTAATTTGCGGCTAAATTAAAGAGAAATTTGATTAGTGGATAAAATTTAGAGAACACCAATTCGTGATTTCTGGTGCCAACTTAATGACTAAAATTTTTACGCTACTCAAAAATTATAATTCCTTGATTTTTTGGAGACTGACAGGACTCATTGAGATCACCATCCAAGGGCCTGATAATGTGTAGTTTCAAAAGTTATTACAATACAAAGGCCTTGGATCAATCAACTGGGCGATTTCAAGGCTAAATAAGCCATTTCATTGGATATTAAAAGTTTCCGTCCCATTTCGTGGGTTATTGAGTTGTAAAATTGGCAATTTTTTCGGCCAAATATCTCGTTTATGTGGAAAGAAAAATCATTTTTTTATTATACAAATATTTGGGTTAAGTTTCCGGTTAAAATTCAGCGAGTAACAATTTGCTGAGAAGGATTTGTCAACGTTTTCAAGACTTTTTTCCACATCAACGCCCATGTCATTCCGCTTCACTTTCCGCTTCCGTCCTCTTTTGACATAATGCCAAGAGAACAGCACATTTTTGGTCTTTTGCTCAATTTTAGCAGTGGCAGAACCTTCGTGAACCGCTAGTTAGCAATTTCACTCCATCTTAGCCTTGAACTGGCGGCTTTCCACAACATTTTAGCCTCCGGAATTGCTCTATGAACGGCACATTTGCGAGTTTTTGACCCGAAGTGTTACCCCCAAAACATTAGTTTTAACGACACAACCGGCGATTTTACCCGTAAGACTCACGTTATACACTAAGGCTGACGATTTACGCCTAAAACGAGTGGTTTGAACTAAAACGGAATATTTTACGCCAAAATTGATTACCCTGTATTGAAAACTCTGGTGATTTTTACTATTTGTTCACGTACAAGACGTTATTACACCAATACAGATGATTTCACGCCAAAGCTGACGTGTTATTCCAAAACTAGCGATTTGACCTGAAATCGTTGTGAGATTTTACCTCAAAAATGAATATTTTACTCCGTAACTGTTTATATTAACCACATAACTGACTATTTTCAACCAGAAAGTTGAAGATTTCACTCTTAAGCTGACAATTTCACTCCAAACCTGAAGTGTTCTTTTGAATATTTCACTATAAAAACTGACAATATTATATGCCTAAAAACTGTCGGTTTTAACCACAAAACTAACGATTTCATCCCAAAATCTCACAGTTTCGCCTTTTTAATTGACAGTTCCTCACTGAAAATGGTAATACCACTTCAAAACTGGGTATTTTACTCCAAAACTGACAATTTCACACCATTAACGTGGATTTTTCTCAAAACGTATGATTTTACACTGAAACTTACGACTCTGTCTTGTAAAATCTGACGATTTCAACACAAAACTAACAATTTCACCACAATGCTGACGATATAACACCAAAACAGATGTTTCTGCGCCAAAACGGACGTGTCACCACAAAATTATTTCACGAGTGAATTGGCTATTTGTCCCCATTTCAGCCGTGAATATGCGAGTTATGTCTCCATAATAGCTGTAAATTTACGTATGTAAAAATTCGTACGTAAATTTTTCTCCATCGTCGAGTTATCGATTTTTCTCCATAATTGTCGTAGATTAGCGCTTTTTACTGATTGGCTACAGAGGTGCACCCGGAAACCGCGGCCTACCATTTTCTCAGATACCAACACGATTCGAGTTTCGAGAAAAAATGGCTCCCCGGCGGGATTTGAACCCGCAACCTCTGGATTACCAGTCCAGCACGCTGCCATTTGCGCCACGGAGACGCCTATGGGAGTCGTACTCCGAGGGATAAGCTAAGCCGAACCCCACCCAGGTCCATTGTTTCTCGAAACTCTAGGCGCTTCTCCTGATCGGTAAACCACGCCGAATTTTATCTTATCTAGATGTTGTTAGATGGATATAATATCCATTTATTTGTTAGATGGATAAGCCATAAGATGGATAGCCATTTTTTCTCGAAACTCGAATCGTGTTGGGCTATGCCCTTCCATCGTCGTCCGGATAATATCAGTCTAATTAATTTATTAATTAAAATACCTGCGACAGATTTATTCATTATATTTCTCAGATAATTGGTCAATTTTATTAAGTTAATCCCCCCCCCCCCCATGAGCCATTTATCTTTATTTTAGCCGCAAATTAGCGTTTTCCCTCGTTTTAGCCGCTAATTAAGAATTTTTCTACATTTCAGACACGAATTGGAGTTTTACCCAAACGCTTATTTTGATTTTGGCCGTGAATTGGTGATTTTGTTCACTTTCTGGAACGAAGTCACCTATAGAAGCCGTGGATTGACGTTTTGTCCATTTAAACCGAGAATTATCCTTTTTTTCCTTACTTCGGCGTTTCTTCTCAATTTTATCGGTGATTTAGCCACGATTTTTGCGCCATTTCCATTTTATCATTTGCGATTTTTCACCATTTTAGCGTGAATTGGCGAGATTTCCTGATTTTAGCCGCTAATGAGCGATTTCTCTCAATTTCATTCATAAATTAGCACTTTTTCTTAATTTTCGAGCTTCGAATCAGCAAGTTTTTTTTCCCCCCCCCCGCTTTTAGCTATGAATTAGCGCTTGTTCTCAGTTTGAGCCACGAACTTGCCTTCAGAAGTCAAAAATTGTCGTTTCCCTACTTCCAGCCTGTGAATAGCTCTTCTCCAAAATGTGACAGTGATTTGTTTCTAGCGAACTTGTCCCAAGCACAGCAAAATTATCACGCTCCCTAAATTTTTAATCGCCTGAATACCAACAGAAATTGGGGATTAGCATTTTTTAACCCATTTCAGTCGCAAAATTGAATCCAGAAGCCTCTAAGGCCCATTTTCACCAACAAAATTGATCTTGTTCAAAGTTGATCGCGATTAGTTGCCAATGACGACCCACATTGTAATCGTGATTTAATTGTTGATCGTGGTTTAAGAAGTTGATGAAATCGGGCCTAAATAGTATAAACTCAATTTCAGTTGGTGTGTTATCTCCCAGAATAGCAATTAAACTCTTTTCCTCTCATGCAACTATACCAACGAGGTTGCAGTCAATTAATACAAATTGGCGTTTTATCTCCATTTCATAGGTGAATGGAGCGCTTTTTCCCAATTTTATCCTCAAATTAGCGCTTTTTCCCTATTCGAACCCCTATAGGACTAGCCCCAATATCACAATTCAGCACATGGACGTGCTTTCTTGATATTTCAAACTTGACATTCACGCTTTCCGTCATCTTTAGCAGGGAATTTGTCTTCAGAAGCGGCAAATTAAAACTTTTTCTCATTTTCAGTTTTGAATTTTACTCTCAAATTACCACATATTGCATTTTCCCCCCATTACCATCACGAATGAACGCTTTAAATTGTTTTTGTTCAGAGTTTAGTTGTTTTAAGACAGCAAACAGGAGAAGGGTGTCGGTATAAAACTTTTATAACAAAATTTCACGATGCGGGTAACAAAAATATATGGGATAGTGTGAAGGGGGGGAGCAACTTGCTACTTTCCAATTCATAGCACTGTCGTAGACTTTTTATTATATTATCACCGATGTATAGAGTGTGAGTTTATAGTTTTTAAATACACTCTTACATTTTTATTGCCACGCCCTTCATTTTTTTTATGTGGAAAAATGTCATTTTTCTTTGGAGAAAACTTCGAGATTTATACGTTTGTTACCTGTTTGTTATGATATGGTGGAGAGGTTTACAGGACTTTGTTTTATACCTACTCTGCGAGACATTTTAACGCGAAAAAAAAAAAAAGCCCATCCACAGGGTTTAGTGTTTCTACAAATTCTCTTAGGAGTTGACGTAATCTAACCCCGTGACACAAGAATTACGGCCCTGTCAAGCAAACATACGACAGTTTAACTCCCCTGGGCTGACGAGACTTAAACCGGTGAGAGAAATCGGTCTTAAAAACACTCTTATATATGTGTGTGTGGGTGTGAGCTGGTTGACGCGCTAGGTTTTTAGTTGATGCGGGGAGTATAGCATCCTCTTTCGCGAAATGTTGACGTTTAGATTGGTGTCACCACGAGGAATGGTGTGGCGGTGGTGGGAGGGGGAGTCGGCGTGAGAAAATAAATAGTATCCATCGCTCGTGCCGCCACCGGTTAAAGAAGGGAATGAGTGGCACTGGTGATGTTTAAGAGGTCAAAAGGTACAAGCGTTATAAAGGATGGTTAAATTTTACGGTGCTTTGAGGTTTAAAGGAGAGAAAAAGAGAGAGAGTGCCATACTGTGGAGCGTGTTAAAAAAAGAATGGTTGAGATTTAGGGGCGCAGCGTCTGAAAAAGTTGACTTGTAATCCCTCCCTTCCGCACAACTTCTTTCAGTATAAGTCAGCCTTTTTTCCCCCTACTTCCTGTAGGGTTTCTTTAATAGTCTCCCATAAAAAGCTTCTTTTTCCTCCAGAGGGGGTTTTCCCTTGCACCCACGGATTACAGCGAGGGACCTATGTAAAACTCTCATAATTTCACTCTTTTCACGGGTTGAAGATTACTAGGAAACGACGAGTATTCAATTATTGTACTTTAATCACGGGATTCGATGCCTCAAAATACAAAAGCTGTGTAAATAAACTCGTTTGTCCTTTAAACTTTTAACATGAGAGACCGTGGAAGGTTTTAATCAATATGTTGCACACAATTGGTCGACGATTTTACTTGAACTTTCCTATTCTGTGCACGAAAAATTACAAAAACAAACAATAAAGACTGTTCAATGGCTGCGTTTGATTTTTTTTCATACATAAAAAGAAAAAAAAATCTAAAAAACAACTTCGAATGGAATCTGATTTAATTTGTGCTTTCCCGGTGAAAGCAAAGTGGACTTGGTCATCGAGGACCTTAATTTGTTTTTTATTTGGATAAAACTCACCAGAGGTGCTCGAAAAAGTTGGAGTTTTTTTGGGTTGGTCCGATAAAAAAAATAAAATTAAATAAAAGTGGGGGAAAAACACTTACTCATCCCAGTTTTCCCAGGGGGGGGGACATCCTCTATACAGCCAAACTGAATTCCGTCGTTTAATTTACGGAAATCTCTCCGCTTAGGAATTTCCTAATAAATACTTCGACTACGAGGTTCAGTACATTTTTTTGTAGGAACAGATAATTAGCTCAGCCTGACAACCCACTCAACTTGTAACGCCCCTCTGCCCGATTGAGGGAGTCCCGAAGCAACTTAGTAACCAATCAGAGAGTTTTTGTTTTAAGGTCCAAGGCCAGCTTAGAATATTTTGCAAATGAGTTTATGTTAATGATTATCGATAATAATTAGTTCTTAAACTAGGACTGGCTGTGTGAAAAGGCTTTTGAGGTAAGAACACGCGAAATTTGCTTTGTCAACGAATAAGTGAAATTGGCAATTTCGGTTAATTAAAACCGCACAAAATTGATTTGTTGACGAGGCAAACTCACAAAGTTGCATTTCGAGTGAGCCCAAACCCGCCGCGTATGGAGATTTTTGAAGAACCAAACTATGTAAGTGACAATGGAGTTTTCATGAGCTCAACTTGTGAATTTGTAAAAGCTGATTTGCGCTGCTTTCTCGTTGACTACGTCACGTTTGGCCGAAGGCCCGCCCAGCCTTTAGCGTACCGTGGCAGGGCGAGGGGATAGGACCACTCCGGGCCGCGTATTTACAATCCAAACCCCCTACTAGCTCAGAGCCTGCTCTGAACTTGTATGGGGTTTGTTGACACCTCCTATGGTCAGCCAGGAAACTTGGAATTAGTTTGCTCATATTAAAACCCTAAAAAACTCACAAACGCCCATCCATAAATGTAACGATTGCAATTTCACTGAAATATGGAACCTGAAACTTGAATTTCACGAAAATTGTGCCTGGAAACATCAAATTGTGCAGGTGTTTGCCTTCAAAATGTTGCAATTTTGTTGATGGTATACAGCGTATTTATAGGGCATGTATGGGGCTTTTCTGCGGTTGGTGGTGGCAGGCTATAGAGCTCGGAGTTCGAGCCCCAGAATAAAAAAAATTCAAACTTGCAATTTTATGGATATTTAGCACTTGCATTTTCTCCAAAATTACGCAATTTCGCTGGAATTAAGACCTAAATCTTTTATTTACGCCAAAAACACGACCCGAAAGCCCGATACTGTGAATTTCACGTATATTCAGCCAGAAACTTGTAATTACGGTCAAATTAGCACCTCAAAATTGAACGTGCAAACTCATTGAATTTTAGATTTGCAAATAAATTCGAGTTCAAATTAAAATTTAAAATTACGGGCACAATGGAACCAGTTTGCTCAGGGTTCACGCCCAAAAGGCCCTGAAACATGCAGTTTTGCTGTAATTAGGACGTATAAAACTTAGAATTTTCCTGGTTAAATACTCATGATTTTGCAAGTTCCTAGTCATTTCGTAGATATTTACCTTCAAAATTTTACAATTTTGAAACTTTGGGCACTGTCGTGGCCGGCTACCTTACTGGGTTCACCCTCACTATGAATGATTTCCAAAACTCGAATTTTCTCGGAAATAAACATCAGACAGTCAAAAACTGGCAATTTCACGCGAGAATAAAGATCGAAAACTAGCGATTAGAACTAAAAATTTGCTGAAAGAGCGTGCTGTAATTTCGTGGTTTTTTGGTCAGGCAAAATTGCAATTCATCGCGAAGGGTCAGACCATAAACTTGCAACTTGCAGGATATTGTAGACCTGAAACTCTCATTTTCACAGGTATTTAAAACTCCGAATGATGTCATTTCACGGGTGTTTCTCTCCATTTGCAAAAGCAGATGAAATTGAAAAATTGTTCATCAATTTTATCTGTTATTTAGTGCTATTGTTTGCTTTTGTTGGTGTCAGGGGAAAAAGTATAAGACGGTTGGAAGCGTCGCCTGTTGAAGCGATTGAACAGTATTCTGGGGGAAGCCCCTTCACGATCTTCCACAGGATTGGTGGAGGGTTTTGTGAGGGAGTGGAAGTAAGAAAAAAAAAGGAAATAAGCTCATCGCCTACCTTTGAGAGGTCACCAATCCACTTTCGAAGATGCCTTCAACTTTTCCGGCCGGGTGGGCAATTAGAAGCGTGCAGCTAATCAGGATCTCTTATCTTTCGGAAGGCATTCGTGTTATCAGTTCAGTGTTTTCTCTAAGTGAAGTGGAATAAATCTTAAGTTTTTCTTGTTTTTTCTAGGAACAAGGTAATTTTGAAATCTTATACTTTTATGGTTTATTGTAAGCAAGTTGTAGAATTGAACTTATACATTTTTAACTTCTAGATGATAGCTGAAGTGAAGGAGAGGCTTAGTGAGCTGAGGGCCCTCGTCGGAGGGTTCGACCCAAGTTCAGCCGTGGACTCGGAGTTCTCCCATGATATGTCTCAGCTGCCGAGTGTCTCGTTTGTGGACGTTATGGCGTATTTATACGGGAAAAAAGTGCCTACACTGCCGAGGAACATAAACTTGTCTTGTGCAAGTGGGTCCTTTCCCACTGCGTAATTTAAAATGCTACTCGATTTCAGCCAGCCACTCTAAAGAGATTTGTAACGCGACCTCTCATTGACTGACAACTTTGCGCGTTGATTCAAACGACCAAAGAGCGCTCTGCCGGATGACAATATGAAACAGCTAGTCATTCCAGCCTTTTCCCCCGATTCATGTTTATTCTTGTTTTAATTGATTAAAAATTTGTAAGCAGATTCCAAACAAAACAAACAATTTTCTTCAATGATTACTAAGGTTCTTAATAATGACGAGCTGAGATAGGTTTAGAAACAGAACAGAGCGATGAGACGTCACCACTTTTTCAGTCAATTTTTGTTTACGCCTCAGCAGGTATTACAAACGTCTCACACAAAGCTGCTCGTAGAAATTCCTCCAACTCAAAGTGAATTTCAAGTAAAATTAGAATTTTACCTTACGAAAAGCCCGGTATCTTATTTTATTTTTTCTATATCGTGAACATCTACAGGGTGTTTCAGGATGAATGATCAGGACTTGAAATAGTGGTCCCAACTAGGACAAACCAAAATCGTCGGGATCGCAAAGGCTTGGTTTCCTAGTTACAGTTTTTTTTTTTTTTTTTTTTTTTTTTTTTTTTTTTTTTTTTTTCATTTTTCGGCCAAACGCGTTCTTTTCGTCAATAAGCATTTTCATCGTCCTAGCCATTCGGAGCAAAACAATACAGATTACATTTCTGAAAAAAGCACAACATTTTCGGTCAAGAAATGCTAGTTGTAACTTTATGATCTCATGTTTTAGTATTTTCTTTTATTTATTGAAAAAGTGTTAATTTGATTTTCACCGTTTCTTTCAAACTCGAATCTTCCTCAGTCATCGTGTTCAAGATAGATGGTTAAATTATTGGAAAAACACGTGAGTGTTGTAATGAACGACATTTTTAAGCGTAAAATCCGCGCTTTTTCGCTGAGATATCACAGCAAAAGTTTATAAATTCAAATTGAGCCATATTTTAACCAAATATAAAAAGTAAAAACAGCTTTTGGCACTATAACTTTGAATATGCTCACGTTAAACAAAATACCTACCTCATGCAGTGGCGGATTTACAGGGTAGTTTAACCCCCCTCCCCCTCCTGAGAAGATGGCATCTTGGCGATGGTCACTACAGCTAGGAAATACTTATACACCATTGATTCGAAATAGTTGAAGGAAACTTCGCGGAGAAAACAGAGATAATACGCTAGCACCATGTTTTAATAGACCCAAATTGAGAAGGCGTTCGAATGTGCTAATTTTGGGGCAAGAGGTAGTCGAAAAGCGCTAATATTCGCGACTGGAATAGCGAATAACCGCATATTCGCAGAAAAAAAAATGAGTAAATCACTAATTCGTGGCTAAAGATTGAGAAAAACACTAATTTTTCGGCATATAATTGAGAAAAAACGCCAATACGTGGAATTGAGAAAAAGCTGCAATCCATCGCTCAGCATGGTCATCAAAATAATATTGAAAAAAACACTAAAGGTCTATTCACACTCATCAGTGCTCACGTGACCCTTCAATTTCCATTGAGAATAATATTTTATTTGCCGGACCGGGCACGTCCCGTTCACGGCACTGATGTGTGTGAATCTACCTTAATTCGTGGTTTCTCGAGGCAACGTCAAGACTGAAGAAAAAGCACTAATTCATAAGGATAAAAGTGAAAAAATCGCTCACGGTTAAAATTAAGATTTACATAGAGCTCATACGACGTTAAAATTGTAAAAATTGTGCTGATTTGCGGTGAAACTAGAGAAAAGTGTTGAATATGCTGCTAAAATTTAGAAAAACGCAAATTCAAGGACGCGTTTTTGCTTAATCGGGCATTGCTTCAATTCGTGGCTACAGCTGCCAAACAGCGCATATTAGCTGCTAAAATGAAGACTGACTCTAATTCGAGAAACTGCCTAATTCGTGGCAAAACTAGAGAAAAACATGGAAGTAAAAGCCTAATATGTCCTGTTAAAATTGAGAAAAACGCTAACTCACGGAAACATGCTTATACTAAAACAAGCTTATTCACGGCTAAAGCTAAGGCAAATGCAGGTTCCCGCCTAAAATTGTGATAAATGGCTATAATTCGCTTGTAAAATTAAGAAAATGCGTTAACGCATGCTAAAGAAAGAATTCTAGGCTAAAATTAAAGAATAATTCGCAGCTAAAATTGAGGAAATGTGCTCATTCACAGAAAAATGTGGGAAAAACGCCAATTTGTAGATAAATTTGGGAAAACCGCGACTGAAATTATGAGAAATAGCGATAATTCTCCATGAAAATGGAGAGAAAAGAAACGCTTATATCCGCATGACTTAAGGTGCGTTTACACTGAAGTGTCGCGCTACACTTATTGCTTAAAATTTATAGCGTTTTCCCATTTGCACACAATTCTGCAACGTGGCAATTCATTTCCACCCGTCTTCTCCAGTAACATATGATTTAATTAAGAGTGGACGGGTGGAAATGAACTGCCCAAATGCAGAATTTTGTGCAAATGGGAAAAGCTATTAGTGTCAGACACAAATTTCCTTGGTGTAAACACAAACTTCCAGAAATTTTTATCAGAATGTGTACAGTCATACATGCGTCTGACACTTTACATTTATGTCGATACATAAGTATAGCTACATAATGTCAGACACTTCAGTGTAAACGCACCTTAAGAAGTGAAGAAAACGCTCTTAATTCCCGGTCTAAAACGGAGAAAAAGCGCTAATGCGCTATTAAAATTGAGAAAAACGCTAAATCACGAATACATTTATGCCAATACCCGCTTATTCGCAGCTAATACTGTGGCAAATGCGGATTCTAGCCTAAAATTGAGATAAAGAGCGCATTCGCTGGGAAAGGTGATGGGAAAATCCATTAATTCGCGGCTAAAATTGACAAATAAATCTCATTCGCAGGAGAAAAACGCCAATTCGCAGATTTGCGGGAAATCCGTTAATTCGGGGCTAAATTAAATTGAAAAGCGGTAATTCGCAGGCAGATCGAAGACATATTTCTCGGTTAAAATTAAGAAATAATTAGCAGCTACAACTTTGAAGAAAAAAGGCTAACTCGCGGATCATTTTGAGGAAATCCTCTGATAAAATTGAGGAAACACGGTAATTCGCGCCAAACGTAGAGAAAATGAAGAAAAACGCTAATTCCCCGCCATCAAAGTGTAAAAGCGCCAATCCGCTCCTAAAATCCTGGAAAAAACGCTAATTCGCGGATACATTTAATTTAAAAAGGGGGTGGCATGAAAACATGATGGACACAATGGCTGGATCCCAAATCGTCGTTCTGAGCGCAAAAGGACCAGTAGCACAAAATAACTGTCGAAATTGCAAAAAAGGGGCGCGAGAGAGCCCCTAAAAAACGAAAATTAAGCAAAAATTGTGGGAGAAGTTGGATTTGGCGCGACTAAGTCAAAAATTATTTCCCACCGAATTACCTCTAGTTCATGATCGAAGAAAAATAATTTCCCAGGCATGTTCTCCCTGTAGCAGAATACTATATCTTCGGTTTTTTTTTGTTTTTTTTTTTAATGCAATCATTGATGTACGGGAAAAATTACTGTTTATACAACGCGCAACCTTCAAACATTCAACCCATTTTACCTCAGTACACATATTTATAATGTCGGTGCAATTTTGGGATACTCGGGGGAATTTTTGGATGGGTAAGTGATAAGGAGGAGGGATGGTGAGGGGTAATTTTACTTTAATGGAAGTGTTCCTGTGAGTAGGTAAATTTGAAGATCAACGCGGAAATATCTGTATTTACTTTTTCATGTATGGTGAAATACGGCTCTGATATAACGATATGATCAGGAATATCTAAACTTTTGCTGTGAGAATTTTAAAGGAATTTCGTGTTACAAGTAGGTAGTCGTAATCATCTTCTTATTTTTTGGTCAGGAAGGTTCAACATTTTCAAGCGAGTCGGAGGGCCTTGAAAAGTTGGGATGCAAGGTAAACCGTTTTTTTGGGGTACATACATTATTTAGTGGATTAGTTAGGTAGGTAGGTAGCATTATCCAACAAAAACTTGTCGATGTTTGCTTTAGAGAGATCGCGATCAACAATAAGACGTATTTAATCCTCAGGTATTTTATTAAACAATCTTCGACAACGCGATAGTTATTAATTGTATTTTGTAACAGTAAGTTTGGCATTACCGTGAGTTATGGTTGCGTATCACATTTCTTTTCGTGAAAACAGTAGCAAATGTAAACAGCAACTAGCAAGCAGCGTAAGATGAATAAAGTGGCAGAATCCATAACTCCCATTATTAGGGAGCCTCCTTACAATCCACGTGTAATTCAAATTATTAATGACATGAATTTGTCTCCCCTCCGCTCTACTTCGAAAGCTTGTTTAAGCCTGAGTGACGATACCCAGAATTGGTGGATGCCAGAATTCTATACCGTGAGACGGAAAACAAGCAAAATATTTTGCATTACAGAATTGAGCTTCTTGCCCAGGCAAGTGATCTCATGCCCGTGAAAAGGAAAAGATCGAGAACCAACTTACCTATATGAAATGAAAACTTGTGTGAATATGGAATATGCCTGAAGTTGAGTCAAACGTCCACTAAAAAACGTAAACATTGGGATAGCTAAATATTTTTACCTTTTAAATACCACCACTATAATTCACCCGTCGCTGGTACAAATCGGAGACATAAATCGTCAGAAAGTAACGACTGAAATTGAGTACCTCACGATCGTGATCATAAATCAACGACGAAATTCGGAAAAAGTAGCTCGTTCGCGGTTGAATATATGCCGTAATTAAACTCACTACCGGTATTTGTCGTACATGTCATAACTGAATTATTCGTAATTGCAAATTTTTTGCGATTAATGTGAAGAAAATAAAATTTTCGCGGTGCACTAAAACTGTTGAACTTGAGTATTCTGTCTTATCAATGATATAAACAAGATAACCACTAGGTACAACGGCATTGAATCTTCCATTAGCCAATCAGAGGCCATGAAACAACTCCTGGCTGAAATCGAGTAGCATTTCAAATTACGCGTCCGGGAAGTGTCCCTTAAAGTAGTAGGTGACTACTGTGCCATCAAAGGCACATAATCATAATCAGAATTGAATGTTCAAGCATCGAAACACTTGGGTACCCGACTTGGAGGCCTTTCCTCCAACTGATTAAGCATTCTCCCTTCAAAATCCTCCTTTATATTAAGCAGAGGACTTTTGGCTTCATATTAATCTATTTCAATTACCTTGAGTGAACGAGAAGACTCACAAATAATAAAAAATCACCTCATCACCATACAAAACTACGTAATATTATGACTTCCGAAAGATAAGACTGTCAAAATAATCGATTAGTTTGATAGGCCGCACGACGCTAATTGGTTCGTTTGCTCCGTTGTAATCACCCCTGTCTGACCGATTTGCTGGGCGGTAGAGACACTTGGGGGAATTTTTTTCTAATAGGTTTTTGGTTCGTGACTTAGTTCTGACTCTAAGGACCAGCAGCGCTCAAGTCGAATTTCTCCCATTTCTGATTGGCTGAAAATCTCTATGGGTGGGATCCGACTCTGGAAAGGAGAGAGATAGAAGATACTTGACCGATAAGGCAATCAAGAGAGTCGTTTATATTCGCAATTTCACATGTTCGTTTGAGCTTCGAGACGAGTGTTATTCGACTGCATGACCATTCCTTGGACGAGCTTTTCTCACCATTTTTTTTGGTAATTATGTAATCTGCGTGTTATATTTTTGAGTTGATTATATCACTGAGTAAAAGTAAATGCTAGGAGCCGGATGCGGGAATGAAGAAGAATTCAGCCAGTTACCTCTAAGATATCTGCTCCCAAATACAGCATTCAGTTCAAGATCAAAAACCGACGGCGATGCGCCACCTTTTGCAGGATAAGCCCTATAAGTATTTTGAACGGTATAGACCATAAATTTTATTTTTGAACCATACAGCCATGGTGTTTTTTATAGAATGCATTTCGGGCCCATTCCCGGTGCCCCTCATCAGCATTACCGCTTCACCTCTAAGGCCAAAACACCCGGTGTATGGTTCAAAAATAAAATTTATGGTCTACAAGTCGAAGCAACAGCCAAGGAAAGGATTTTGAACAAATTCCGAAATTTGAACGGTATACATCTATTTGTTTAATTTCGTTAAGTTTTGTTGAAAAAAATAAATTTCTCTTATTTTTTAAAATAATGGGTATCTGTTTTTCTTTGAAAAGTCATTCGTTAGGAAACGTAAAGGCAGTCTCTTTCAGAGGAAGCTATATTTTTTTGGGCGAAAACTTGAATATTTAATAATTGATATGTATCAAATAATTAAACGTTTAATTAAGCTTTCCCCAAAGAAATAATTGCATTTCCCTTGAAAATGAGGAAGATTGAAAGAACCGAATGAGAGGAGCGGAAGCGTTCTAAGCGCAGGCGCTATTGACTTTCAGTTGTTGACTCTTGTAACCCGCCGAGCCACTTGTTCTGTCCTCGTCCCCCACTTCTTTGTTGAACCTCTTATGTATATTTTTATCCTCCTTGGTTGTAATCTTGGTTTTTTCAGCCACTTTTACTCAAATTAAACTTTTTATTAAAAGTAACGATCATTATTTTACGATTTTCATTTTTTAAAGTCCAGCGAGAAAAAAAATACACCAATGTTGAATCATTTCCAGAGATAATTTTTATTCTGTTTTCTCTCCAAATTTTAAGGTTAGGCGCCGCCTTCCTTTCCAATCCTGAAAAACCACCACTGGAGGGGCCCCACTCGTTTCCAAAGATTTTTTTTTTTTGAGTTGGCGATGAAGAGACTAGGAAACTGTTTGGCATGAGTTAACGGTTGACGTCAGTTGCAGAGTCTCCAGATTTGGCTATAAATCGCTTTTCGGGCAATTTATGGAAAATGAGAGAATGCACTAAACCATGATTTGGGTTATTTGAATCATCTTATAAGGCGAGTATTGGGTTACTTATCTGAAATAGATGTCATCCAAAAACAAATTTAATTAAAAACTAAAAATTTCACTGGTTTTAGTAGGTATAGATGAATAAGATAATTTCGCGTCTTCAGCTGTTGGAAATTCCATTTTACGCTGTGGGTTTGGGTAATAAATAAACTGGTGAAAATTTCAGAAGTTTGATGGTGGTGGAGGGGGGTTCGCTCAAACATTGAAGCTAGCAGGATAGGACCATGCTCTATTTCAACAGCGGAAAGCCCATCAAGAAGCAAGTTTTAGCCAGAATGATATCAGACCCCGGCTTCAGAATGATACATACTGGGCATGTGAGTGCTTTTCTGGGGGGGGGGGAGAGATCATTAGTTTGGCGGCCAACTTACTGTCGTCCTCGGGGGCTAAAGCTGTGATGAGGGCAGGAGAGTGAGCATGCTCTGGATAGAACCAATTTCACAAGTTTGGCTCTTCAAAAAAACAATATGCGTGCGAGCTGGCCTTTCTCAAAAAACAAGTGTCAGTTATTTTGCTACATCAAAGACCAATCAATTGAGCCGGTTTAGTCGTTGAAAAAACAACAATATTATGGGTTTTGCCCCTCTGGAAACAAAATTCGCGGGCTTGACTTTAATAAAAAAAAAATAGCAAAAAACCGATTTAGTGGGTTTGGCTCTCGAATTCGAGGGAAATTGTCAATAAAAACTAACAATTTCACTGGCTTTAGTAGCTGAAAAAACTGATTTCGCGTCTTTAGCTCTTGAAATAGTCCATTTTGTGCTGTGGGTTTGGATCATAAATAAATTTTGTGGGCTTCAACCATCAAGAAACCAATTTCGCGTGCTTTGTTCTTTGAGTAACCAAAGGCAGATTAGATTTCCAAAACACAATATTGCGGGATTGGTTCTTCAAAAAACCGTTTAGTTTCAATATCCCTTCTGAGACTCTCGATGTTTTTCCCCTGTGGTTTCCCAAGATGGTGCCCATGCCCAACATGATCTTGGTGGTAGGTTCTCTGCAGCTTGCCTCGCGGTAGGGTTTGTATGCACTGTCATCGAAGCGTGCAAACGCACGTATCTCTTTTTGATTACGTCTTCAACGTATGGTACGTTAAGGTCACGGTGCAAGAGGGAATTTCTTACGTACCATGGGGCTCCGGTTATCAATCTCAGCACTCGATTTTGAAACGTCTGCACTCGCTGTACGTGTGTGCGCGCATCCGATCCCCATATTTCACAGCCGTACGTCCATATAGGTCGTATAACTGAGAGGTAAACTAGCCGTTTAAGGTGGAGAGAGGCTCCAGAATTTTTGCCCAAGAGAAATTTTAGTTGTTTTAAGCGGAATCTTAATTTCGTTACTGTACTATTGACGTGGTCCCTCCAGGTGAGTTTTTCGTCTAATATTAAGCCAAGGTATTTTTCCGTTTGGTCTTTTGGAATGATCTGGTTGTTTAGATGCAAGTCTATGGTGGTGGTGTTCAGTTTTAGCGTAAACTTCACAGTTTTTGATTTTGAGGCATTCATTTGGACTCTCCATTTTCTGCACCATCTTTCTACGTCCGAAGTGTGAAGTTGTAGGCTGTTGTACACGTCGCTACACGATCCCGAGCTCAATATTGCCACGTCATCAGCAAAATGAGCCAGCGTGTTGTTTGCTGAATTAGGGAAATCGGAAGAGTATATTAAATATAAATATTGTCCGATGCTGCTACCTTGTGGAACGCCAGCCGATATGTTTCCAATAGACGAATAGGAATTTCCACACCTCACCACGAAGGTTCGTTGTCTGTGGTAGGACTGTACAACCCTGTAAAACGTATCAGGCAGTTTCTTTTTTATTTTAGCTAGCAATCCTTCGTGCCATACACGGTCGAACGCTTGATTTGTGTCGAGGAATAGACCCTGGCAGACCTCTTTTTTTTTTCAAATGTGTCCATAATTTTGTCCACGACTCTATGGAGCTGCTGTGGGCACGAATGCGATTTTTTAAACCCATATTGCGTGTCTGGGATCAATCCGTGGAGATGCGAATGAAGATGTGGTATTACCAATCTTTCAAATATTTTTGAAAAAAGCGGTAATAGACTTAGTATACCATTGTATATTTGAGTCAGGAATACAAGGGTTTTACGAGGAAATGGTTTTAACAGTGGTTGCACAATGAGGTCATAGCCGGGAGCTTTTTTCGTAGGAGACCTGTCAATTGCTTTTTTAACTTGCACCGGAGAGAGAAATGATGAGAATGGCGTTAGTTGCAGGGGCTCGTCAACGTACGATAATATTTCCGATACTGACTCCGTGCACATGACAGGATTTGGGGAGAACTGGTTGGTAAGAATGTCTTTGAACAGTTCAGATTTTTGTTGCTCAGATGTGGCGTAGGTACTGCCGTTTAATAGCAACGGAGGTATGTTGACGAATTCCTTCGTTAGTGACCTGGTCTTCTTTCACAACGTGCCATCTGTGGGGTCCAGGGTTGACAAGTCCCGTCGCGTGGCTTCATTTCTCTCCTCTCGGAGGGCTTGGACAAGTTCCTTTGTAGCCCTGTTGTAAAGCGTTTTATGGAGAGGGAATCTGGTTTGTTGCCAACGTTTCCGGCATTTTTTTTTAATTTCGTGTAGCCGCTTTATGTGGGGAGATCCGATGTTCCTCCTGAACTTCCTGTCGTAGTTCGTCGGCTTGTTAGCACTGCTAGCAATGTTCGAGGCTATTTGAATATTCCTCGTTAACTCAGCGATTGCTATGTCGATATCTCGATTGGTTTTAAGCAGTAGACGAAGATTGGTAAGGTCTCCAAGTGTTTTCGAATACGATTCCAAGTCGAAAGGCTGCTGGATCAATGTGGCTCGACGTTGATGCATTTGAAGGCTTAGACCGACTTCCACCGTGACAGGCAAGTGATCAGAATTCATTTCATGAGCCACTTGAGGAATGGAACAGAAACGTTTGATATTGCGACCGATAACGAAATCAAGGACGTCTGGAGTGTGTCCTTGGTCAGAATAGTAAGTCGGTTCGTGAGGGAAAATTGTTTCCAAACCCATTCTTCGCAGGGCCTCGTATAATTCGCTTCCTCGTGGGTTATTAGTATTGCTTCCCCACATGCCATGTTTACAGTTGAAATCACCACCAACAATAAATCTGGTTCCTAGATCGTTGAAAAGTACCGAGAAATCGTGTGAACGAATAATATTCTCAGGGGACGAATAGAAAGCCGCAATTTGATATCAAAGCCCGTTTAATTTCACTGCTAAGCGGGAGACTTGATACTCATTGGTAATTCGTCATGCTCAATAATTTTTTTAATGCATAGGGCTGAACCTCCCTTTCGATTGCCACTAGGATGATCGGCGCGATAAACTGTATAGTTTGGTAAGAAGAAGTGAATATGCGGGGCCATTTTGGTTTCTGAAATCAAGAGAATATCCGTATTATAAGTTTGTAGGAAGTTCAGTAGAATATTATATTTGTTGTTTAGCCCTCTTGCATTCCATGTGCTGATTCTTATGGGGAGAAAAACAACTTCTTATGGGGTCGTCTCGAAGATTCATCTTGATTTTAATAAAACAGGAATGAAGTTGGCTCCTCAAAAATAAAAATGCACTATCTCATCAGTTTCTGGGATGGTCGTGGGCTATCCAAATTTGACAGTTTCCTGCAATGCACATATAGCAGGTGCCTCTGTTTGTGACCATAAATAGCAGTGGAGGGGGGGCTAGTTTCAGTGGGGTATAGAGTTTGGCTAAGTTGAAGAATATGGTCAGTTTTCGCGTTTTCCAGCGGCTTTTCGAAGGAGGCCAGACGCGAGAAAGCTGACTTTGGTCTCATTTACTTTGACATTTTTATCATTAATGACCCCTCAGGATTTCCTAATTAAAATCTTTGAGAATTATTTTATTACAAACTTCTTGAAAAATTTAATTACAGTGGCTTCTTATCTTGTAGATTTCATGAATTCGCTATAGACTTTGAAAACCAGTGAAAAGATGAGAAGAAACAGCTAATTTTAAGCGGGGGTCAAAATGACTCTCAACGTTTCCAATGAGGAGATATTGAGAGGCCGTTTCCATTTCAGGGATAATTAAGAAAATCGCTAATTCGCTCATGAAATTGAGAAGAGGCACCGAAAAGGCATTTCGTGGCTTCTCGAAGCGACTTCGTGGCTACAAATAAAAAAAAAAATGCTAATCCGTGGCAAAGAGAGCTAAAGTTACGAAAACGCCAATGCACTATTGGCGTCAAGCTCATGCTTCGTCATGAGCTCATTGTGAGAAGAAAAAAATCTCTGATCTACGGATAAAATTTAGACGAAAATTGGGGAAAATTGTCCGTCATATACCAGCTAAACTAAGTTAAAAGATGCGCTCACATTTGAGAAAAGTGGCTAAATCACGGCCAATAAAAAGGAGTGAAATTGCTAATTCATCACCCGCGCTTAAGTGTGGAAAAAACTCCAAATCACGATGTTACAAATCGTAAAAAGACGTTAATTCCTGGCTGGGGTTTGCATGGTTGGTTTTGCCATTTTTGGGGCAAGTATCGCTACGTTGAGCATTTGTAAGGCTCGAACTGTCAGTTAAGCTGTTTTTGTACCGCATTATACTCATTTTTCCCATTTTTATAGCCTGAGTAACAAATTTAGCTGCACGGAACTAGCACGGTACCAGGTGTGTGACTTCTCGCCCTGATTTTGATTCCCTGGAAGGCACATTGACAGGATAGACCGGTCAGGACTTCAGGGAAATGACCTGTGGTGGTCAGGGCCGGCACCCTATCTATAACCGTTACCGGGAATAAGCTCTTTTTTTCCCACAAGGCGTTTCTAGTTTAATTTTATACACCAATTAGCGTTATTCCTAAATTACTAGCTTAACAGGGATGACTCGAATTTTTCTCAATTTCTACCGCGAATTAGCGCTTTTTCTCAATTTTACACCACGAACAAGCCAATTTCATTAATTTTACTCGTAATTTTGCAATTTTTTAACTTTAAGCTTCTCTATTTTAGCAAAATAGTTGTCTTAAGAGGAAAATATAAGTGTGAATCGGCATTCTTCTCCCTATTACCCGTGGTCCGTGGATTAGCTGTTTTTCTTACTTTTAATCGTGAATTTGCTCTTTTTCTCAATTTTACACTGTGAATTAGACATTTTTATTCATTTTTGCCGCAATGTAGCGATTTTTCTACATTTAGCTATATGAATTAACGCCTTTTTTATATTTTAGCAAAAAAGTTACTTCTAAGAAGACGAGGGTTTCTCAATTCTAGCCGTGACTTCGCGATATTTTCCAATGATGGCCGCGAATTTGCGTTTTTCAATTTTTCCTCACGATTTTTCTCAATTTCACTTAATTTCAGTCACGAATATGCACTTTCGGCTCAATTTGAGCCACGAATTAACGTTTTCAGCTGCTAAATAGCCATTTTTTCTTACTTCACCAGTCAATGTTTTTTAGTTTTTCCACTCTTTATTCGTGAATTAGCATGTTTTATCAATTTTATTCCCCCCTTTATAGCCCCTTCTTTCACTCCACCATTGACACCTTCGCGAATTGGCGTTTTTATTAATTTACCCAGTGAATGGGCCATTTTTCTCTATTTGAGCCGGGAATTATAGTTTTTCCTATTTTTAGCAGCTAATTAGCGTTTTTCCCCAATTTTATCCACAGGCCAGGGGCCCCTAGGCGGCTGCCTAGGCATAAATCCGGCCCTGGATATTAGGCAAGAACCCGCAGAATCGTTAGGCGTTGAGTTCACTGGCCGCCTCACCCTTCGCCACCGCCCCCCCCCCAAAAGATTGGACTGACTGCGAGGACGTTTTCTACTCGTACCACGCGAATTCCTCCGTATAATATTCGGGGATCACTGGTCCACCTCTGGAAGGCGATACAATCGACCGAAACCAGTGACAACGTGAAACCAATCATTTATGGCCACTGTAATCGTCATTTTTCCCGTCTCGAAACGTGTTGAAGAAAATATTAATTTTCTACGAGCGAAAAACTCACTTAATTAAATAATTACCTCTAAAATGTGAATTATGTTTCACAGGAGCGATGCAAATTATTCAAACTTGAAAGATTTATCAAGCTCTGCGAGTCTTTCCACTTTATCCAAAAGTCGTTCTGGCCAATTAAAGATTATTCAAGGATAATAGAAAAAAAAAGAAAAAGAAAAAAAGAGAGAGCAGCCCCTCACCCCTCTAATTCTAGTCACTCGATCTCTCCTTTTATCATTAAAAGCAAAATTAAATTTCTGATTATCTCGCAAAAGCGGAATACCTTATAGGTTCAGTGGCTAATTATCGAGGGGTGAACAGGACAGGGGTAGGAATGCTTGGAAACTGCCTGTAAAGGAACTTGAGGAACTGGGATTATGTGTATTTCTTATGAAATGGGACACTAATGGGTGAAGAGGAGATTATAATTAAAGTTCGTCTATGAATTTTAATATTTACTCGTATCGTTATCATTTTATAATTACGCCTTATTTCTTTCTCAAAAGACGGAAACAGGGAAATAATCAAGGTGCTCACATTTCTCCAGGATGACTCAGTCTTTATATGGAAGAATGATAAAGCTACAGTGAAGCATCTCAAACAAGGTTGGCGATGAGTCGTGAAGGAGAAGGAAGACTTCCTTTTAAGACCGTGAAATACCTTCTTACCTTTAAGAGTACGCCTATACTTCGTAAAAGTACCCCCACCCCCATCTTCTGACATTTCCACTTTATTTACAAAAGCTCGATTTTCAAGTACCAAGTCTTCAAGCTTTAATGACAGACATCTCCGTCTTTTATTTATTCTTTTGAACAACAATCTTACAACCGACAAAAAAAAAAACAGTAAAGAACGAAATGTTGAGCCCAAGTTTTTTTGTTTTTTTATAGAGCTTTACCGCTCTATAACTTACCGTGTATGGTCTGAAAATAGTAGGAACACAAAAGGAAACCAGAAAATAAAATAGCATCGGAGGTCGATTGACTCGCGGAAGCGGCGAGCGAGCAGCTGCGAGTGACAGTTCTTCCCAACTGTTGAAGAGATGCCTGTTATTCAACCTCTCTATTTCAATCGATCGCCCATTACCCGTCCCTCAAATCACTGAGGGAAAAAAAAAAAAAAAAAAAAAAAACTCCTTTTCCGTTTTTCCTAAAGTGTAAACGAAGGAGCCTTAAAAGTTTTTTGACAGTAAACTTTGTTCTGTGTGTGGGTTAACCTAATAGAAAAGTCTAGAGTTTTCATATTATTTAAATTGACTTTCCGTGCTTTTATTTCGCCTAGAGCCTGAATGGTTCTTTTGCTCCTGAGGCAGTGTAGTTTTACAGGGATAGCTCCTTTTGCAAACCTGGATAACAAGTTAAAAAGTGGCTTTTGTCAGTAGAAAATCAACAATTGAAGCCCGCGGGCGTTGCCCTCCCCTAAACTCGAAAGCGAAGATTTCAGTGGGGAAGCTGTCTGCTGCAACCCCCCTCCCTAGAAACCTTCGGAATGTACGAATCCTTCAGGGCCACCACATTTTGTTACGTTCGCGCACGACGCACACTAAACAAAAATCATTTCGTTCACTAAAACAACCAATTTTGTGTCCTAAAAATAAATTTTCGCATATCTGACTCAACTGAAAAGCAAATTTCTCAAATTTAGCTCTAAAACCCCCTTTTTCGATTTTTTATTTTTAAAAAAAATTGTTTGCGGGTCAAGCTCACTGAAAAATTAATTTTGCGGGATTAGCACATTCCAAAACCAATTTCACGCATTTCGCAAAGACCTTTTTTGTGCGTTTGGGATTCACTTAAAGCCAACTGCTCAAGTTTCGCTATCCAATAATAACATCAATTCGCGGATTTATTTCCCCCAAAGCCGTTAATTTCCTTGGCTCGAAAACCAATGCTGTGGAGCTGCCTAATTTAACAAATAATTTTGAGGATTTTTCGTACCAAATGGACCATTTTCACTGGTCAAATTCACTGAAAACCCAATTTCGCTCCTCCGAAATTTAAAACCGCTAGCTGACAAAATTAGCAGTTTTACGCAAAAATAACAATTTCAGTACCGACTAAAATCGTCATTATTGCTAAAACCACCATTTCGTGCTAAAATCATCATTTTTGTGCTAAAATCACCAGATTCGATGTAAAATGTTTAGTTTTGAGATATAACCTGACGTCGGGTAATTAATTCTGCCAACAATTAATTATACAAGTCGCCCACCCCAGGGAAAAATTTCCAAGAGATCCCTACAAAAAAAAAAAAAAAGGAGCCCTCCAGGTGGGGGAAAAGTCGGAAAGGGAACCACCCACCACCCACCGGTCAACCCACTGAGCCACCCGAGCGAGTGGGAGTGAGCGGAAACCACCCACCGACTATATAACCCGAGCGCCGGCACTCCAAAAATCTCTTCGTGTCGAGAAGTCAAACGGGAAACACCCCAGCAACCTGGACCAGATCTTCAGCCTGGAATTGGACCACTCGACTGGGAAACAGTACGACCCTCCAGCGGCTTCAACGACTGGGAACTCCAGAACCCACGACGATCCGAAAGTACAACAGCGACGACGCAGTCTTCCCGAAGCGAAGGATCGCTCACCAAAATTCACGCCGTACGGGAAAACGTCCAGCGGTCAATTGAGTCGACTCTTGACCGTTCGTGACGTCACACCCTACCAAGGCATCCACGGGCAAAGCCTATTGGGAACCTTTCCGACCCTTCAGTGATTCGATCCTGACCGGTTGGTATAAGGCTGACCCTGACCGAGGCCTCTTACCCCGTTTTGTTTTATTCTGACCAGTCGGACGGATAACCTTACGGGAACCTTCCAAGCTCTACTCCGTTGAGAAGACTCCGGACGCTTGTTGAAGTGGACACCCTATTGTGGATCAAACCGCCCTTGGTTCAAGTCGTCCCAAACCGGACGCATAGATCCAAGTAAATTGGACGGATAACCTTACGGGAACCTTCCAAGTTCGACATATCCGTCGAGAAGACTCCGGACACTTGTTGAAGGGAAACCCTGTTGGGGATTAGACCATCATTTTTTTAAGTCGTCAGTGACCTGACACATATTATACAATCGGACCGGCAGGATAACTTTACGGGAACCTTCCAAGCTCTACTCCGTTGAGAAGACTCCGGACGCTTGTTGAAGTGGAAACCCTATTGTGGACCTGACCGCCGATAGGCATCCGTGCCAGACCGTAGAGAAGACTCCGGTTATTCTTTTTATTCATTCCCTTAACCTCGGTGGAGCTTGATAGATACTACGGGGCTTAGCGACACTTGCGTCTGCCCCAGAATTCATCGAGTAAGACCGATCCTGCCCGAACCTTTCCCTATCCTTGCCAAACTCGGCGAAGAAGACGCTGCGGACAACACCAAGGGACGCTAACGGACGGTTAGCCCAACAGGCTGCCCATAGCCAGTGTATTTTTTTCTTTTTTCTGACCAGTGGTGCGGATAACCTCACGGGAACCTTCCAAGCTCTACTCCGTTGAGAAGACTCCGGACGCTTGTTGAAGTGGACACCCTATTGTGGATTAAACCGCCCCTGGCTCAAGTCGTCCTAAACCGGACGCATAGCTCCAAGTAAATTGGACGGATAACCTTACGGGAACCTTCCAAGTTCGACACATCCGTTGAGAAGACTCCGGACGCTTGTCAAGGGAAACCTTATTGTGGACCTGACCACCGATAGGCATTCGTGCCAGACCGTTGAGACGACTCCGGTCAACATTTCTTCTCGTTCCCTCACCACCGGTGGAACTCGATAGATACTACAGGGTTTAGCGACACTTGTGTCTGCCCCAGAATTCATCGAGCAAGACCGATCCAGTCCGAACCTTTCCCTGTCCTTGCCGAACCCGGCTAAGAAGACACTACGGACAGCACCAAAGGACGTTAACGGACCGTTAGCTCGACAAGAGGATCTGCAACAGCGCGAAGGGACGCTACCAGACCGACAGTCGCGAGTTCCACGCACCGGAACGACCAGAAACCATTAAAGAAAAGTATTGTTATTATTTTTTTCGAATCAAAAGTTGTAAATCAGTTGTATTATATTGAGAATATATTGGGGCCTGTTACCCAAAGCAAACAACAGGTGGCGACCGTTAATTTCTTGCATCTTCAACCCTCATCTTCGGGTCGTCCGAACGACCCCCATTAAGCCACACCGCGTCAACCTCTCATGTTACCTATACATTTTTAGGGTGAAATCACCAGTATGTGGTAAAACTTCAGTTTATGGTAGCAGTTTTAGGGTAAAAACTTCAATTTTGGGTTAAAAAATGTCACTTATTAGGGAAAGTTGCCAGTTTGGAGGTTGAACCACTAGTTCGGGGAAAACGTTTCATTTTGAGGGAGATGTGTCAAATGTAGTGCACGGGTAAAATCACGTGATTTTTGTATAGAAATCTTCAGTTTTCATAAAATCACGTCAACTTTGGCATGAAATAATTATAGTTTTGGAGGATTTCATCTTAATAGTGACGGTTTCAGTCAAATACTAAAGATTTCACGCCAAATTTGACGTGTTATATCAAAACTGAAGTTTTCACTGCAATAATGGTGATTTTACCCTTAAACTTTTGTCAGTATTTCCTCAAAATGAAATTTTACTCCAAAATTGATGGTTTTCAACCCCAAAATCGGACTGAAAATTCAAATTTCTACCCTAAAACAATTAACAGGAAACTGAAGTTCTCACTACAAAACTGCAGGCGAATTCACCTCCCCCCCCCAAAAAAAAACAAGGTAGGGGTTTCACCAGCGCCGAACTGAAAATTTCATCAGAGTTTTCAGGACAGTGAGACAGACCGACGGTGGTTACTCCGGATCAGTACCGCGCTCGAGGATTAGGACCGGGGAATTTCTGGACAGAAATAACCCATGAAAGAAAATGGAATAAAAGGAAATATATTATTATTATTCTTTGAACAATTCGACTCACTTCTGTCAGACAATTCCAATGAAGTATTGGGATGATTGTCCCAATCTGAGAGAGAAAGAGAGGGCTGAAAGATGTCACACAGAGGAACGCTCGAATGGAACTCTCTCTGAATTTATAGGAGAGCGCTCCCTTATCCTCCGCGTCATCAAACACCTCTTATTGGTGGTGACGTAGGTATTCCGTCACAACACCCTAGAAGAGTATGTTAGCATGTGACGTCAGAAGGCTTCCTACTGTGGACTTGAAGTAGGTAAGTACTACGGACGGCCTGTTGACGTGTGGCGTTGATATGCGTGAGACGTTGAGAAATTGGTTGGTTTCTAATAGTTGGGCCACGGTGCAGATTAAACTTGAGCTGGCCGTGAAATTTGAAGATTTGGACTCGTGATGGTCGTTGTCGAAAGGAGTCGGCTGGTTGACTCCGAGTTCTCCGTAGTGGAAATGAAGAGAGAGATGAAGATGGATATAATGAATAAACCTGTCGCCGGTATTTTAATTAATAAATTAATTAGACTGATATTATCCGGACGACGATGGAAGGGCATAGCCCAACACGATTCGAGTTTCGAGAAAAAATGGCTCCCCGGCGGGATTCGAACCCGCAACCTCTGGATTACCAGTCCAGCACTCTGCCATTTGCGCCACGGAGACGCCTATGGGAGTCGTACTCCGAGGGATAAGCTAAGCCGAACCCCACCCCGAAACTCGAATCGTGTTGGCTATGCTCTTCCATCGTCGTCCGGATAATATCAGTCTAATTAATTTATTAATTAAAACACCGGCGACAGATTTATTCATTATATCCATCTAACAACATCTAGATAAGATAAAATTCGGCGTGGTTTACCGATCAGGAGAAGCGCCTAGAGTTCCCAGAAACAATGGACCTGGGTGGGGTTCGGCTTAGCTTTTCCCTCGGAGTAAGACTCCCATAGGCGTCTCCGTGGCGCAAATGGCAGCGTGCTGGACTGGTAATCCAGAGGTTGCGGGTTCAAATCCCGCCGGGGAGCCATTTTTTCTCGAAACTCGAATCGTGTTGGGCTATGCCCTTCCATCGTCGTCCGGATAATATCAGACTAATTAATTTATTAATTAGAGAGATGAAGGTTGGATGTTATCCAGGGATTGTCGTTCGGTGGTGCAAGTCGAATGAGTTGGCCTTGTAGACTCGTTTTTTTTTGCCCGGGAGACTTGTTTGGGCAATCGATCGCCACCAGTTGTCATCGCAATGACTGAGAACCTCATCTTTTGCCTGGGGGTCCAGCCAACGTTTCGGCATTAGATCTAAGGTAGTGACGGATTTTTCGACATAGAGAAGAGGCCAACGAGGTTAATGAACAGTTGCTGATTCCGACGTTGAGGAACCGTGGAGCTTAAAACTCCCCGTGGGGTAAGTGTTGAGGCACGTTGGCAAACTAAGCAACCTTGAAGTTTTGTTATAACATATTGCCATAATCCTGGCCAATGAAAAATGGACGAAATGGCCTTTTAGGTTATCGATACCCCGAGATGGCAACCAAACGTAGATTCGTGGTAGTAACTAAATATGATGCCCCTTAGGCGGGATGGTGCAGATAGTCTAGGTTTCCAGGTCGGACGAAATATACCAACCGATTATTGCGGATAGCGTAGTTGGGAACGTCTTCCTGGATTTCTAATTTAGAAATAATACTTCCTCTCCTTCTTCTTTCCTTCGGGAACTGATACAACCTTGTTTGCAGTTTTTTTAATTTGGATGCATTTCGGGCACAAAACAGTAGCCCCTCTTCAGCACTATAACGAATAGCAAGACATTGCAGGTAATTAACATCTTCAAGTAACAAGTACTACCACGAAAAGTATAAAAACACAGAAAACATCTTACCCGTGAACTGCTCAAACAACAACTAAACATTTTAAAACCTTCAATTCAGGACAAAAACCTATTTTATCTCTAGTCCCCTCAAACACCCCACCGGCATCTCCGTGAGCCTATTAGCTAATCATCCTCTTCTATTTTTCTAACATGTTATTATACTGCTCGCACACTGGGTTTGAGTCAATCTGCAAATTAACATTATTACGAGCCAGCTTAATGTGAACGGATTCTAGCCATTGCAACGTCTTTTCAGGTTGAAGGTTGTATCAGTTCCCGAAGGAAAGAAGAAGGAGAGGTAGTGTTCGGAGAAACAACCTGGAAAAAGGAGTTATGAATTTAGAACCTCCGGCGTTCTGTGAAGTCACTGAATATTTCAGGGAAATTTCCGAGTACGGCAAGGGTGTCTACGGAATTTGGATTTATCAAGAATTGGTTTTGTTCTTCTTTTTCTTTTTCGTTAGGATCCGGTGCCTCCACGGGATTTCTCGATAAGTAGTCAGCCACTGCGTTTTCCCGAGATGGAAGATGGTGACTGCGGTAGCGAAAAGGCATTAATCTTAGTAACCATCTCGAGAGTCTCCCTGTGGCGGTTTGTTTCAAGGCGGAGAGATACGTCAAGGCCGAGTTGTCCACGAACAGGTCGAACTCACGGTCTAAGATGAAATCTTTGTACCTTTCCACTCCTACAGAATTATTGCCAGGAGTTCTAACTCGTAAATGGAGTAGTTCTCTGATGTGTGTTCAATTTCTTTGAGTAATAGGCAACGGGGCGTACAATCTCTGCATTGTCCTGTTGTGCAAGAATCGCTGCTACCCCAGTTCCTGAAGCGTCTGTATACAAGCGGAAGCGGGTATCAAAGTTTGGTAAGGCAAGGCTTGCAGTTTGGCTCAATCTGGTGCGAATGTTTTCTCATGAATGATCGCATTCTGGTGACCAATTGAAATCCGCTTTAGGTGAACGAAGTTTGTTCAGTGGTTCGGCTATGATGGCAAGGTTAGGAATAAACTTAGCGAAAAACTGGACTGGGCCAAGGAATTGAGCGACTTGTTTGGCGTTTTTAGGGTCTGGTATGTCTAATAAGGCGTTGATGCGCGATGGGTCAATTTCTATTCGCCCCTGGGAAATTATATGTCCAAGATAATTTATGGTCATACTCCCAAGTTTAAGTTTTGACGGGTTAACCGTAAGGCCTGCCTTTTCCATTGCCGCAAGTACTGTCCGGACATGCATTTTGTGGTCCGTCTCATACTTCAATACGAATAAGCCGATAATGCATGAATGTTCACCCTCGACGACATTTTTAAGAGTTTTAACTTCACCTTGGTAGTCGACGTCTAAATTACTGAAACCAACGAGGCTCACCGGTTCATCCGTGTATGTTCTGAGCTTCAATTTAGTCTTGAAGTCTAGTGAAATCGTTAGTTAAGGGTCATAACGTGAGTTTTTTTTTATTCAATGAAATCGTTAGTTTTGGGTTTAAAACAGACATAGTTTCTTAGGTATTATTGCCAGTTTTTGTAGTGAAACATTTGGAAATTGATAAAAGTCGCTCATCAGCGGCTAAAATCAGGATAAACACCAAATCGCCAATTCACGGCTAAAATGGTGAATAATCGCAAGTGATAAAATGGAAATGGTGTAAAAATCGTGGCTAATGCACCTATAAAATTGAAAAGAAACGCAGAAGTGAGGAAACACCACTAATTCCTGTTTTAAATAAAAGAAAACGTCAATTCGGTTTCTACATAATAGGTATAACTTCGTTCCAGAAAGTGAACGAAATCGCCAATCCACGGCCAAAATCACAATAAGCGTTAGGTAAATCGCAGCTAAAATTTGGGTAAAACTCTAATTCGTGTCTGAAATGTAGAAAAATTCACAATTAGCTGCTAACGTGAGGAAACACGCTAATTTGCGACTAAAATAAAGATAAATGGCTCATCAGGGGGGATCAATTTGAGAAAATTGACCAATTAAGATAAAACTGAGAAAATGGCAGGCCGCGGTTTCCGAGGGCAACTTTGGGGCAAATCAGTGAAAAGCGCTAAACTACGTCAAAAATTAAGAAAACACGACGCTAAAATGGAGAAAAATCGCAAATTTACGCAGCTAAACGGAGACAACTCGCATACTCATGGCTGAAATGGGGACACATAGCCAATTCACTCATGAAATAATTCTGTGGTACTGGTAACACGTCAGATTTGGCGCAACATCGTCTATTGTTGTTTTTTTTTTTTTTTTCTTCTTTCTTCCCTTCACTATCCAAGAGCAGGGGCATGGCACACGCCCCAGGCACGGAATCCGAAGTGGATTATTGTGCCGCTCTTGGATCGGTTGATCTAGTCTAGAGTCCCTCTCACCGTATGAGGTTGAGGAGGTCCTCAGCTAGTGTCTCGCTGACCGGAACATAAATATCAGGCGTGTGAAGCCCGAAAATGCTGATCCTGCGAAGATAGCTCTCTCCTCTTAATAAGGTTAGAGGTCGTCGCTTCTTAGAAGCGATAAGAGATAATCGCTAACTGGACCCTTGAGCACGAGAGTGACAATAATGATGAGCTAGCGCGCGCCGAGTGCGTTGCACTCGAAGAGATAAGCCCCTGCACCGGGGTGTGTTCATTAGAACGGCCCGCCGAGGGTATGTTTTTTAAAAACTCCCCACGGCGGGTATGCTCCTTAGAACTGACCTCCACAGGTACGTCCCTGGTCCCATCAATGTCGTGTTTGACCTCGGTGGTATCCATGGACGGAGCAGCCTGTGACTGCGGCGTTCACGGAAGGTTCTCTGAGCCCCTTCCGAGTTCTTCATATAATCTTCTGGGTGAGCCCTTGAAGGTCCTGCCAGAAGCCAGGGTACTAGAAGTCCACCGCCGGCAGAGCCCTGCATGCCGTAAGCGCCGAGGCCTGCGGTAAGCCTTTTACACCAGGGGATCGGCCTGTGCCCTGGGGGTCCGTTCAAAGCACACTTTGCCCCCTGTGCCATGCAGACCTTAGGTACGGACCAAACACCTTGTCTTGGGAGGGGGGGAAGAATAGCCGGAGGAGGTAGGAGACGCCACCCCCTTCTGTCCCGGACTCAGGACAGCCCCTAACCCGTTGTTTGTCCACGGGGTCGTATTCGGCCCCCATGTCCAATGGGTGTGTCCGATAACGGACTCCCCACCGCACACGGTGTGCGCCTTATTCCGACCCAACCCACCATCGCACCGTATCAGGGAGCGGGTCGGCCCAATGGTGGGGTCCCCTATCCGCAACCCGGGGGACGCGCCCGATAGGGGAAACGAACCCCGTGAAAGGTTTGTAGCCATTCACACGGATCAAGTCCGTCACGGGATCGTCCATTTTGGTGTAATGTCTTCAGCATTGTGGTGGATTTGTTAGTTGTGTGTTGAAATCGTCAGATTTTACAAGAACAGAGTCGAAAGTTTCAGCGTAAAATCATCCGTTTTGGGGGAAAATCCCCATTTATGGTGTGGAATTGTCAGTTTTGGAGTAAAATACCCAGTTTTGAAGTGGTACCATCAGTTTGAGGGAGGAGCTGTTAGTTAAGGGGATAAAGTGAGATTTTGGGATGTAATCGTTAGTTTTGGAGTTAAAACCGACAGTTTTTAGATATAATATTGTCAGTTTTCATAGTGAAATCTTCAAAAGAACACTTCAGGTTTGGAGTAAAATAGTCGTAACGCTCCTTGACATTAAGGAATCCTTGAAATTCATTGGAAAATATGTTTTTATTGTGATCAAAACTGTTCTCATCGGTTCCTTGACTCAAGGAAGCTTCAAGAAACGTTCATAAATACGGGCCTTAGAGTAAAATATTCAATTTTATGGTTAAAAATAGTTAGTTTTGTGGTAAAATAAACAGTTTCGGAGTGAAAATATACAATTTTTATGTAAAATCACCAAACGTTTTGGGGTAACTTCACCAGTTTTGTAGAAACATCTCTGGGTTTCCGGTTACACGTCAGCTTTGGCGTGAAATCTTCTGTTTTAGTGTAATATCGCCCTATATGGGAACAAATCGTCAGTATTATGGTGAAAATTGTCAACTTTGTGTTGTAATCGTCAGAGTTTACAAGGCAGAGTCGTCAGTTTTGACGTAAAATCATCCGTTTGGATACATAATTTACCTCCAGTTTAGGGTATTACCTGTCGTCAGTTTTAGTGCAGTGAGTTCTTGGGGTACATTCGCCAGTTGTGTTGGAAAAAATTCAGTTTTGGGGCGATACCTCGGCTTTTGCGCGAATTTTATCGTCTGTTTCGGAGTAAAATATTCAGTTTCAAAGTAAAATCTTAAGTTTTGGGTTTACAAATCTCGGTTTTAATTTTAACATCTCTCGCAGGCAAGACGTTGACATGTCGGACAGCCCTTATTGGAGGGCTAAGCTCTTCTTACAAGTATCAATATATTTTCTGGAGAAATCATTGTCAGCTTTTGGACAGAAAATCCTGAATAGAAGGCTATAACTATAGCTTTCCGTCGTTAATGTTAGTTTTTGACGGCTTGTGATTCTTTGGGGGGGGGGGAGGATTCAGTTTCTGGGGAACAATTTCACGATTCATAAAGCACGTATACCTGTATAGACGAACTACCAGTTCTCTTGCTTGGGTCTCTGGTGCATCTGACATCTTCTGCTAAGCCCTAATACGAACTGACTACGCCCCTGTTGAAGCATTTCAACCGACGAATAATAAAGCAGTAATTGGGAGGAAGTGGATTTGCCTGAAAAATCAGAATTAAGATTTTAATTTAATCATAGAAAGCATCACCCCTTCCATTTATTCATTTCTGCGGGATTAAAATCAACTCTATTTTAATTTTTTTTAGACATTCAATGCTTTCCAGGAAGCTCTTTTGTGAAATAACAATAATAAAAAAAAAACAAATCAGGGAGCTCACCGAGATTAATCTCACAATCAGATTCATTTGAAACAGAATCACAATTCCAAAATTTAGCATTCATTATTATTCTTTGGTTTTCGAACAACAGAATGAACAACAATAGCGCACTTTTGCCACCACCTCAGCATTTATAATTAATTATTTTATGAAACTGTCGCGAATAGAGTTGATGATGACGTTCTTCAAATTCATTAACGATTCAAGCCGAACGCTTGCTTTCATTGTTTTCAAAACGAGAAACTTTTCGTGTGTTTGTTATTTCTGGCAAAGGATGTGTGAGCAAGGAGTTAAAATAGGGCCGAAAAATTACGTGTAAAAGTGGCACGACCTCAACGTTGTTTAGGAAAAAGAGGAGTTCATTCGTTTGGAGTTTTAAGAAAAGACAGACATTAAAATTATTGAGGAAACTTTTGTAGATGTAAACGTTTTTCGTTGATTTTACTGAAAAGGAAAAGACACTGAGAGGCATTTTTCCCTATATGGTTTTAATCACTAATTTTTCACTCGATTAAATACAATCTCCTCCCTTTCATAGTTCTGCTTCTTGCTACATCGCCTCACATCTTTTTTTTCCCCCCCTGCTTCTCGGGCAAGAAGGATGACTTTTCTATATTCTATCCTTCAAACCCTTTTTCTCGCTTCTTCAGCGACAGCCCATTTTTCTCGTTAACTCCCGCCCCCTTCCGCACTGTCGCGAAAACCCAGTACATCCCTCACAGTCACGTACACACTACGGAAACATCCCCTTCCCCATTCTCAAATAATCCTACCCTTGGAGAAAAGAGTTAGGAAGGACATAGGGGAGGGGGGTGTCTCTGGGGTGCTTTAAATTATCCTCGGTCGCCTAATAACACCATTAATTACTAGCTTCATTAATTATCAAGGGAAATGAATACATTGTTGTATTTTAAACAATAAAAAAAACTCGCTATTCCATACAACTGAATTAATTATTTCCGTTACTAACGAGTAGGTAATATAATTATTCACTCGCTAATGCTCAATTTTTTTTCCTGGAAACCATGCATCCCATGCAGATATTGGGCAGTCACAAACATCGACTACATTCATCAGAGGACGGCCAAACGCATCGGTTTCATGATTCTCGTCATTTGGACGGTGGCATTTCTCGTCTGCATAGCACCAGTGCTCGGTTGGAAAGATCCGGGCTGGGAGGCACGCATCTCGGAGAATCGAACTTGCCTCGTTTCACAGGATATCGGCTACCAGGTGAGAGAATAAGGAATTTATTTTCAGGACACATTTTTTGATCGATGGAATTTTAATTTTCTTGAAGGTGTTCGCAACTGCATCATCATTCTACCTTCCACTTTTTGTCATTCTGGTTCTCTACTGGCGGATATTTCAAACGGCGAGAAAAAGGATTCGGCGACGACTTCAAGCGACAAGTCAGGGTGCGATGCAACAGACTGGTCGTCACCCGCCAGCGGGCGGTGTTATTGCCGGTAGGAATTTTCTCTACGTCCCTCAAAACTGTTAATTCTCTAATAAATTTAGGAACGTGTGAAGACTGGCGAGTTATAAGAGGGGGGCTAAAAATCACAATATGGTATACGTCGTGTTTGAAGTGTCGAGATTATGACAGAATTTCGACAATAACTGCCAGGTTTCCCTCACGTTAAGCTCCCAAATTATTTTTTTCTCCAAAGATAGACTTTTTTTAGTTTCTCGACAGCTCTCTCAATTTTGATTCCGAACGTTTTCATTTCTCGAAGGACTCTGCGCTGCCGGAGCCACCGGAGGTCACGGCGGCATTGCAGCGGCCGTTGTCGGCGTCATCGGTCGCCCACTGCCGACAATCAGCGAAGCGACAACGACAACAACAACGACGGCTTTTACCAACGTCAGTTCAACGAATACAAGCCCGGAAAAGGGGTCGTACAGCAACGGTGTCGAGGCCGATCTTCCCACCTGTGACCCGAGCTCCATGGCCGCGTATCAGCCCGTCCATCATCATCACCCGCCCAAAAGGAAGAACAAAGAGGCGGCCGACTCAAAACGAGAGCGAAAAGGTTTTAATTGTGAAATTGACTACTCCCTATTATTGATATTACAGTTATGAAAAATTTTCATTTCAGCGGCTAAAACATTAGCAATAATCACAGGCGCGTTCGTTATATGCTGGCTACCGTTTTTCATCATGGCCATCCTTCTTCCCATTTGCAACTTATACCAAATTTGCGTCCTCAACGAGTACCTTTTCGCCTTTTTTCTCTGGCTCGGCTACTTCAATTCCACTCTGAACCCAATCATTTACACGATATTCAGCCCAGAGTTTCGCCACGCATTTAAACGCCTTCTCTGCGGTCGACGTAACTCAACCCGCGCCAGACGACAGAGACACTTGGGCGTTAGACATTTCCATTAGAATGAAGCTTTAATAACGAAACGATCTAGTCATTCCTCAAGTTTTCTGTTTGTAAATATCCCCTCCACCGCCAACCCGATTCCAAAAAGTAATGGCCCTCGAGTCAGTCGAGCTCAAAAAATGAATCTGAGCCCCCCATTTTTCAGACTCGACTGCCCCAGCAAGGCTATTTCGCCCCCCCCCCCTTTATTATAAAGAACTTCCTCTATTGTAAATGATGTACCAATAAAATATTATACGGGTCCATAATTACTAGATTGTATCGATAAAACCCTATATTTTGTTTAAAAAATGTAGTTGTTTTTTTGTTTTTTTTTAAAATAAATTAATACATCCCTTCACGCAGGCCGTGAATGGGATCCCGCTGGACGGGACGAAGCAGCAATATTAATTGAACATCCCCAAGTTGTAAAGAAAATTGTTGTTTATAAATGTTAGGGTTAAACCCGCCCTCCCCACCTCTCCTATACTCACCCTTGATCTGAACCAAACAACGCCCTCTCTAAACCATGCTATTTTTCTACGGAATCCGCCAAGCTGTGATTGTTTTTTGTTGTCCAGAGTCTTATTGTAAATGTAATTTCCCTCTCCGATTATTTAAGAATATTAAATGGGTAACAATCAAAATGAATGTGATACGTATACAGTGTACATTACCGCGTGTATTCGTTAATAATTGTTAAATTTTAGGCTCCTTATCTGTGTTATTGCAAAAAAAACAACTAAAAATATACACAAAACAGTAATAATAATTATGAATTAAACAAAACCTGTGAGTCGATTGCATGAAATAAATGTATTATAAAACACAAATATGCTCACTGGTTTCAATATTCATTTAATTCCCTTAAATAAGCCATTTCTTTCCGCGTTGAAATTGAGAGAATAATACGTATAGCCGGCAACGAGAGGAAGGGCTGTAAACTTAATAAGTGTCTTATAGCGTAATTGAACCTTTTGGCACGTCAATTTATAGTTTTTTTTTGTTTTTTTTCATTGAGGCCAACTAGTCGTTTTTTTTATTATCGAGCGTCAGTAAAATTTAATGGCAACATATTGTTTCATAAAAACTGTCGCTTTTTCCTGCTGTTTTTGTCGATAAAATGAATCATTTTTATTGCTATATGTAAAATATGTAAATTGGAAATGTACTTTTAGCTTTTATTGCCCTCTATACATTGCCAGTTTATTTACATTGATAATACGAAGGATTCATCATAAAATAGACACGAAACGCGTTGGCCGCTCATTTCAGTTTCTAGGCTGTCTGCTGTTTTGATTCATCAACATTGTCCCGTTAATAGGCAATAGGTATGATCAGTTTCATTTGGCTATAATAACTAAAGCTGCGTTTACATTTGAGAGTTTTTTGCTCTCGAGAGCTAAAACTCGCCAGTCTATTAAAGGGGCCAGAGAGTTCTCGGGAGAGCGTCTGGCACTATCAGAGAGCTCAACTCTCAGAGACTAACTCTCACGTGTATGAGAGCGCTACATCGTGCTCTCGCGAGGCCTCTTTGACCCTTTTAGACTGGCGAGTTATAAGAGTAAAAAACTCTCAAATGTAAACGCAGCTATACTGTATGCCCACTAGAGCAACCACAACTCGAGTCGCAAGAGGTGAGATTAAGGATGAAACTGTGCATTAAGCAATGTCATTTTGTTAGGCTGATTCCGCGCCTCCAAAGCAGCCCCAGCGACGAGGTCCGACGAGGTTCGAGGCTCTTCGTTGGACTTCAGAGATGTCGATTTCGTGGCCTTCGTTCGCTGGAAAATTCTTGTGGCCCCTGAGAACAGCCCAAAGCAATGCGGAAAATTACGCCAGAATCACAGGGAATTGATCGGGTCCAACAATGAGGCTCAAAAAACAAAGTTTTAAAGTAAAAAATAAAATAAAATAAGAAAAGAGATGGAATTCAATTTTCGGATTGTTAGAGAATTCTGGTCCGGCTCGATTCGATACACTTCTTGAAAATAGCGCTGAAAATCGCAAAATCACCCACTTTCATTGTCCATTTTTGGACAAAAAATCCTCACAGTTAACATTTTAAAATGTGGTTGTATAGCTGCGTCCCATACGGTTTGCTGACACGAGGAATTCAAAAATGTATGAACGTATGAATGTATGAACGGCGTTTTAGCTGTTAAGTTGAGCTATTTGGTGTCAAATTTAGCCGCGAACTGGCCTGCAGGGTTGGTCAATTTGCTCTTTTTCTTATAGGCGGCTAAATTCCTACAGAAACCAAGATTTTTAAAATGTTTTAAAAATGTTTACCCGAGGAATATTATTTCGCTTTTATACCATAGTTAGTTTGCCACTATTGATAACTATGGTGTTAAGGACACTTCGACTGGTTTTTAAAAGCCGCACGAATTTTGCCGCAAACGTGGTCACAAAAACAACAGCCCAGGAGTCCATGGAGAAGCCTCGACTTTGAAGAGAGCTTTGGCACGTAATTTTCAGATAGAATGCATTCCACCTCGAAATGCGACTGATGTCACTGCCGTAGGGAGAGTCACAATGACAATTCCAAGGCAAGTCAATTCAATTCTCAAGTGTTGATTCAATGGTAAAACAGACGATTAGTTCAATGATTAAGTTTCAGAAAAAATACTATATAAGTCAGGGCATAAAATAGTCACTGTGCACTAGTGAAATATTGCAAATATGCGCAAAAATAGTTACTGGTACGCAAAACGGCGAGATTCGAAGGATGAATAGCCGCAAAAATGGGACTTTCGCCAACTATTCGTAAATTGCAAGTTGGGGGCGCTGATAAATGAAACTGCTTGTTTCGCAGCAGTGAAATTGTTTATTTGGGGAGGGGGGAGTGAATGCCCTGAACTAGCTATGAATATAGTCAGCAAATATACCAATAAGGGTGCGTTTATCAATTCTGAAATAAAATCAACCATCATCATGATCATGGAATAAACTTGCATTGCTGTTTGAAAAAAGGCCCAAATAGCAACCAGACTTACAGGGGCTTCAATTGAACATTACGTGCAATGATAAGCCCACCCTAAGTAATATACATTGGTTTATTAAAGCTCAGCCGAATTGCAACAATCGGAGGTGAACATCCACGAAATTTAAAGTGTCCATCGAGTCATAATTCTGTTAAAATGCTACTTTCGATCCTAAATAGACCCGAAATGTCGAGGAGTTGCCAAGAAGCCAAAACTCGCTACATAAATATCGTAGAAATGCAAGTATCAGCCTTTTGTTTTAGTGGGCTCGGACACCGGGCTATTCAGTATCGACAGTGCTCAAAGCCTGACGAATAGCCGCGAAATTGCAATTGATCTGAATTATCTGAAAAATGGCAAAGTTTAAGGGCCTATAGTTTTTGTAGGAAAGTCGAAGCCGCGAAAAATGAGCCAATTTTATTAATTTTAGCCTCGCAGATTTTCCTCCTGAAGAGGGCGTTTTAGCTGTTAAGTTGAGCTATTTGGTGTCAAATTTAGCCGCGAACTGGCCTCCAGGGATGGTCAACTTGCTCTTTTTCTTATAGGCGGCTAAATTCCTACAGAAACCAAGATTTTTAAAATGTTTTAAAAATGTTTACCCGAGGAATATGATTTCGCTTTTATAGGCATATGTACATACAAAAAGATGCCTCACAGAAAGAGGCCTGACGAATAGTCACACAACTGCATCGTTTCGAGATAAATATATTCACGAAATTTCAAGTCTCGGAGCTTATTTCAAGCGGTATACGTACATCGGGCAAGCCGCCAATGACGGACGGCGTGGTGTTCCGAAGACTGGTGACAAGCTCATAATACGCCACCACCGTATCCTTGCTCATTGATGCCACTCACTTCACATTCACATGATAGACATCGTCGCTAGGAGCTGTTCGCACCATTCCCGATCTGAACGCTCACACGAAGCACGAAGCAAGTCATTTGGCATGGATCACAGCATTCACAGCTGCGTCGTCGTTTAGTGCGTGTGGAGCTTAAGAGCCACGTAATCTCAACTTTCCTGCGAAGGACTAGCCACCAAATTTCATGTTTCGTGATATGAATATGGTTGCAAAATTGGTGATTTGGTGACCAGGGGGATTTAACGTACTCCAGGGCAATATTTAGGGTTGGTAATCAGTCAAATCTTCTTTCTGGACCGTGAAATAGTAGGTAGCTATTAATTTTGTACCTTTAACTGTCAGTCACTGTGTTAGTTTAGATCATGGACCGTGCAGCATTCGCAATTTTTCTGTCCCAAAAACGGAACAAAGACAGAATTAGACCAAGAACTGATTATTTAACCCTATTTTTGCAAGAATATTTTACAATTTCACAAAAAAAAATCTGTCCCTTCGTGTTTGTTGGCACCGAAAATTTGAATTTGATGATAAGGCCCAATGAAGTGGTTCTTTCTGTAATTTTAAGGTTTTGGCTCGCCTCGGCTTTTTTTTATGGTTCACGCATGAAACAGCCTTTGAAGTCTAGATGGAGAATCGAAACTGACAGTCTGTCATACACTAGACCGCTCTTACAGAAGCGGAATTAGCGAAAACCATGGAGATCGTCGTCGATGAGGTCGTCTGTTTCGAGCTCTCAAGGAGTGTGTAGTAGTCCACAGTGCAGTTTGATTCTCATCAAATTTTCTTATTTTCTTTTCTTATATTTTCTTATTTGTGCGGGTCGAGATACACGCCAAATCGGAAACAGGGAGCAACTAATTTGTTTTCCTTTTCTTTCTGTCTAGTTGTTTTTTATTTTACTTTTTAAACAGTACAATTAAGAATTTTTAATTTTAATTTCCTAATTGGTGGAAGATATCGCTGAATGGACGTGAAGAAGACGTCCTCAGGGGACGATCGAACGATTCCCCCGGATAAAAATGAGTTATATGGTGGCGGAAGAGGTTCTGAACTAATGGAAGATGTTAATGATGAAAGAAATAATGGAACGGTCGGACAATTGTCGCAAGGAGAAAAGGCCAAAAAGAAAGTTTACGAACTCTTTCATTACGAATTGTGTGACAAAGGTCCTTTTTTTTGTTATTATTGAGAGTGAAGGCGATGGTAACGGCATCGGACGCCTCCACCCCGTGGCTTTGGGGAAAATAATTTTCTTGGATCATACACAATTAAAAACGTCAGTTATTTCTGTTAAAAAAATTGGTAAAAACAGAGTCAAAGTTGAACTATCCAACCGGAAAAGTGCAAACTGGTGGGGAGTCTAATAGACTCCCCAAAACTTGAAGAGAAAAAACTGCTTGCGTATGCCCCCTCTTTTATCGTACAAAAACGAGGCGTAATAAGGGGAGTTCTCCCTGATGAGCTTTCTGACGAAGAAATTGTTAAGAGCATCGAGTCATCTACTTACGAACCAATCAAAGTTCTTAGGGCTAAACGTTTTTCGAGAAAAGTGACAGAAAAAGATCAAATGAAATAAAGTACCAACTCAAACTGTCTCAATAAGTTTTCAGAGGGCAGAGCTTGCCTAGCAGTGTATGTTGCACTAGATACACTGTCCAGTTGAAACTTTTATTCAAAAATAAACCAATGCTTTAATTGCCTCAGATACGGACATAAAAAAGGACCAAGGTAACAGTTCCCCACGCTGTAGTAAATGCGGCGAGTAACATACCAGCGATAAATGTAAGGAAGACCAGCCTTTAAAATGCGTGCATTGTAAATGACAGCATTCTTCACTCAGTACCAATAAATGCCCTGAGTTCAGAAAAACAAAAATCAATCCGAACAATAATGGCAAATGGAAACCTATCTTTTACCGAAGCCAAAGACAAAATAAACATGAGGTCTTTTAAAAACGTTGTATCCAATCAAATAGTACCAGCAATTAATAATAACTCCGTGTTTCCCCCTCTTCAGCATTCAAATCGTATTCCCCCAAAACGTACACGACCAATAACTCCTCTAAATGCAACAATGGAAGCACACAAAGCAATAATAGCTAATGTCAACGCTGTAAACAGAATCACACCTATCACTCACAATCCTTATACATCACAACAGGACTCTTCTGCCGAAATGGAAAATAAAAATAATGACTCTGACATAACTTCATTATGTGAATCTATAATTGATATTGTATTAAGCTCGTAAAATAACGTCTCGATAACAAGAAAGAGTTACTATCAGAACTAAAGGCAAGGATTGACCATTTAACTTTTTTAGTGCATTTCATTCAAAAAATGCACTATTGGTCTCGCCCTGATGGTCGCACATATGGGTTGTGATACTTTTTTTTCACGTTTCAGAACCCCTAGAACACGAATCCGAGGTCGGTTCGATTTGCTATATATATATATATTATGTGCGACCATCAGGGCGAGACCAATAGTGCATTTTTTGAATGAAATGCACTAAAAATGAACGCGCTTTCGTATGAGACCCCAGTGAACCGAATCCGTTGATATGGCAGGGGAGTTCTCGGCGGAGGGGAGCTATTAAATTAACGCTATGCCTTACTGGACCACCCAATTACCAAAAAATTTCATTGACATTGTATTTTGAGCCGTCTCTTTTATTTTATTTCCCTACAGCCTAATAAATCTTGAGTAAAAAATTCCGAGGTGGGCCAAAAAGGGAGGAAAAAAAAAAATTTTTTTTTAAAATTGTTTCGGATTCGAACCCAGGCACTCCGCAATGGTGAAATTGTGACATACCATTTAACCTAATGTAACTGATCTGAAAATTAACGTAATCTGAAAAAAGTTTTGTTCCGACAGCAGCCTGTCGGGAGAAGTGCATTTCATTCATGCGACAATCGAGTCAAACCTCATAAGTTAGAACGATATCAATCAATTATGAATGAAATTTAGGCCGGAATAAAGATTTTAATTGCAAATAACTCCTCTAACAAGAGTCCGCCTTCCCATATCGTATAGGCAACCAAACCGACTCTGTTTCATTTTTCATTTTCATCATTTTATTCCCCCTCAGTAGGTGCCAAAAAAGGAGCCTGCGGTAAAAAGAAACACGATTTTATGATTTTGACTTTCTATACCACGGCCTAAATGTCATTCATAATTGATTGACATCGTTCTAACTTATGAGGTTTGACTCGATTGTCGCATGAATGAAATGCACTTCTCCCGACAGGCTGCTGTCGGAACTTAAATAATAAAAACAATTTTAGTATAAAGATGGAATATGGAATAAAAATCCTTCAAATTTTAAATAGGAACACGCCTATGAAAAACATCTGGTCCCAACTTGAGACACTGAAAAATTCAGCTCTTACTCAAGCACCCGCACGTGTCACGAGTTTTTGGAAAAACTTTTTAGATTTTATTCCTTCACCTCCAACAGAGATCAGTAATAAACATCCTATTACGTCTAACGTTTTAATGAAAGAAGTCTCGTTGAAGCAATTAGACAGAGCGTTGTCTAAATCGATGAATACAGCACCGGGAATGGACCATATCGACTATCCTATACTAAACCATCTACCCGAAAAAACAAAAAATGACATGGTCAACATTTATAATGCAATCATAACGGATATAGAAATCCCGGAAGAATGGAAAGACTATTGTTTGGTCCCTCTCCTGAAGCCCGGCAAGCCATCCAATACTAGTGAGTCATATCGACCCATATCCTTGTCTTCTTGTGTCCTTAAGACCTTTGAAAGAATCCTAAAAAATAGACTCGAATACTGGCTCGAACACAACACAACTTTGGGGGTACTCCCCCAAAGTCAGTTTGGGTTTCGGAAGGGTCGCTCTTACACCGATAGCACAGCTGCATGAAGTAATCTCGAATATTCAAATATCATTTTCCGAAAACAAAACTCTGGTCTCCGCCATGTTAGACGTTACAGGCGCTTTTGATAATGTTGATCTGCATACTTTGGCCCTATCAATGCTCGATGTGAGGATAAGCCATGATTTTGTAAAATTAATCATGGGTCTGATTGGTGAACGTCGAATCCATGTATTAACAAGTGACATAATGATTGGACCCCGATTGTCTCAGTCAGGCTTACCACAGGGAGATATCTTTAGTCCCATTCTCTATACCTTGTACACTCGAAATGTAGAGAGTTCTCTCCCGAATGGAGTTAAAATTCTGCAATACGCAGATGATACACGCCTCTTCGCAAAAAGCACGACACCGGAGAAGTCCTTAAATTTGCTCAAGGACGGAATCCTTGCTCTAAGATCCGCTTTTCCAAAAATCGGCCTTGACATATCCCCTTCAAAATCCATAAATTGCAATTTCTCCAGGTCAAGAGCTTTCCCATTGCCTCCTTCTGTCGAAATTGGAGATTTTACAGTCCCTGTACGTGACGAAGTCAAATTCTTAGGAATGACCCTGGATCGTAAACTTAATTGGTCGAAACACATCAACCAGCTTGTTACAAAGGCTGAAAAATACATCAATGTAATGCAGATAGTCAGTCACTGTCTTGAGCAGGGTGTTCACTGGGGGAAGCTATGACGTCGCCATGGTTCAGGAGCCATGGGCATGGGAGAGGCAGGTAAGTTGGTTTACTGTTGGGATGAGGAGCGGCCGCGAACTGCGCTGCTTCTAATTCCCGCAGTGAAATTTTTAACTATGCCAGAATTTCTGTGCAGAGATTTGACAGCAGTCATCCTGGAAGCCAAGGACGAGGACCGGACCGCATAATTCGAAACCCCACCCCAGTACGGCACCTAGCTTCTACGGCGAGCCCTGATTGGCTGATTTGCCTTCCTTCGTTTCGTTATCACCGGTCTGCTATCTGCTTGTCACCAGACATGTCTCCCTCAATGGGAATTAATTATTAAAATGTTTTACGGCGGTTTTACAACAGTTCAAGTTGATTGTTCTGACCAAAGTTCCGATGTTAATGGAAATAATGATAAAAAAGTGTTCAGATCTTCCTTCGCTGATGAAAAAGGAGCTATCGAGTGGCTGAGGGATTTCGAGAAAAAAACAAGTACACAATGGATTACTCGCAAAACTTTTCCGAATCCTGAAAGGTGTTGTTAAGCAGCATTATTTTCCCTTACTCACTCAGGTTTATAAAACATTGCTTCCCTTTCTCGAAGTACGTGTTTGTCGTGCACGAAAAAGGGAGTACAGTAAGATTCAAGATTGAAAGATACCTTTTTAAGCTACTCTGGGGTAATAAAACGATTATCTCCCTTTGAAAACCCTTCTCCCACTGCAATAAACTATGAAAAAATAAACAAGAAGACAAAGAATTAAAAGTTGGGATTTCTTTTTTTCTCGGAGGGTTTAAAGCCCAGTTGTTAACAAGAATCCTACGTGTACTAAAAGTACGATTTTGACCCCCTCCGAAAACCTCATCTACATGCGGAGACCAGCCCTAAGCTGTTTTCAGATGAATCATGGTGTACTTTTCGTTTTTGAACTCTTGAACTCACATCCTGGCTTCTCTCTATCAGGCACAAATTCAGACGCATTTGGGTATGTCAGTTGAGCGAAACCAACAAATCCAAAAGTGAGCTTAGTAGGCGCAACAAAGAGTGTCCAGCAAAGCTGGAAATAAAAATAAAATTGGTCACCAAGGACACAAAAAAGAAGGACATTTTTTTGGGGAAAAACGATCCTCCGCTTCCGGCCGTAATCGTCTTCACTAACGATCATAACCATTCTTTGGATAGAGCCGACAATTTAAGGTAGGTGCTTATTAGCCTAGACCAGGCATTTCATTCCACAACCCATTATCAACCAATTTAAGGTATCTTCGGGGAGATGAAAATCTACGGACCACATTTTACACTTACTTTAGTGATGGCCTCTCACCGGCTATCGCGAGATCCCTGCATTACGAAAAAATTCGCGAAACGAAGGATGGCATAAAGAAGCTTGCCAGTGGCTACGAGTATCCAACGAAAAATACAGTCTACTATTGGTACCAACAATGGACGAAACAAAATTTTGGTGGTCCATTGGATGCTCTGGGAAAACTAGAAGAAAAGATTTAATTTTATGAACAAGGTTTGTACTATTATTTATTGTGCTGCAATCTTAGCTAACTATTTATCACGTGTTTCCTCCTGCAGGTGGCTGTAAAATAGCTATTAAAAATACTAGCCCATGGGCTGTTCTAGTAGCAACACCCATCATGCACAGAGCTCAGGCTTTGGAATCGTCTTCGGAGATCATTTTTGTAGACACGACGAGCACCTGTGATGCTACTCACAGCAACGTTACCATCCTTCTGACCGCAACCAAAGCAGGAGCAATTCCTATATCAATACTGATCCACGAGGGGCAGACCGTTGAAAGCTATAAAGATGCATTCGTCTTACTCATACAAAAGTTCCCAGCGTGCTTCGGTGGCAATAAAGTAACTGTTGAATAATTTACAAAATAAATTTAAATAAGTGAATATTACGCAGAAGTTGCATGTCTTCAGGGCCCTCGAGTATTTATGACTGACAATTCCAAAGCTGAGAAAGATGCCTTGAATGAGGTTTGGGAGGAAACTACCCAGTTGCTTTGTCATTTCCACGTTGCCCAGCAGGAGTGGAGATGGTTGCTTGACTCGAAGAATGGTGTCGACTCATAGGTTAGACAACAACTTATGAAGACATTTCAAAAGGTAAGACTACAAAGTGTTGATTTTTTTTTTTTTGTTTGTGCACTTTATTGATTTTACTTTTATTAATTTTTGCAGCTCATGTATTCGAAGACTGCTGAGGAGCTGGAAGAAAACATGGAGGCTGTCAGGTCAACCAATCATGAGAAGTACAAACAGAGGTTGGAAAGCTTCCTCGAAAGGAAAGAGGAATGGATCCAACTTTATCGCGACCTTTTAATCATAAGAGGACACAACACGAACAACTATGCAGAGGCCACTATGAGAATTCTCAAAGACGTAATTCTGCAGCGGGTTAAGGCATACAATGTTGTGGCCCTCGTTGATTACGTGGTAAACGTCTGGGACAAATATCTTGAAGGTCGCCTGCAGAATATTGCCGACAACAGGGATCCGAAACCAACCCGATTATACGAAAATTTGGTTCAGAGAATGAGTCCAGAATTGGCAGAGAAAATAGAGCGGATTGATGAAGACATATTTGTTGTGCCGTCCTCTGCAACTGGCGAAGCTACTTACGAAGTCAACGTATCTATCGGGACATGTCTCTGCAAGCATGGGACGAATGGGGCATTTTGCAAGCACCAGGCTCTTGTCCATTCGAAATTTAGTGGTGCCTTCCCGAATGCCCCAGTTGTAAAAGCCCAGGATCGTTACAAATTGGCCAAACTTGCATACGGTGATGAGTGTCCAGAGCCAGCTTTCTACCTCGGAATGAAAGACGACGAACGTATGACGGACACGTGGAACCTGAACTCAAATGGTAATGTCCAGCAGAATAATTGTGAGAGTGTCATTGCCATACAAGACACGGGCCCAGCAAGATCAGCGACCGATGAATTGAGTGAGGCAAGTAAAAGCGCCATTTTAGACGATTTTAAAAAAGAATTGGAAAGACTCTGTACAATTTCGGCTGATGAGCCAAATTGTATTAATTACCTCAAGAGCTGTACCAAGTCTTTAAAAAGACTAAGAACAGGCACCAGTGTAGCTGGGGCAATGCTGAGGATTTCACAAGCCCTGCGCCAGCACTCCAGTAGACGGGGTAAGATAGCTTGCCAACCCACCTCTGTTTCGCGCAGAAGGGGAGGATCATCTCGAGGGAGCGCAAGACTTCCACCAGGCAGGCGACCAAGCAAGGGTCATGCTGCCCCCACCAAACCAAAGCGACGACGGGTGTTGGGTGACAGTATCAACAATAACGTAGCCCATGTCAAAAAACATTAACTGGGTATACCTTTCCCTAATTATTGTAATATAATATAATATTGTAAAATTATAATTTATAAAATAATATAAAATGAACATGTATGTCTCCAAGTTGTGAGTCGTCTGATTGTCGTTTTAAATTGAAGAGCGCTGTGTCGAAATAAATTCTGCCAAATTTCAAAGGGCTTCGGTAGAAATTAACTAGCCCCCCCCCCCTCCCAAGACAAGCTCATTTAGCTAACCCCTCGAACCCTATCAATATATTAAAATGTAATCTTAAAATATATTGCACTGATCTTGGCAGTGAAAAGGGACGCCAATCGAGTTTCTTCACAAAATTTCGCCATAAAAAAGAGTCACCGACTGTTTCCGATACATGTTACTTCCTCATTCTGCACTGAGAAGTTCTGCAGGCCAGTGATAACGAAGGAAGGCAAACCGGCCAATCAGGGCTCGCCGTAGAAGCTAGGTGCCGTACTGGGGTGGGGTTTCGAATTATGCGACCGGACCCGGAGGTGTGTGGTAGCTTCCGTGTACTTCCAGGGGGACGCTGAGGTGACGCCGCCGGAGGAGCTTCAGTGTTTGGTCCTGTACTGCAGCATGAGGAACCTGCAGCTGATTGTGGGTTGTGATGCGAATGCTCACCATACCATCTGGGGAAGTACAGATGTCAATGCCAGGGGTGAGTCACTCTTTCAATTTTTGATGACGCATGACCTGGTGGTGGTAAATCAGGGCTCGGCCAGTTTTTGGCCAATAGTGTCAGAGATTGGAAAGTCATGTCAGAAACATCAATGTCTGACCATAGGCTGAACTCGTTTGAGGTCGAGTTTCCTAGGGTTAGAAGTACAGCGTACCGGAATCCCAAAAACGCGGATTGGGAGGTCTTTAAGGGGCATCTTGAAAAGGAATTGTCTGAGATGGACCTTGACATTCAGTGCCAAGCCGACCTTGATAGGGCGGTGGAGGCGATCAATTCAGCGATCCTCAGTGCGTATGAGGAAAGCTGTCCTGTTAAGGTGAAGAAGGGGAACAGGGAAGTCCCTTGGTGGAACAATGAGCTGGAGATGCTCAGAGGAGAAACGAGGAGGATTTACAATAGGGCCAGATCACGTGGGGAGTGGGAGGCTTATAGGCACTCCCTCACGGAGTATAACAAGGCCCTTAGGAAAGCAAAGCGGGCCACGTGGAGGACCTTCTGTGAGGGGATGGAGAATGTGTCCGTTATGGGCAGACTGCAGAGGGTCCTGTCCAAAGAGAGCCCGGGCCTAATAAAAAAGGCAGATGGGGCGTATACCGAGAGCGCTAAAGAGACCCTGGAGGTCCTCCTGCATAGTCATTTCCCTGATTCTAGGGATGCAGGGGCCTCAGATGTTCAGGGCGAAGTGGTGGCTGACTGCCAGCCAGCAAATAATGCAATATGGAGCGCATCGGGGAAATTGTTTACGCCCACGAAACTTAAATGGGCTATCGGCTCATTTAAGCCATATAAATCCCCTGGGCCGGACGGGATATTCCCGGTCATGCTACAGCATGGCCTGGAGGTCCTGGAGCCACGCCTCAGAAGGATATTTAGGGCGAGTTATGCATTATCGTATATACCGAAGGCATGGAAAGAGGTCAGGGTTGTGTTCATTCCTAAGTCGGGAGCAAACTCCTCGCCTCGGTCCTTCCTCCTTAAAACAATGGAAAAGGTAATTGGCCTGGATATCAAGGACGATTGCCTTAAAATTAAACCAATCCAGAGGGGGCAGCATGCCTACCAGGCGGGCAAGTCTACTGAGACCGCCCTAAACGAACTGGTGGGTAAGGTTGAAAAATCTCTGGAGGCGAAAGAAACTGCGCTGGGCTGCTTCCTGGACATAGGTGGTGCTTTTGATAACACCACCTATGACTCTATGGAGGCTGCAGTAAGGAGCAGAGGTGTTGATCAATCTTCAGTGAAATGGGTCAAGGGGATGCTGGAATGCCGCGTCGTGACTTCGGATCTGGGAGAGGAGACTGTTTCCGTGTTGCCCTCAAGGGGGTGTCCCCAGGGGGGTGTGCTCTCTCCTTTGCTCTGGTTACTCGTGGTGGACGAGCTTCTCGTTATCCTAAAGGAGCAGGGTTATGAGGTAGTTGGTTACGCGGATGACCTTGCGATTCTAGTTAGGGGCAAATTTGATGATACCATATCCAGCAGGATGCAGGGTGCCCTTAACATAGTGCAGCGATGGTGCAGCAGGCATGGTCTCAGGGTTAACCCTGAGAAGACCACCCTTGTTGCGTTTACCAGGCGGAGGAAGCTGGCATTAAAGGTAGTTCGACTGAATGGAGAAGTGTTGAAAGTAGGAAAAGAAGTCAAGTACCTTGGAGTTACCCTGGATCAGGGGCTCAAATGGACCTCGCATATCAAGAGGGTGCTGAATAAGGCCACGTTCGCTTTGTGAGCTGGTCGGAAAATGTTTGGCAAAACATGGGGTCTGAAGCCAAAAATGGTGTTGTGGCTGTATACAGCCGTTGTTAGGCCTATCGTCACCTATGGCTCACTCCTACGGTGGCAGAAGACGAAACAAGGGACAGTCCAGGCCTTGCTGAGTAAGTTGCAGCGCCAGGCCTGTCTTGGAGTAACGGGTGCTATGCATTCGTGCCCGACGGCGGCCATGGAGGTGTTACTGGACATGCCTCCCTTGCACTTTCATGTGCAGGCGACAGCATATATGGCGGCGGTGAGACTGCTGCGGGCGGAGCACGTGAAGCGGAGTGTCCAGTTTGGGCACTTGCGTGTTCTGGAGGAAGTTGCAATGTAGTGAGGCGGCTGAAGTCGTTACGGATCTCATGCATGTGAGGATGGATTTTTAAAAACCCTTTAAGGTCGATATAGGTAACCGCGACCTTTGGGAAAAGGGTTTGCCGAGGTTTAAGCCCGGCACGCAAGTATGGTATACTGATGGATCTGTGAAGGATGGGGGTGCTGGCATTGGGGTCTTTGGCCCCAGGCTTCTGCATTAGGAGTCCCTTGGGACAACGGCCACCATCTTTCAGGCGGAGATCTATGCTATAGAAGCCTGTGCGCGAAAGATTAGTGAGAGGGGTCTTCAGAAAGCGAAGATCTTCATCCTGTCTGACAGCCAGGCGGCTCTTAAAGCCCTAGGCTCAAGTGTCGTGAGTTCGAAGCTAGTTTGGGCATGTCTTGAAGCCCTCAGGCCTGTGGCAACGGCAAACAGCCTTACTTTGATGTGGGTGCCGGGTCACAAGGGGTTTGAGGGGAATGAAATGGCTGATCAACTCACGAAGAGAGGATCAGAGATGCCTTACGTGGGCCCGGAGCCAAGTCTCGGGGTCACGAAGTCCTTCACGAAGAGGCAGATGCAGGCGTGGTTGGACGAGAGGCATCGTGAACACTGGGTTAGACAACCAGGTCTCAGGCAGGCCAAGCTCTTTGTCACTCCAAAGGGACGATCGGAGAAGGGCCTGATCTCTCTGAGCCGAGGAGACCTTCGGATCTTGGTGGGACTGCTAACGGGACATTGTGCCCTTCGATATACACTCAGACTAATGGAGAAGTCTGACACAGACATTTGCAGATTTTGCGACTTGGCCGTGGAAACAGCAGAGCACGTACTGTGTGAGTGCGAGGCTCTGGGGCGGTTACGCTTTCACCATCTTGGAAATGATGTGCTTCAACCGGAGGACATCTCCAGGATGGCTACGGGAAACATCCTCAACTTCGTTAAGGAGTGGTGGTGGAGGACGCTTGAAAACTAGCGTCTTTCTTGGCAGGGCAACCTGAGGGGACACCACAATAGATCTTATAGGTCGAGTTTGGTAGGAGATAGTTTCTTCTGGGCTTCCCTCCCCGTTTAATAAATAAATAAATAAATATAAAAAAAAAAGATAGTCAGTCACTGTCACTGGGGAGCAGACCCCAAAATTATGTTAACCTTTTACAGAGCTACTATTCGCTCATTATTTGACTACGGAGCAGTTTTTTATGGCCAGGCATCACGTAATCATAAATGTGTTGTAATTGCGTGGGTTTCTTGAAATCGACTCCTATTGATGTGATGCTACGTGTGGTGGGAGAGTGTCCACTACACATCAGGAGAGGAATTCTATCTGATAGAATGATTCTAAAAATTAAAAGTCTCTATCCTCACCTATTCTAACAGCTGTCAACCCTTAACCTACTTGATCTTTCCTCTAAATATTGGATGAAAAAGAAAGCTCCCTTATGAGCAGTAAGCTATCGTTAGATCGTTTACCAATGTTTAATCTACCAGAGCCAGTATACTCATCCTTTCTTTCCGGTCTAAACATTGAAATCAGTTATTTGAAGTTCACCCATTCAGCTAGTCACATGGTCCAACCACCTGAGGTTAAAGTCTCACAATTATATCCCGATCACTACAAAATATATACAGATGGTTCAGTATCTCAATCGGGTGCAGGTTGTGCCATTTTATACGATCCAACTCTTCAGGTAGGCAAACAGTTCATTTTAAAACCTCATACATCAGAAAACAACAAAAATCAGAACTTGTTGCTATTTTAGAAGCCCTTAAGTACTTCAGTGAACTAAGTCACAATGATTTGTTGATCTTGTGTGATAATAAAGGCGTTGTCAAGAGCTTTCAGAACCCAATAATCAACTCAGAAATACATAAAGTCACTGTGGACATAATATACTTATGTGGATACTGTTTCACTTATGTGGATCCCAGCTCACAAGGGTGTAACGGGTAACGAACAAGTATATCACCTAGCCAAAACCTCATATCATAACCCAACTTCATACTTACCCATTTTCATACTTTTATTTTTACAAGTCGTTAACATTACCTCACCTTGAACTCTGGATGCAGGCGTACACAACTTCACTCAAAGGATAATTTTATAAACGAATGTTTCCCAACATTAGTACTAAAACATGGTTCACTGGAGAATACTTAACCAAAGACTGCATTAGGACAATCTTTAGATTAAAATCCAACCACGGTTTAAGTCAACAATACTTACATTCAATGGGCATCGCCCCATCAGCCAATTGTGAAGCATGCTCAACTATATAGGTACCCTCGAACACACTCTAATGGAATGTAAGACCTACTCTAATCAAAGGCATAATTAAGCAACTTAATCACCAATCCATTCAATTATCAGTCAGTCCTTTCATCAAACACAGTCCCGGCCTATGAAGCCTTGTATACATTCGTTAAAGCTATCAATTTTAGGGTATGAAGGACTCTACCAGAGTAATTTATACTTATAGTTCGAAATATATGGCTGTATGATTCACAACCAATGCAGAAAAAAAAATAGCTAAACAGTTGAAGATTAAGCTAAACAGTCAGAAATAACGCTTTTTATAGGAGCCGAAAGCGAAATTGGTTCTTAAACAGAAAATGGGGGTTTTTTGAAAGCCATATCTACGCGTCGGACTTCGAAACATCCGAACCAGCTTTTTCAAATGACCAACATAACCATTCAAATGGAAATTAACTTTTGAATGGTCAACCCAAAATTGCCTGTTTACGGAGTCTATCCTGGGAAATCGTTTTTTTGTTTTTTTGACGCGATACTATCGATGATAGTTTTTAGCGCCCACCACCACCAACCCTAGAACGTGAGCAGGCAATAACCCGAGCAACATAACAAGTCGTGTGGGTCTGCTTCCGTGGGTGAGACTCGCGATTATAATAAATTTATAAATGTAATCTAGTAACTGAAAACGAGAAGCTGGCATGAAACGTTTATAGTGGTAGAAGGGGGGGGATAGCTTGGGGATAGCGATAAAGCGCTTGTAGGGAGGGCTAAATCACTTGAAAAAAATGAACTAAAATAGAGTGTCCAAGGCTCTTAACTCTGCATTAGCTCGTCTGGATGATAAAACGCAATCCAGAATCATGGACAGTGAGGTATATTCCACATAATTATGTATAAACTTTCAATTTTACCCCTTGGCGGGGTTTTTTGACCGTCAGTCAATAACTAAAAGCCTAGTCTGACACGTTTGCTATTATCCTTCTTCCCCGAATTCATGTTTTCCGGAAATGGTCAATGTCATTCTATTGAAAATACGGCAGCACCTGAAAACTGGAAAGGCTACCCCATACCAACATTAACTATTCAAGCAAAGAAAACCCATTAATTTAGCACTCAGAACCTGATTGCTGTCGCTATTACCTAGGGAACTACTATTTATTGTGTGGTGGGCATGCAATAACGCACACGCACGCGTTGTCTCCACTGAATAATAATCCAATTCCCAAACAATTCAGTAATTGTGTCTTGGAAAAAAGTATAATAACTGCTCAGTGACTGCTGTGAAATATTTAACGTCTCAGAATCTTGAGATTTATATATTAATACAATAATTTTTGTAATAATTACTTCATCATAATTATAATGTTACTGTGTGAACAGAAATCCAATCTAGAGCGACCAGCAGAGCTTACAGCTTTCTAGCGGGAAGAATAAATATGTATTCCTCCTTTAGTATACTAGTTCCTCAATGTCGATGTAGAAAGCGTTTAGCCTATCTTTCAAAATGTTCGTAATTTTCACTAATTCAACAGGCAGTTTGATCATCTTCTTGTGCACGTCAACGCTTAAATCGAGGTTTTTAAACAACAATCATCTATTGTGTCAAACGTTTATTATCAAGTGGGTTAATATTGTTTATTTAAGAGTTATTTAGGACTGAAAACACTAAAGCAATGATAAATATTACAAGTAGCGCTTTTTCATTTAATCTGTTTTCCTATGTACTCGACTTCAAAGCTATACACACAGCTCTAGTATAAAATCATAAAACTGTACGACAGTAAATGAACATTTTAGTGAATCAAAATTAATAGACATTTTAATATTATTCATCAGATTCTGGTACAGCAGTGCCTGAAATCATGCCGAGCAGATAGCAAACGATCCTCCCAACCATTTCCGAGTGAATCGCACGGTTAGTGCAATCAATTTCCTTTAAGTGAATCACTCCGGAGGTCCGCCCGTTCAACCTGTCATTATTGAATTCGATTTCAAGTTGATTACTTTCGATCTCTTCACCCCGAATGTATCGAATGACACAGGTCGACGGTGAAAATACACGCTGGGAACTGAGGTCGAATCGTTCGACAACTTCAAATCGGTGGGCTGTATGTGTCTCGACGGGGTGAAACATTTGATCGTGTCGACGTGTGAAATCACTTTCCGTTTTATAATGGGCGACCATAAATTGTTTCTGTGGGATATCTAAACGAAAATTAAGAGCTGAAAGACGTAGAAATAACAACTGCGCTCTAATTACTTTTGTTCGATTCACTGGAATAAAGGCTGAGCTACTTTCGTCGGAGATCGCGGGTGGACTATTTCCCTGCATCACCGGCGTCGATATCAAATGTTGAATTATATCATCATATTTGGCAGACTTCACAGTTTTAAATGAAGTCAGACCTTTCAGCGACGTTTTTCCTTCCCTATAACAGGACAAAAGAAAATAATAATATAAGAATAAAAAAAAAACACCCCTTCACCGCTCTCTCCTATTCTTCCATTTCTTACCAGCCTATCGCTCGGCATTTCTTCGGAAAAGCCCTAATCAAATCAATTTTCTTTTCAAGGGAGTTTAGGTACAAATTGAGGAGAACAATCTCTTGATTGACTTCTTCCGAGCCTTTCAACCGGACGGAAGAGCCTTCTCCCTCGCCATTCTTGTAACGTAGACATCTAAAGCACCCACTTCCACGACTGCTGTGCCCTTTCAATTTTCCCATGATAAATGAGTTTTTCATCAACAAAATATTTGGCTAACCCATTTTTTTTTTCGAGTCGTCAAATTATTTGGTTCTATTGAGGCATTATGATTCACAAAAAATAATTTGAAAATTAGCAATTTTATGAACATGCAAAATGAATACTTGTCTAAAGTAAAAAAAAAATAGTTCATTAATTAGCATTCATTTTATTTTATCGTTATTTTACCAGGAAAACATAATCGAGCAAATTGTAAGGAAGTCAAAAGAAAAAAGAGAGTCAAAATCCGACGATAAAGAGCTTAATATGCTTTTGGCTGATTTGAAAAACATCGAGGATAAATTAGCGTCCATGAAGGATAGCCTGGAAAAAGTTGCCAAGACAATTGAGAAAAAAAATCGAGAAATAAACCGCCTGGAAAGTCACTTATCGAATAACAGCCAGGTACAAATTTTCGTTTTATAATCCAATTAAAACGAGATCTCACTTACAAGACGTTCAAAAGGAGTCAGCGATTGAAGATGAAAACAAAAGAATCCGCCGTCGAATAGCAAAATTGGAAAGCGTTCTCTCTGACTACGGTCTCATTTGGATTGGAGACGCGGCTTTTCGAGAGAACTCGTCAAATTTAGAAATAAGGAAACATCAAGCGGGATACGAGCCAAATTTTGAAAGGGCAATTAATTGGGAGGCGGAGGGGCACTTTTTCACTATTTAAGTAGATCAGTTTTTAACTTGTAAAACTGATTTGAAGGTAAAGACGTCAGCGGAAAAATTGAGCAATAACGCGGAATTACGTAAGAAGAAATGGGACGACATTGAAAATTGCGCCATTATCGATCTAACACTGTACAATGATGGTATTATCGTTGAAAAGGGGCCTTTCCGAAAATACGACACACCGTCAACGACACAGTTCCTTCAAGATATTGAAGAAGGGTGAGGGGAAGATGTGTGTGACGGTTCAAGTTGACTAGTTGAAGAGTATCCAATAAATTTATTTGTTAAAGGTTCTACCCGACGGAACTAAAGGATAAATATCCGGAAGGCGTTATTTTTAAAATAAAAGACAAAAGGACAATGAGTTACGAGGAAGACTTGAACAAACCTGGAAACAGTTTCACCGGCCAAGGGAAACGTCTCGGCAGAGCTTCCAACAAACTTGAATCAACGAAAAGTGCCCTCGTGGAAACAGCGGCTCAAAGGAAAAAGTCCGTCAATTCTCGTAAATCGTCTGACACCGTTCGAACGGGTCAAGAGGTGGTGGTCCTCAACGAGAAACCTTCGCTGCCGGTTGCGGGTTCAGACAGGGCCGGCGAGTCTTTAGTGGAGGATTCGGTGAAAAAAACATCAAACGAAGGAAAATCTATTCGAGGAAAACATAGAAGAAAAGACGAGAAAAGGAAAAGAAAATCCTCCTCCAAACCACTAGAAGAGGGGGAGATCAAAAAAAAGAAATCGTCTCAAAAACAGGATTAACAAGCACAGTAAAAAGGCGCCATCATTATAAAATTTAATTCCAAGAATGAACAATTTTTTGTTACTTTTTAAAGTCTTAAGGTGGGGTTTCAGGCGGGTTTCCTCGACCCCTTCCCAGTCAACCCTCGCCTAAACTTCGCACATAAAGTTTGGCTTCATTTCTGCACCAATATTCGATTTCAAAATCTTATTTTAATCTTCAGGAAGTTCTACAGTGACGTTAGATCTTGCTTTTTCAAATTGTATCCCTAAAATAACCCCAAAACACTTTAGAATTCAAATGTGTTTCAAGGTAATTTCAGGGATGACATTTGGAAAAGCATTTGGAAGATTAAAATGAGACTTTGAAATCGAATATTGGTGCAGAAATGGAGCCAAAATTTATGTGCGAAGTATAGGCGAGGGTGACTGGGAAAGGGGTCGAGGAAACCCGCCTAATGGAGTGTCATCAGTGGAACAGTGGAGCAGGAATAGCATCGAGTAGGAGGAAGAGTGTATTGCGTTTGAAATATCACAATTTCATGAAATTGAGGCTTGAAAGTGCCAAGACTACGAAATTTAGTTTTTATAATGAACAAAAATCTCTAAAATTGGTGTTTAAATGAGTCAAATCTACAAAATTTGGTTTCTTACAAGGCTATCAAGCTGTAGCCGAACCTGTCGAGAGTGGGGTGGCACTGGGTCCTTTATTCCCCGGCCCGGCTTTCCCTGAAGGCCAGTATTTCAGAATAGGAAGAAAATATAAAACAAGGAAAGCTTCACTGAGGTTGAAGCTCCACAGTGTTTGGAGCTTCAACTGTGGTTGGGCTTTTTTGTGGTTGGAACGTTACTGTGGTTAGATCTTTGCTGTGGTAGAGATTTGACTGTGATCTGAGGTTCTAACTGTGGTTGGAGCTTTGCTGAGATTGGATATTATTGTGGTTATAAGCTATAACGGTTCCGGTTTAGAACTTCGCGGTGATTAGGACGTTACTGTGGTTAGTAGAGGTGAGGTGTGATTTCACTGTCGGTGATTTTGTCACTGTGACTACTCCGTCACTGTTGGCTCCGGTGACGACCACATTGAAATCATACCGTTCCGACCCTCTAACGGTGACATTCCTTTTCACTTATAATCGCCTCTTCATTCGTCACTTCTATCGCTTCACTGCGCTAAAGTCTCTTGCAGGTTACCACCACTTTACCAGTTCTACTATCGCTCCAATGAACTCAGTAGCATCCTCCCCAAGTCTATCCCTCGTCCGTTGACTTCTTTTCTTGGACTTATAGTTAGTATTGAACCTTTAGTGTCGGTAATATATTTTTATTCACTTCGTTTTCCAAGACTTGTGCTACAGTGATCTTGTATAATTTTACTTTCTTTAAAAACACCTTCCTAGGCAGGGGCGTAGCCAGCCCTTGACCAAAAGCTGGACAGAATATGTCGGACGTTATGGAAATTAGAGACCCCAACAAAAGAACTGGAAGCGCAATAAATCGTCAAATTCTTCCCCGGAAACTGAGTTTTCACGAAAAAGGGTCGTAATCCATCAAAAACTAACATCTTCGTTCTGAAATTATCTGTTTTAGCCTTCTATTCCTGATTTTCTATCCAAAAACTGACAATTCTATTCAGACTTTTTCTATTAACAGCTAATTCGATTACCCCGGAAATCGTTACTTGGCATTCAAATATACAGGGTGGCCGTCTTTTCATCAACGTCTTGTCTGAGAGACGTAAAAATTAAACATTTTTTAACCAAACAATAACGGGTTTTAACTCAAAACTGACGTTTTTTAACAAAAAAAATGAATATTTCACTCTAGTATAACTGAATATTTTACTAAAACTGACGTTTCTACGCCAAAGACGAAGTGTTTACGCCTAAACTAAAAATTTCACAGCACAACTTTTAAAATCCAAGTCTTTACCCCCAAAACTGGTGAATTCCGCCTAAAAATGGCAGGTTTAACCCAAAACGGATCAAAAAAAATGATCTTAATTACAATTAGCAGACCACTCAATACTAAAAAATGCCAATTATATCCTTCAATTGGCGATTTTAGTAAAAAAACGACAATTCCTGGCCATGTCTGACGTGCCCCCCCCCCACCTCAAAATGAAGATGCTATCACAAAACTGGCCATTTTACCCCAAAATTGACTGTTTTAATTCAAAACTTACGATTTCATCCCAAAAACGTTCCTAAACTGAAGATTTTACCCTGAAACTTGCGGTTCCACCCCAAAAATATCACTTTACCTCAATACTGAATATTTTACTTCAAAATTGATATTTTACTTTGTTGGGCACAGCTTTTCAGGGCACATAGAGTCAGTTTTGACTATTTCAAGGCTTGAATAGCTATAATTGTCATTTTTAGGGCGCACAGTCTTTACAGTTATAGGAGCGAATAGTACGTCCCAAGTCAAGGCGAGAACAGCCGGGTTGGCCGTTTTCGGCGCTCCGAATGGTCTATTTTGCCATTTTCAGGGCGGAAGTCACATGTTCAGGCATTTTTAGAGCTCAATTCGTCGGGTAATCCATTTCTAGAGCTCGTAAAGTGAATTCGGCAATTTCTAGGGCTCAAATGTAGTAATTTTAGCCATTTTAAAGACACAAATCGTCAGTTTTGCAATTTTCAGGGCTCAAATACCCAGTCCATCAAGCCAAGGCCATGAAGTTTGACCATTCCTGGTGCGCAAATTGTCGATTTTGCCATTTTCAGGGAAGGAATCATCTTTTTAGGCATTTCCAGGACATATGAAGTCATTTTGGCCGTTTTCAGGGCTTGATTAGTCCTTCAAGCCAAAAGCGCGCATTATGGTCATATTTGGCTCAAGAATGGCCAGTCTGATCAATTTTAGCTCACAAATGGTCGATTTAGCTACTTTCAGGCGGTAGACATGATCTTTTTAGGCATTTTCAGAAGTTCACCAGTCGCCACCAATTTTTAGGGCGCGTGAAGTCCAGTTTTAGCCATTTTTAAATTGCGAATCGACAGTTTTGTTTTTTTGGGCGTGACTTTAGTTACTTTAGCCGTTTTTGTAGTGTAAATAGCTAGTTTTAACTATTTTTAGGCAGTGAAAAGGCTGTCAAACCAGTTTTAGTAGAGCGAACCACAGCATTTCTCTAGCACCTCTCTTGAGCAAATACTGAATCCGCGTCTGTCTGCGAAAATGGTATTCTAGGACGCAAAAACGGCGAATTTGGTCTTTGAATTATGTCACCCTTGCGATGTCCGTTTTGTGAGCGACAAAACCAGTTGAAATTAATTTTTTTAATTAGTGAAATTCGTGAAGTTATTTTTTTAGTGAGCGCCGACGAAGCACAATATGATTATCCTGAAAGATTTTTACTATCAGAATGCATTCAGGGGGGGGGGAGCAACTGCCCCGCTGAATCTGCATTTTTGAGTCTAGGGGAGGGCAGCTGCCTAGCCCTGCTCCCCTCTGGCGATGCCTATGTTCCTAGGTAAATTCGTGCTTTGCAGTTTTTGATCCATGACTCACCTTTATGTTTGCATTTGAGGCTGTGGGTTCGCCGTTCGTAGGAGTTTTCCACGGATAAAGTTAGAAAAAGAATTATAATTTTTTTTTATAACCGATGCAAACAAAGTTGATTTCCGAAATCGTGTCTCTCATTTGCCCTAGTAATAGGCTTTGTTGGGTCTGGGAATGAAATTCACACAGATATACCAGCTCAAACAAACTGCTACAGGGGGCCTGTCCTGTAAGATTTCAGGGTTCCTAGGAATATCCTTAAATCACATGTTGATGGGGAGGACGGGTGGAAACAAACAGTGATAGTGACATTAAATAGCTATAGAACAGGCCCTCAGTAGTCACTTAAGTGACAAAATCACTGGTTTATGTCACAGTGACTGCACAGTCACCGGAGCTAGTTGTCACTGTGACTGACAAAAGCTGTCACGTCACACCTCTATGGTTAGAAGTTCCAAGTGTGGTTACAGCTTTTTGAAATTGGAGGCTTACTGTTTGTTATATCCTTCATTACACACCAAACTATTTATTACTGAGAAAATGATTATTTTTCCACCTAATAAAAAAAGGCAGTTTTCTTCCAAGTTCTAAAATCAAGCGTGTAACTTTATTTTCCTTTTTTTTTTTTTTTTCAGTCACTGCAGAGTCGTTTTCGGGGTGAGTAGTAGCTCTTTTTCGCTGGGAGCATCTCTTGATCTCCATTTTCGACAAGTTATGAAAGAATCTGAATTGGGTCTACAACACACAGCACCGAATTTGATTGAACAACTTTCTGAGAGTTTTCATGTCGACAAGTGTGTCACTCGTGTGACTTATTCCATAGAAGATGCCGAGAATTTCAAAGATATCGCGACCAAGATTTTAGGTGAACGAAAATTCAACTTAAGAGGCTGGGAATACACCAGAGATGACTCGTCAGATGCTAAAAATTTGACCAAAGTACTTGGTATCTTGTGGAATCGCCAGGACGACACATTTCAGTTAAGTTCGGACAGTTTAGTCGGTTATGAGGGGCGTAGTAACAAATAGAAAACTGCTCTCGACAGCCCAGAGAGTCTTTGACCCGATATGTTAGTGCCTTAGCTAAGTATCCAAAGGGCGTTGGAGGGCAAAACCCCTTGGAACGTCGAGGTCAGAGAAGAAAATTGATTTTCAAAAGTGGTACAGTGAGCTACCTCATATATTTGAAGTGAAAATTCCACGGTGGTCGTTCAGGAGAAATACAATGTTGCATTACTCTTCATAACTTTGTTGATGCTAGCGCTCTTGCTTACGCCGCCGTAGTAATGGCTCGAGTGGAAGTGATAATGTCGAAATTCATCTTTTGGCCGCTAAAACTGGAGTCGCGCCTTTGAAGAAGACCACGATTCCACTCATGGATTGCTAGCTGCATTAGTAGGGACGAAACAATAAAAGCCCTCAATATCGATATTGAAGACGCCTTCTTCTTAGTTATACTCGACCACAGCCCTGGCGTGGGTTTGCCGGGAAGAAAATTGGGCTACTTTTGTCTTCAACCGAATAAAATAAATTCGATCTCGGAACTTGCCCCTCAAAATGGCGCGACGTCGTTGGAAAGATGAATCCGCAGAACGTCCCCGGCAGAGCGTACAACGCTTAAAAGCCATAGACTGGGAGAAGATTGCATCCTACAGTTCCAATCGACAGTTAAACTGGAAATTCAAGCCTCCGAGTGCCGCGTGGTGGGTAGGATGGTGGAAATGCCTCATCGGACTTTTGAAGAAGTTGCTGTTGAGAAAACTGGGTAGTGCTAGCCTTGAATTTCAAGGCTTGACCACTATACTTTGCGAATTGGAGGCTGTAATGAGCAACCGCCCATTAACCTACCTATCTGAAGGAAGCGAAGACTTGGAAGCACTGATGACTCCAGTGACGTTTTTATAGCTCTGCTGTGCTCCAGAATCGAACAAGACTCGGATTGGCTTAGTTTTCGTTTCATTTTTGTCTTTGAGTTCAATTGTCAGGGTCTGGAGGGCTATTTCTGTGCTACTACCAAATTTCGTTAGTACGTTGTCAGTTCGTGAAGGAACGCCTTGTTCGCCTTTCCTTTCGTCGTTGTAGCACAGGCACGTGAGATGGCCCTTCCCGCAATTATCGCATTTCAGCTTCGCCTTGCAAGTTCTACTCATATGACTGAATTTCAAACATCTGTAATATAGCCATTTTTAATCAACAGTTGTTGTTTTTCTACAAATTTCATCCCTAAAGCTTTGCGACATTCCTCAGAATTATGTCCACCGTCACAGAAGACACACGAATTGGTTTTTGAAGACACAGACAAGTCTGACACCGTGGGGACGTCTTTACGCTGGCCACTTTTCTGTCCATGGAAAGCAGTTTCTTCGACTAAAAACCCAGAGACTGCCAATTTTATCAGCTCCTCCCCTTCTACTTCTGAACGAATAAAGCGGCGAAGCCGGCTTAATTGTCTCCGTTGCCACTCGCGGATTAAAGATTCTGGGAGACATGATACCATGGGATAGAGCATCGCTGAGCAGTCCGAAGAAACGTTCAGAGTTTCAAGAGCTCTCAAATAGCTTTCAATTTCGTCGTACAGAGTCAAAATCAGGGGCCAAATGTTTCTTATCTTTCTGCGAATTACAGATAATTAGAGCGATTAATTCTCTTACGTATACCTCTATTAGATTTTCCTCTCGGCCGAATAGTTCCTTGAGAGATTCGAGTGCCTTGGTGTTGTTGTCCGCCGTAGGAGGAAATAACTCAACTACTCTTCGCGCTCCAGAGCCTACCACCGTGGCTTGAACCAAACATTGGAATTGGTCCGAGTCTTCCAAAGAGGTATCCTCGTCAATTTTCTTGAATAGCGCCCAGAACGAGACCCACTCTTTTAAATTTCCATCGAACTTTCTGAATTCTAGCGTCGGCAGTTTATATTTGCGAATTGAATTTTCCGACAAGACGCTGGGGCTAGGAGATTTCTCATCAGCTTCGATGTTGACGCATACGGACACCAGTTCAACCACCAAGTTGTACTTCTTTAACACTTTGTCCGTGCTACTTTGTTCTTTGAGTAAATCTTCCTCCGACGCATCGTTTTCCAACATTATGTCGAATACTTCCGAGTTAAGCACCTTCCATTCATTGAAGTATTCGTCGGGTACTTTCTTTAACGACGTGACTCGAGCCCTCTGCGGCTTCCGCCCTTCTTGAACTTCCCTCGACCAGGGCCAACAGTTCATCGAAAATTTCTTCCAGTCCAAGTCGTTTCACTTTTCTCTCGCCTTTTCCAACTTCTCCATTATCGTTTAGTCTTGTCACACGGTCGCCAAATGTTGAAAACCGACACGATATATCTAAAAAACTTTATTTTAAAACGCGAGACGACATCTTACCTACTTTTCTTTTAATCTCACGGACCTTTAGGTTATGGGCCGCTTCGTCGTTTGAAAAGAACAAAGTAATGGCGACAGGTACCGTGGCAGTCGCCGGTGCGTTGAAACCGTTTGACGGTAAGAATTTTGGGAACTAGGTGTTCAGACTGGAGTTATTCCTTGAAGCCAACAAGTGCAAAGATGTCCTAAATGAAAATGTTCCTGCCGAGCAAGCAGAGATGGCAAATTTTCTAGAAAAGGATGTCAAGGCACGAATTTTGATTGTTCAATTTTTGCATGACTCCGTGTTGGCTAATGTAAAAGACCAGGTAACAGCGAAAGGAATGATAGAATGTCTCAAAGCAACCTATACCAAAGGTGGGATTGCTGAACAAGTGAGAATAAAGAAAGTTTTGAGTCAGTTGGAATACAAACGCGACTGTACTTTACTCGATTTCTTTTATAAATTTGAGCGCTTGATAGGTGAATTGAAAGCTGCTGGGGGAGCGATCAGTGACCAGGAAGTCATTACAGCATTACTGTCGGCTATGCCCCCCTGCTATCAGTCGGTTACCAGAACTGTATCTATTTTATTTCACAGCGACCCCAATTCTGTCACTCTCGATTTTCTTAAAAATCAGCTATTATCTGAAGATGAACGTTTTCTTTCAGAAATGAAAACTGAAGTAGACACCGTGAGTTTTCTTGGACAAAAAAAGTCAAAACCTTGGCCTAAGAAAACGTCCGTGAGTTCGGAGTTCAAGTTGAAATGCTTTGGCTGTGGTTTGAAGGGTCACAAGAAGTCCGAGTGTCCTAACAATAATAAAAACAAAGGTTTTTCCGGTGTTTCAAAAGTGAAAACGTCAAATGTGCCTTTATCATTTTTCACAACAAGCGATGACTTGAAGACTCCCCAGGATAAATGTGGACCAACGTTGACCTTTGTAGTTGACTCTGGGTCAACTCATCACCTTGTCGATAGAGATACAGGTAAATTTTTACAGAATGCAGAAGCAGTCGGTTTTACCATTCGCGTTGCGAAAAGAAATGTTTCGGTGGATGCTCGTCGATGTGGTAAGCTTCACGTCTCGTTGCCAAGTGGGCGACCAGTAATTATTGATAACGTAATTGAATGTGAAGGTCTTATGAAAAATCTGCTTTCTGTTAGATGCTTAGAGCAAAAAGGTCTAGCCGTCAGATTCCATGAGAATACTGTCAGCGTGCATGATAGCTCTGGTTGTCTTGTACTAGAAGGAGAGAATGTCAATAATCTTTACGTTGTCAAGTTCACTGTCGCTGAGCATCTAACCTCTCTGTTCTCCAGTGATGATGTCCTCGTTCACCGACGCATGGGTCACAGTTCGGCCTACCCCTCAAAAATGCCATGTGAGGTGTGCTTCCGGGGTAAGCAAACTAAAAACGTTTTTCATCGTCTTCCAGATGAGCGCAAGGCTAAGAGAATTCTGGAAGTAATTTCGACAGACGTTTGTGGACCGATGGAGGTGCCTACCCATGATGGAATGCGATATTTTGTCACGTTTATTGATCATTGGTCACACTTTACGAGCGTTTACCTCATAAAAAGTAAGAACCAGGTATTCGAAAAATTTAAAGAATATCAAGCAGCTGTCGAGACGAAATTCAGCCCTTTAAAAATCAGTAGAATACGGTGCGATTCTGGGGGAGAATATACGTCTCACGTTTTCAAAAATTATTTAAAAGCTAAGGGCATTAATGTAGAGTTCACCATTCCCCGCACTCCTCAACAAAATGGTTGTGCCGAAAGGTTTAATCGGACCCTACTTGACGTAGTTCGGTGTCTCCTTGCCGATTCCAAACTTTCAAAGTCCTTTTGGGGTGAAGCTCTTTTCACAGCGGTATATCTCGTTAACCGAAGGCCAACTAGTGTTCTGGAAAAGGGTGTTCTCCCTGCCACAAAATGGTTTGGACATTCACCTGATCTTTCAAAAATAAAACTTTTTGGGTGTGTTGCTCACGTTCATGTGGATAAGGAACAACGCCGTAAGCTTGACGATCGAAGTCAAAAGATGGTCATGGTTGGATATGCGCCAATTGGGAATAGACTGTGGGATCCAAAATTAGAGAAAGTTGTTTTCAAGAGAAATTTAGTTTTCGATTAATCAAAAACTTACTTTGAAAAAGACATCGATGCCGATGAATGTCCGTCTGTCCAGGTTTTGCCGTTCGTTGAAGGTGCTGAAGGTGCATCTAATGATTTCCGACCTGATGATGACGTTTTATCTTCGTTCGGTGATCAAACCGTGGAAGAACAAGAAAATAGTGGCGAACTTAATTCGAATACACACGTCGCCAGCCGTCTTCGTAGATATTCTCGAGAAAGAAAACTTCCGGAATGGCTAAATGATTATGATGTCAATCTGCTTGCTGCACAGTCCGTGAATGCTCTATTCGAAGGAGCTCCGGAATCTTTCGAGGACGCCATCCAAGAAGGGTGGCAACCGTCAATTGACGAGGAGTTGGCTGCTCTAAAGAGAAATCATACGTGGGATTTGGTTGAACCACCAGAAGGCATTAAAATTATTGATTCTCGATGGGTTTTCAAGGAAAAGAACGTCGGAGGTCAAAAAATTCGTAAGTGTCGGTTGGTGGCTCGAGGGTTTCTTCAGGGGGAGATATTAAAGGAAGAAATCTATGCTCCGGTTGCGCGAATGATTACAGTGAGAACTCTTCTGTCGTTGATTGTTAATCAAGACCTAGTGTTTTTTCATAGCTAGATGTCAAGAACGCTTTCCTGAATGGATTTTTGACAAAACCAGTCTACATGTACCCTCCCAAAGGCTTGGCCAGTGTCGAAGGGCTTGTATGTAAATTAAAAAGGTCTCTCTATGGTCTAAAGGAATCTCCCAAATGCTGGTATGATAGACTTAACATTTTTCTGAGAGGTTTAGGTTTTACCAGGTCAAGTACCGATCCATGCCTGTATATAAAGAAATCGACTTACATACTCGTTTATGTAGACGATATGATTTTAGCTTCGGGATCTACTTCGGATCTGTATGATGTGAAACTGGCACTTACGAACGAATTTGACATGAGGGATCTAACTCGTGATAATTCGGAATCATTAGAGTTTCTTGGAATCGCCATTCAACGGACAGCCGAGGGATTGAGCCTAAATCAGAGCGCTCTAATTTCCAAACTCTTTAAAAAATTTGGAATGGTGGATGCCAAACCAAGAAAAGTACCGGTAGAGGCTAAGTTGCAACTCACCAAAGGCAGCTTATCCTCTGGGACTTATCCTTATAAGGAACTGGTCGGAGGGTTGATGTATTTGATGCTGGGAACCCGCCCCGATATATGTTTTGCTGTCTCATATTTTAGTAGGTTCCAGAATGCTTATGACAAACGACATTGGTCTTATCTGAAGCAAGTGCTGAGATATCTTCATGGCACAAAAGATCTTCGACTGAAGTATATCAAGAGTAACTGTGAGTCACTAATTGGTTTCGCAGATGCCAACTTTGCTAACGATGTCGAAGACAGAAGAAGCGTGTCGGGCTACATTTTTAAGGCTTTCGGGAACACTGTAGCTTGGAGGACCCAAAAACAACCACTAGTCACTTTTTCGAGCTGTTCGGCAGAGTTTGTAGCGCTTGCAACAGCTGCTACTGAATGCATTTTTCTTTCCAGACTTATGGCAGAAATGTTAGACGGACCAGTGACACCTGATACTATTTATGAAGATAATTTTTTGTCAACAATCAGAATGGCGAACACGTTGGAAACTAAACGGTCAAAACACATCGACGTCCGTTTCCATTTCCTGAAGGACCTTATAGAAGAAAATATCATTCAACTTCGATACGTGTCGAAGAGCAAATTGTCGATCTTCTGACTATAGGATTGGGTCACACGAAATTTGTGAAACTACGTAACTCACTCGGTCTCCTGGATGCATCATGAATCACCACGTAGAATTGAGGGGGAGTGTTGATGACAATTCTAACGTTTATTAATTCAACACATGTTTCCACCCTCTTTTCTTTCTTTATAAATAAACAAAATACCTTCTCGTTGTTCTCAAACGTTCTTACCTACTTTTCTTTTAATCTCACGGACCTTTAGTAGAAACAAGTGGAGGGAGTGAAACGCATTTTTCGTGAAGCCGGTCGCCATTACTACACACCAAGGTGACTAAAATTTACTATAGGTGCCGCAGATTTCCCCCTGCCAATCGGACAGGAAGGGTGGAGACTGACGTCACCAGCAGTCCTTTGCTCCCGATTGCTCACCCTAGAGCAGCAGAGCAAGTTAATTTTGAAATTGAAGTTTATGAATTCTCAAAAATCACAACCCAATAACAATGGCATGGGTCCAGCGCAATGGCAGTTGGGAGTGCGCGTGACGTAGGTGAAGGACAGTGATCCGCGGCACCTATAGACAATTTAGTCACCTTGACTACACACCATCTGTTATCAGGCCTCACTGAACAAAACCATTGACCATTTGATACTTGATCAGTGAAAAAGCAACGAAAAGGTAATAAATTCCCCTCCCGTCCTCTCTATGTGAATGATAACAGTGGGTGTGTAATGGCGGAAAACCCGGCTTCAAATGTTTCTACATTAAAAAAGCCTTTCTCTCTCTCCACTAGAGAACCTTCAAAATACAGGTACTGCAACACGGATTTCGGCGCCATATTTGGTCCCTCAGTCGTTAGGGTAAAAACAATATCATGAATGAAAAAAATGTCATCGTAACAGCAAACAAACGCGGAACGCGGTCGAAATTAATAAAAATATCTACTTGTCAATCAGATCAGGTGATAATTATAATCATATGAGGGACCAAGTATGGCGCCGATTTGCGTGTTGCAGTACTCGGGTTTTATAGTGCCTTATACCCACTTGTTCGTACCTCCATGGTTAATATAGTCTCGGCGTAGGCCGTCACGACCAGTCCCAAGTGCCTTTGCGCTGGACCCAGTACGTTATTAGTAATTATTGGGCTGTGATTTTTGAGCATTCATAACCGTCAATTTCAAAATTAACTTGTTTTGCTGCTCTATAATGGTGAGCAATCGGAAGCAAAGGACTGCTGGTGACGTCAGACTCCACCCCTCCTGACGGATCGGCAGGGGGAAATCTGCGGCACCTATAGTAAAATTTAGTCACCTTGTGTAGACACTAGTCTTTGTTGCAAAGTTGAACCAAGTGTGAGTCGGAACGTGAATATACCCAGCCCGGACTCCGAGTCGCTACATGAATCGACTTAAAGAGTCTCAGTGTGTATTACTATAGGCTTTATGGAGTCGGTGTTGCCCATTTCAGAGCTTGCACAGCCAGTTTGGGCGTAATCTGCCAATATGATTATTCCTAGGGCGTGAATAGTCAATGTGACATAATGCAGAGCACGATTAATTCATTATTTTTGTCTCTGGATTGGGCATGGGCTCAGTTTAGCTATATTATCGGGGGCGCGAATTGTTAATCGTTGATCTTTGTTTTGTTGATTTGATGGCTGTTCTGAATATTAAATGGGAAGTTGGTTATTTAAATTTGAACAATACAGCCGCGTAGTTTTTTTTACAGAATGCATTTCGGGTCCAATCCCGGTGCCCCTCATCAGCAATCTTATCGCCACTACGGCAAAAGTCGCACTAACGGCGCGAATTGTTAGCTTAACAATCTGAATAATCTGTCAAGCGATTTATAGGGTGCGAATGGTCAGTTTGCCGTTTCTGGGGCGCAAATCATCGTCAGAGAGTGAATAGCCGCAGTGTTTCAGGGATTGAACAAGTCAGTTAGGCCGTTTCTCCCCCCCCCCCTATTTGGTCAGTTTTACCGTTTTTTAGAGCGTTAGTTGGGATGTTTGACCATTTTTAGAGCGGGAGTCGCCAGTTTGGCTATTTTTAGCGTGCTAATAGTCACTTTAGCCATTTTCAAAGGGGAGAATAGTCAGTGTTGCTATTTTCAGAGCGAAAATATTCCGTCTAACCAAAGGCGCGAATGGTCGCAGTTTTAAGGCTCCCATTCACGGTGGAGCCAGATGGCCCCGCGAGCCTCGTTCGTTGACTTGGGGCAAAGTACCTACTTGATGCTTCGCCACATACGGCGGGATATTATGGATTGGCTCGTTCGTTTCACCGTAAACGGGGGCTTTCAGACAATTCTTGTCACTCGCATGATCAATTTTGCTATTCTTATGGCCTTCATCACCTTTTTTGACATTTTTTGAGCGTGAGCCGCCAGTTTTTAGCTATTTCCAGGGTGAAATGAGAAGTTTCGTCATGACGCGCAATTTGAGCGAACGCATAATAATCGCAATAAGAGTTTGAATGAATTACAGAATCGTGAGAAAAGATACAAAGGAAAAATGAGACAAAGCGCAGAGGTTACCTAGGGTGAGATGACTGGTATGTCGAATAAGAAAAAAAAATGCAAACAGTGAGAGACACTTACACAAGACCTGAAAAATTAATAGGGTCAATGGCACCGGAGAATGTTTGAATAGGCTAACGCCAAAACCTCTCACCCTTTCCTTTTCAGATGAAATTCGTCTGAACGTATCTTCTCACTGTGGGAATTTCCTGATAATTTAGTGTAAGCACATAAAAAAGGAAGTTCCGCAAGAGTGTATTATTACTCTTGTGTGTGTGTGTGTTGGTATATTCCCCTCAGCTGTGCACTGCTGTTATGACTCATGAACGGTACGAATTTCAGATTTAAACTGCAAAAAATGCTAATGTTTGCTAAAATACTCGTATTTCGTCAATTTACACTCTTTAACGTGTATGTTGCTACGTTCGAAGGCTGTTTAGCATAAACGCTCTTGAATAAATAAATTCCTTAAGGGTTGCATCACTCCCTTTTTAGCGTTGAAATTTTTCTTCTATCCGATCATACATTGAGATTACAACGATGTCTACATTCAGTGCACCACGTTTATCAACAATAATAGCGGCGAGCGTGCGTTTATTTATACAAATGAATGTGCCTTCGCTAAGTATATCCTCAATGCTAAAGGCGAATCAAATTAGCCAGTTGAAACCCATGCTCTGTATAATTACTTTATTGAAAAACTCTACAGTAAACACAGCCCACTGCCCTCGAATGACGTAAACAGTGAACTACGGACCATAATGTTAATTTGCTTTTGATTGGAGGTCAAAGAAGTATTTAAATCATTCATTAAAGAGTTTAATTCGCTAGAAAAGATCAATTGTGATAATTATCGCTGTCCTAATCAATTCACTTCATGCGCCTAAAAATTCTCTCTCGCCCTCCCCACATCACCACGAAAATGCAACGTCGATACAATTTCGACGCGATCAAAAAAAAAAGGGGGTGCGGCGGCTTCGTTTTGGGGGAGAGAAACCCCGTCGAAGAGGTTTCGAGCGCATCGCGTCTCTTTGGAAACTTTTAGTTATCCGCGAGAAGCGAGCCAAGCCGCTGTTGGGTTGCGTTCTGACCGGAGGGGGTTGTAAACTGGGCGACGACTTTAATTTGTATTAATTTATTTACTGAAAATCAACGGTAGTATCGATGTATATGGATCGAATCAATTAAAAGACACCGCGAGGAATTTTAGTGCAATTTGAAAAATGAATTAATTATTTTTCTTTTCCGGTGGGAAAAATCGAGCAATTTTTCAAAAACAACGGCAGAATAAGGCGACCAGGTAAAATTTATTGCCCGAATATTAACAATAGCACTAATGGTGAACAACAAACAAAAAAGTTGGGCACGCAACAAGTTTCACTTTTATTTGTTAAGAAAATATTTTGTCACATCGAGCGTATTTTAGCCCTTCGCGCACAAATATTTTCCAATTATTTGATTTTCCCCGCACATTGAAATGGAAATTCTGTGAGGGTGTAACAGTAACAAACAAACAAAAACCACTGTTTTCACTTTTGTTCGTATAATAACAAAAATACAAAAGTTACGAACAAAAGAACGCGGATACTTTGCCTCGACACATTTCATTTCGGTATGTCAATTGAAAGGAAACGCGAGCTGTTGATAAGACAGGCCTTTTGAAAAAAAAAAAAATAGTTTGTAACGGACAGCTCCGATACATAAATAAACAATGGACAATCTTTTAGTTCAATCTAATTAAACTGTACGTTTTAAATACGAATGAATCAGTGCTTTCACTGTTTCATAAAATGAAAGTGCCGTAAAACGGGCGCATCGCGAAAACGCAACCCCAACACTCAACGTTTATACCTAAGACATTTATTGGGGTTGAAGGATAATCTAGAGATCCGAGATTTTAAGTTCTATTTCAGGTTTCTTGATAGCCATGCAAATCTCTCCACCCCTCCCTCAATTACGATTCGTTTTCCTGGGGAAATATCTTTATCTGCATCAGGGAAAACTTTTTTGCCCGGAAATTTGGGATTTATTTTCAGGTATCCAAAGAGATAAACACAGCCGATGAAAGACTCCCCTCATAATTTTCATTTTTCTCTGGTGGTGGGGGGGGGGGGTGTTTTACTACTGAAATCTGAAGGTTCAATTGGAACAAAACGCTTCAAAGGTGTCGAAAGCCATTCAATAAAAGCGTTGCTTTCTCTTTATAGTTCGCACCTATTATTGTCAACCAGCTACCTGTGCTGTCTCATTTTGTTTTTGTTTTTGTAGAGAGGCTTGCGGCGTTTGCTTTGATGTTCTGATTCTCTGGAGGTGTTTTGATAAAAAAAACAACGTGTCGTGATGATTTATGCAGGCGCGGATGTGCCTTGGTAGTACAGTTTTAGAGAGGGGGGAGGGTGCTACAAAGAGCTTCTCGCTGTTTATAATCTTCCCTATAGAGTAACTTTCATGGAGAGCTCGGTAACATTCCTCCTTCCCCGCAGTCAGTGTCAGTGTTTATTATGATGGTGAGGAAGGGGGATGCCTTTAATGACCTTACAGGTATCGGGCGGATTTGACTCATCTAACAAACAGAACAGTGCGGTCACCGTTTCGGCCCCAGGTCCTGATTCTCATCGCTCCGCAGAGGTGCGGTTTTATGCACAGGGGCGATCGCCACCCCCGTCAGCTCAGCCAATCTCGGAGAATGGGGGGGGGGGGGGCAGATAAAAACATAAGGGAAATTGAAGAGATACAAAAATGTGAGGGAGAGCAAATCAGATATCTATAGATCCTAGAACTAGGAAGTTAGAAAATAATTACAAACTTAGTTTTTAATAATAATTGGTAGCAGTGGCGGTGGAAGTCAGACGACATTGGGGGAGCAAAAATCTGAACAGTTGAAATTTTACCCCTTCCACCCCTCAACGCATTATCGTGTAGAGAGGGGGTTAAATAAGCCCTTTTTATGAGCTTTTTGTTTCAATTGGTTCGTAAATCAGCTCCTTTTCTCAAATTCATACCTGGTTTAACACTATACATTTTCTCGATTTAACTGCAAGTTATACTACCGCTTTTTCTCAATTTTAGCCGCGAAAAAGCGTTTTTCTAATCAAATCGGGGCTTTTTATAAACTTTTAGCCACGAAATGGTGTTTTTTTCACAAATAAAGCCTTGAAGTTTCCTAAAGAATCCGTGTATTAGTGCAGCGAATGAACGCTTTTTATAAAATTTAGCGTCGAATCGGCCCATTTTCTCAATTCTATCTGCAAATTACCTTTTTCATCAACTATCTCAACTAATTTTTTACTCTAATATTTACCCATGATGATGTTCATCTCAATTTCAACCGCCAAGTTGCCTCAAAAATCGGTGAGTTGAAGTTTTCCCAAACTTTACCTGTCAATTGTTACTTTTTCTTAACTTTTATAGGCGCGAATCGTTGTGCTTCACCAGTGGCGTATAGGTAGGAATTTGTCCTGGAAGGGGGATCTGATTGAAATCTTGTAATGGTGAGGGGAGGGGGTAATTTCACACTTTAGTCATCATTCCACCCAGCCAGCACACTCTTGAATCTGGACATCTTGCTGACCTCATCAATAGCCTCAATCTCTCAGTTAAGGGCGATTTTTGGACTCTACCCGCAAATTAGCGCTTTTCTCAATTGTGACTGAGTGTATCGTACTTCTCAATTTTAGCCGCAGATTAGCGGTTTTGCCCCACCCCCTCCCCAGCAATGAATTTGCGCATTTTCTCAACTTTAGCAGCAAAGTATAGTTTTTATCCCGTGAGCGATGTTTCTTAATTATCCACGAGTTTTGGCATTTTCCTCAATTTTAACCGCATATTACCGATTTTTAAATTTTTTTTACCAGGAGGTTAGCACTTTTCTCAGTTTTAGCTGGAAATTCACGTTTTTCTTAAGTGTTTTCTCAATATCATCCGCAAAATAGGGGGACTTTTCACGAATTAGGATTTTTTTGGTTCGCCATACGCAATGCATGAGCGATTTTTCTCAGATTACTCGCGAAATAGCGGTTTCTTCATCCATTGCCATAAATTGAAGCTTTTTTTAAATTTCATCCTGAAAAGTTGCCTTCACAATCTGCAAATTGGCGTATATTCAAATTTTGGCGCAAATTAGAATTTTGTCTCAATTTCAACCGCGAATTAGCGCTTTTTTAAAATTGTAGCGGCGACGCGTCGTAGCGTTTCAAACCTGTGAATTAGCGAATTTTCTCAATTTCAGTCACAAATTGGCGTTAGGCGCAATTTTAGCTGTAAATTGACGAGTTTTCCCATTTTTAGCCGCGAATTAGCAATTTTCTTAATTTTAGGCTTAAAACTAACCTTTCTCATAATTTTGACCAGGCTGATTATTTTATTTTCTAAATATTACCCGCAAATGACGGGTTTTCTTTTTTGACCACCGCATTACCTATTTTATACAACTTTTATAGGTATAGATTATTGATTCACGGCAGTTCTAGCCGTGAATTAGCGTATTTTCTATCATCATACTATAACCATGCATGAATTTGCTATTTTTCTGAATTTTTGTCACAAAAATGCCTTCAGAAGGTGCGAACTTAAATTATAAATTTAAATTTTTTTGTTGAAACCTTTTTCAAACCAAAAAATTTCCATCTATCCATCCATTTCTGCCAAAAAATCATCATTTTTAGTCTCTCAATTTCACCACCGAATTTTCGCTTTTTCTAATTTTTTTCAGCGTGGCAGCATTTCCATGCTACCGTGCATAACCTACCGAGTTTTGTCAATTTTTGCCAAGAATTGGCGTTTGACTAAATTTAAGCTGCAAATTAGCAATTTTTTTTCCATTTTTAACTGAGAATTAGCACTTTTCCCCAATTTGAACTGCAAATTAACGTTTTTCTTAATTTTGGCTGCGATAATTGGTGTTTTTTTTCGATTTTTGCCGCGAATTAGTGATTTTCTTTATTTTGTATCCGCGAATTAACGTTTATCCACAACTTTATATCTGCAAACTGCAAATTAGCAATTTTTCCCAATTTCAGTTGTGAAATAGCGTTTTGTGCTAATTTTGCGGCCATTCAGCATTCTTTTCCCTTTTTCATACGCGAATGGGCGATTTTACGCCATTTGAGTTGTGAATTTTCCATTTTTGTCCAATTTAACCTGAAAGCGTCTTTTATTTTTCAATATTATAACGTGTTTTCTCAACTTTAACCGCGGGGTTTGCCCAAACACAACACTTATGCGTTGATTTCCATAATTTATTCGTATAGAATGGCCTCCGTGTACCGCGAATCAGCGATTTTTGTCTTAATTTTAGCCTGGAAGTTGCATCGCGAGACCATGAATCAGCGCTTTTTAGCAGCTATAGACACGAATATTACCGATTTTTGTCTGACAGATGGTCCAGGGCGACCCCCTCCCCAGTACCTTGGTACACTACTGCGTTGGGTCTGAAGTCCAAGGAAAAAGCTGGACGTACTCGGACCTTTTCGGGCTGCTTTAAAGCCCAGAAAATCTGCTAAACCTAACTTCAACGTGAAACGCTCATTTTTTGAGATTTTATGGGGCTCTTCGTTATGCTATCAGGCTCCTTCGTTCGTATACTTGTAGCTCTGGGGGGGGGGGTCTATCCCCCCATACCCCCCCGTACCAACACCCCTACGTGCTTCACCTTAATTTAAGCTGGGGATTTGCATTTTTCTCAATTTCATGCGTCAATTAGCGTTCGTTCTCTATTTCATCCGCGAATCAGTGCAGTTTTCTCAAATTTCAGCCCCGAATTAGCGCTTTATCTCAATTTTAACCGCAAATTGTAGAGCATTATCCCAATTTTCGCCGCGAATCAATTTTATGCTCCAAAAAACGCCTTTATTTCTCAATTTCAGACACGAATTAGCGGTTTATCTCAATTTTAAAAGTGAGTTAGTGATGTTTACTTGTATGTTTCCTTAGGAAAGGAATTTTATGGTGCTCGTGGAAAAAATCGAGTCATACCTGACTTCATACTCTTAATACTTTCACACCTTATCAACCTAAAAATCGTCATTAATTCATCTATAAGGTTATAGTTATGAAGAAGTCTACAACCTTTACAATCATCTATAAGGTTTCCGGGGGCTCCATCCGAGATCCGGAGGGCGCTCGGAGGCATTATCTGTCCCCCTCGCCTTTTATCGGTACACTAGAGTCCCCGCGAAATGTTTTTTTATTATTTACTACTTATTTAAACCCAAACTCCGATTTTGCACTTTAAAAAATAATTTTCGCGGGGTTAGCCTTACAAAAACTCAAATTTCGCTCGCACCCAAAAAGCCCGCCCTCGCGGAGGTCAAAACAGTTAATCCCCCGAGCACCTTCCTCTTCTTCGTGGTTTTGTTCACACCGCGATGTCTAGAACATGTGGTTTTCATCAGCTTTAAACACACATTTCGGGGATTTGGCACTTGAAAAAAGTCCAATTTTGTGGGTTTGACCCATTCAACGCCCTAAATTTTGTGAATTTAGATGTCACATCACCTGATTTCACTGGGTTCCGCTTACCCAAACAAGCCAAATTTGCAGGACTACGTCCATAAGCCAATTTCGAGTGTATGACCCTTTCAAAACTGAAGTTTTATTTTAAGTGTGATGGGGTGAAGATTACTTGCACTTGTAGATTGGTTCTAAAAACATGCTCGAGAAATTTCCGTCCGATTTAGGACCTCTAACTGCTTTCAGATTAGCCCTTTGGTCCAATTAATCCAGTTGGGCTCTTGTGTTTAAATAGTGCAGATTGGCCTTTTGGGCGCTTAGGTGTAAATATAATTCCATAATATTTAATCCCGCGCCCCAACCCCATATTTGTATATATATCCGGGCGAAGAACCTTTGGCTATCTGGAAACCCTACCTGTTGGTCGATAATTGAAGAAAAGTTATCAAACCCTATTTTGTCTGCCTTCGAAAGTGTTTATATTCAACGTGACAAAAGGGCGCGGGTTCTTAACGAGATTAAAGAACGTGAATTTCTCATCACCCTTGGCATGGGTGTTGTCGCTCAGTAGATGTTGAGGGGCTGTGTATAAAACCCTTACCAAAATAGGAGGTAAAAAAAGGTCTGAATGTTGGTTTTATTGTGTCACTGGTATTATCTCTCTTGACTTTTTTAACTGCTGTATTCCGTGGTCCTTCGTCTTAATTCATTTGATCCTATTTTATCCTTTATTAAGTTCTAGAGCTGCATTTTGGTGTTTTGGGACGGAAGTGTGGCGGTTTTTCATCGCTTTTCATAATGAGAGGATTTGGTCTAGGAAAAGAGTTTAAAGGAAATTTAGATAATGAGTGTAAGGAGGATGAACGCTTTAAACCCAACATTCGTGGGGTTGGGTTTTATGGGGATACTTGTTTTCCTCGTATTTTCTTATCGTGCACTACCCAGGACTTAAGAATTTCACTGCGGTGCTCTAAATGCACGGAATGGTGAAAGATGGTAGCACGAAGAATTGGGGAGGAAGAAGGGGTAAAACAAAGAAAATTGTTCTCTCGTATAAGGCTCAAGAACGATACTGCTGCGATTGACTAAAAACGTTATCGAATCTAATCAAATGACGACACAGAAATTAGTGACCCCTCTTCGCCGCCCCCCCCAACCCCTCAACGTCGTTCGGAAACCACTTTTAAATCCATTGGATGAACACTACACACGCTGAGAGGAAATTCCCCCAGAGTATGAGAAAGTGGTGGAGAGGGAGGACACACACGCGGTTTCTGAATAAATTGGTCTGGGCACGTATATGTAGCGTGCTGAGCGAAGATTTCCCGCGGTTTTCATGTGCCAAACCCCTAACTTATATTGTGTGTTCAAACATTCGATTTTGTGGTTTTGGGGGCAAGAGGAAGACAAGGTACAGGGAATGTCAAGAGTAATCACTGGCCGTTAACGAGAACAATATAAACAAATGAGCATACAGCTACAGGGCGTGTCAATTGAAGCGCTGCTAGTCAAACATACGAAAATCCTGTAAAAAACTTTTTTTTTGTTGTTTTTTTTTTTCATACAAAAACCCTAATGGCCGAATCTGTATGTGTACGCTCAATTGTTAATTTGGCCGTCAGACTCTTTGGAGAGGGATGTGAGTTGGTAAGGGAGAAAACACTCAAAACGGGTCAATTGTCCTCTACATCCTTTTTCACTTGTAACTTATTTGTCCCGCTTTTTAACGAGTCCATTGTACGGTAAATAAGCCATCACGTGGTCAAGACACAGGCTTGTAAACATGTCTTCAAGCATAACACGTCAAACACTGGTCATGAGCCCCACAATTGTCAAAAAAAAAAGCTACAGCCGAGGAAAGAGGACACCTTTACTTTGTTTTCTTGATTAATTTGTTCGTGTCACCACCCCTCTTAAAAATCTTCGCTTACAAACACAAGTGGCGAGTCTGTCTGATGATTTCAGGACGCAAGGGGTTACCGCATGAGTGTTCCTGTATTGTTCTGTGGTGTGGGTGAGGGGTGCGGGGGTGGGGGGGGGTTGAAAATGGAACTTGAGACCTCTGATAAAACGAGATCCTTTCCCCCTGATTTCCTCAAATATTTGCCATCTCTCGAAATTCATTCCACAGGCCTTCCGTCGAATCAATAACCTTTTTTTTTCGAACAAGGCACATAATGTACAGCAAACAGAGTGCTAACCGTATTATGTCATTCAACTGAGGCAACGCTACCAAAAATGATGTCTTTAGCGTTATACAAATTGAAAATACTGAACGTAAAACACACAATGAACCGTGGAAAAGTCCTTTAAAGTGGAAGGAGGGGATTTCCCGGCGTTAATATCGGCTTGCCAGCTAGTGTTCCAGGACCAAGAGCTCAAAGAGGATCAATAGCTTTTTTTTGTGCTCAGGCATAGCCCGTCGCGTGTCATTCCCTGTGCCAAAACAACAAATTGGGAGGTGTTATTTACAGTGTTCATTCAACTTGAGCTTTAAAATTTGTCCTCGATTTCGAATAAGTAGGTAGGCCCAGGGGTTAGGAAGGTGATTTTTTCGCATGCGCGTCCTAAAAACGGTTAAACTGACGGTTCGCGCCCTGAAAATGTCTAAACAGGTGATACGGGGAATTACGGGCCATGAAAATTGCAAAATGGAACATTCGGCTACCAATAGTGGCCCAACTGATCATTGGCGCCTTGGCTTGACGGAATATATTCGCCCCGAAAATAGCCGAAACAGACGATTATCACCTTTAAAATGGCCAAAATTACTATTTGCACGCTGAAATAGACATAAACTGGCAATTCCCTCTCTAAAATATAGCCAAACTGCCCGATTCCCACTCTAATAACAAAAAAAACTGTCCAAATAGGGAGAAAATGGTCAAAGTGACTTTTTCAAACCCTACAAAAATGAATAAACTGACGATTCGTGCCCTGAAAATATCATACCGGCTGTTCACCCCCTGACCATGAATTCGCGCCTTAGAAACGGCAAACTAACCACTCGCACCCTACAACTACACTTGACGGACTATTCGCTCCTAAAAAAAAAAAAAAAAAAAAAACGGCAAAACTGACTATTTGCGCCCATAAAATTGTTAAACCAACGATTCGCGCCCTGAAAATGGCTAAACCGGGTCCATGTCCGGCAATTGCGGGCTAAAATGACGGAATTGTGTCCTGAATAAATACCCCTCTGATGACTATTCTCGCCCTAGAAATGATCATATTGATAGGTACGCCTGATAATGGCCAAACTGGATACACACGTTCTAAAATTGGCAAACTTGACTCTAAATAATGCGGCCTATAATTAGTTAAACTGAAGATTTGCGTTTATAGGATGAAATTAAGAGTTCTGTGTCAACGAAATTTACAATTTACTGGACAATTTCCTAGATAGTCTCCAGAACAGAATTCACGTTTCCGGGACTAAATTGACAGTTCAGATAAAGAAATTGACATTTCAAGATCGAAACTGTTAGTTTTAAGGACAAGTGCCTGTTGATAGTTTCCAGGACGACATTAGCAGTTTTGAACGACGAAATTGACAGTTTCTAGGACGAAGTTGATAAGTTTGGCGACGAAATTAGCAGTTTGAAGAAAAAAATTGACAGATTTCAGGGCAAATAACTGTTTTGACAGTTTCCAGGACAAAAATTGACAGATTTGAACATTTGTTTGACATTTTACAGGGCGAAATTGACAGTTTTGGACGACGAAATTTACATATTCCAGTACTCGACTGTTTCCGGTGAAACCGTCAGTTTCCGAAATCAGTTGACAGTTTCCAGGGCGAAATTGGCAGATTCGAGGGCAAAATTGGCCGTTTTAGAATGATATCGGTAGTTTTGCCGACGAAATTGACCTTCATAGGACGAAATTGACAGTGTTAGGTCGACATTGATAGTTTCAACTGGAAATTGACAGTTCTCAGGAAGAAATTGACAGTTTCTAGGATGAATTTGACAATTTTGAATTACGAAGTTGGCAGTTTTGAATGATTCTTGAACGAAATTGACCGTTTCCAGAGCAGATGTCTGTTGACAGTTTCCAGGACGAAAATTGACAGATTTGAACATTTATTTGACATTTTATTGTTGCCAAATTGACAGTTTTAAACGACGAAATTGACATTTTCTAATACTCGACTGTTTCCGGTGAAAGGGGCTTGGAAACCGTCAGTTTCCGAAATCCGTTGACAGTTTCTAGGGTGAAATTGGCAGATTCGAGGATGAAATTGGCAGTTTTAGAATGATATCGGTAGTTTTGACGACGAAATTGTCCTTCATAGGACGACATTGACAGTCTCGTGGATGAAATTAACAGTTTATAGGACAAAACTGGCAGTGTTAGGTCGACATTGATAGTTTCAATTGGAAATTTACAGTTCCCAGGACAAAATTGACTGTTCCTAGAACAATATTGACTGTTATTTATGACAGTCCTTGACGCTTTCGAAAGATCTCGAATGTCCAGTTTGATTATAGTCAGGATTAATGGCGTTTTACATTTGCATAAAATTCTACTCCAGAGCTCTTCATTTCCACCCTTCTTGTCCGTTTCCATATGTTTTTTGACCAAAGCAGCAAAAAATAAATAATAATAACAGAATGTTTCATGCCCGGCATTGTCCATTTTCGATCAGATTTAGGCGTCAGTTTGCCATTTTCAGATCGTGTGTTGTCGCTTTGGTTATTTTAGAAGCGCAAATCGTCAGTTCTACCATTTTCGAGATGCGAGTCATCAATTTAAGCATTGCGCGCGCGTCGTTATTTTAGGTCATTTTTAGGGCGAGAATAGTCCATTTAACTATTTCCAGAGGACGAATCGTCAGTAAAGTCAATTTTAGGGTGCGAACGGTTAGTTTAGCCACTCATAAGGCACGAATCGACAGATTCACAATTTTTTTTGGTACAAATGGACAGTTGTGCCATTTTAAAAGCGCGGATCGTCAGTTTTGCAATTCATTTGGTATGGTTCAAGTCATTTGGCTTGGTTTGGCTCTATTTCCACAGCACTAATAATTGTCAGTTTAGCCATTTTAAAGTAGCTAATCGTCCATTTTACTGTTAAGGGGCGCAAATAGTCAATTTGTCTGTTTTTAGAGATTTTTAGTAGAGCGAAGGCCAAATACGTAATAGTCCGTACGTAGTATACTGTATACGTATGGTCATTTTTTGGGGCGCAGATCTGTCAGTTTGGCCACTTTCAAGGGGCGAAAAAGTCCCTTACGCTTTGCAGAGGGCGCGAATGGCAATTTTAAGACAAAATCAATTTGAAGATTGTAATTTTTAGGTTAAGAACTGTCAATTTAGCCATTTCCAACCCAAATCTGAACCCGAAAGATGGTGGGTGGGTCATTTTTCCAGAATTCTGCTACACCTCATTCAGGGGCGTAGCCAGCCCGTGATCAAGGGGTGGGCAGCCAGCTAGGCACGGATCCACAGTGGTGGAGGGGGGTGTGCACGTCATGAGAAAAAGTTATCGTTCGCGGATGAAATCTAGAAAAGGACATTTTGCGGCTAAGACTGAGGAAAAACACCCATTCACGGCTAAAATTGAGAAATAGCGCTGGTTCACGTTAAACTTGAGAAATAAATCTCGTCATTCGCGGTTGAAATTGAGAAAACACGCCAATTTGCGGTTTCGCGATGCAAAATCCGGGGCGGCATTAAGAAAATGCGCTAATTCACGGTTTATAGAACTCTTTTCACAGCTAAAATTGACATAATAAATTGCTCGTTCATTTTAGAATTGAGAAAAATCACTCATTTGCGGCTGGAATTGAGGAAAAGCGCCAATTCACGGCTAAAATTGAGAAATGGAGCTCATTCACGCATCAGGTAAAATTGAGAGAAAGGCGCCAGTTCGTGGTTTCTCAAACATCGGTAAACATTGCGAGCAAGAGGTAATTGACCGTTTTTATACACACGAATATATGGCAAGTTTGCGGGTGAAATTGAGAAAGAGCGTGACTTAGCGCATACATTTTTGAAAAAAGTGCTTCTTCACGGCAAAAATTACGGAAAATTGTTCGTTCGCCCGTAAAATTGATGAAAATACCCATTTAAAGGTTTAGCGATGCCACGTCCGGGTCAAAATTAATGAAATTAATTCTCTCACGCGGGTTATGTGAACCCTTTCACTGCTGAAATTTGAAGGAAGAAAAAATTGCTCAAGGCAGAATTAGGAAAAAGCACTAATTTGCGCCTAGAATTCAGGGAAAACGAATTGGCGAAATTGTCACCGTTTGTTGTTGATTGGTCGAATTCTCGTGGCTAAAATTGAGAAATAGCGCTCATCCACATGTTAAATTGAGGAAAAACCTTTTTTTTGCGGATGAAATTGACAGAACGCACCAACTTGCAGATAGGCGATGCACAGTGCTGACCGAAATTGGAATAGTAAATCAAAAATGCGTTATTTCACGGTTTTTTTGAGACCTTTCTCGGCTAAAATGAAGAAAATGGACCAGTTTGAGTTGGAATTGAGAAAAAGCACTCAGTTTCAGCTAAAATTAAGGAAAACGTCAATTCGAGGCTAAAAACAGTACTCATTCACGAGTAAAATCGGGGGAAAAAAGCTCTGTGCAACTACTCTTGAGAAAAACTGGATCCACGCCTGTGGGCCAGCTTCACTGGCGAAAATATCAGATGCACCATTGCCTTTTAGCAGGCTTATAACAGGATCTGGAGGTTAGAATCGCGTCAATTCGCGGTCAACGGAGACTAAATTTGCACAGAAACGGCCACTTTCCCTCAAAAAATAAATATCTGCTGGAAAACTGTGGTTTGTAGCCTTCTATTTCGGATTTTATGTCAAAAACCTGAAACTCCCCTCCCCTCCCTCCCACCCGGAAAGTGATACTTTTGGAGCTAAACTTTGAATTTTAGACCTGAGACGGTAAACAGAGCTGGCATTTCCTCTCCCACCATAATTCGGATGGCACAGCGGGGTAAACACGATTTGAGCTAGCCAAAAACACACGAAAATTGCGCGTTGAACCTGCGAAAATGGGATTTTAGTGTGAAAAGTCGGTTTCCAAGCTAAGCCGACCCTTGAAATCAGTTTGTCAGCAACAAACATCGGCGAATTTTTGATTTTTGGTGAAACCGATAAGCGAAAATGTGTTTTTTTTTTTTTTTTTGTGAGAAAAATCCACAAAATTGGTTTTATGAAGAGGAATACAAGAAAGCCAGATCAGGGACTTTTTGGGGGGTGGGCAGCTGCCCCATGAAATCTGCGCTTTTGATTCTAGGGGAGGGCAACTGCCCACCCCTGCCCCCCCGCTGGCTACGCCCATGACCTCATTGAAATCTTTTCGGCGCTCCACTGTTAGGGGGCCATTAAGTAGCTGCACAATTGAATTTCTCGTTTCCAACCATTACGAAAGCCTACAGTCGTAATATGGTAAAGGGGCATTATTCGTTGTATTCCTCGTTCACAGCATTTTTTAAAAATATATATATGTATATTTATTTAGTTTTTTAGAATGTCATTGGACGAAATGGCCGGCTTACCGAACCGAAAAACCGCGCTATTTTCTTATTCCTTTTATGGCTTTTGTGTGGTTATAAGCCACCTGATTAACTAAATTGTAGAGCGGACTCGACACTGAGAATATTAAGAGCTTACCATTTTGTAAGGGAGAGGAATTTTGTATTGGAAGGGCGCACGTAGTACTTGTGAGTGAGTGGGAGGGGGGACGTGAACTGAATAATATCTTGATGGGAGAGAAGGAATGAAACGAATAGATTGTATACCATTTTTCTTAATCGTGACTAATTCAAGTGATAAATGCCGGTTGATGTAATGCACATATTCGTAATTTTTACTGTGATTTATCCACTCACGTTTCTGTCATTATTTTTAATACAATCGTCAGCTGGGACATTTCATCAGGTGCGGTTAATATGAAAGGGCTAATGACTGTTGCCCGCATGATAAATTAATACCTACACCAACCTACACTCTCCGAGCTTCGCGACCCAAATAAATTGAAGCTGAAAGCTCCCTAATTGCGCCCTACTATATAAAATAGAGGTCGGTGATAATATGAAAAAGAAAGAAAAATGTGTCGAAAACTCAATATTATTTTTTTCCTTTTCACCCTTTTTTCAGACCATTCCAATGTACTTCCGTAAAGTCCGAAGTATCACGTATTCATGAGAATAGAAATAACTTTTGCCAGTGCGCGAGAATCGCTAGTTCATAACTTTACACCACCATCCCCCACACTATAATAATACTGTAGGCAGGAGAAGCAAGAACAAAAGCTTCTTTTATTTACTTTTATCCCTCGTTTGTTATGTGATACCATAAAGAGAATTATACTTAATTAGTATAGGCGAAGAAACAATTTGTTTTATTCAGCAATAAAGCATTACTGAAATAAATGAAATGGTGACGGAGATGGTATAGGTACCAAATTAGAACAGGCGCCATGCCGTGACATTTTTTAGATGTCAAGCTCTATGAAGCGTGCAGCGCCCGGACAATGTCCGCGTGGTTGCTTTGTAATAATTCAATCTATAAAAAATGGTGCGAAGGAAAAGGGTAGGGAGAGGGGGCATACTTAGCAGACGCACCGTTTCCTCTTCAGTCACCGTCACGCTCGTATTTTCTCGGCTCGGGAAAATAATCTCTTCCTCCCTGGAATTCGACTAAGCCGCAGCTTGCCTTTTCAAGCTCTCGGGGAGATTGAAGTTGGAGGGTTTTATCCCCCGTTCATCATGATCTTTCCAGGACCCCACACATGTGCTCACTTTTTACTTATTACACTCGCTTTATTCTCAACAAAATTCAATTCAGGACCGTTTGAGACAGCACTATCATAACACGATAACAAAACAACGAATTACGGGCGACGGTTCACGGGTGAACGGTAAAGGAAGAAACAGTTTCTTTCGAGCTGACGCTGGAAGCTCCGTTTCCTTTTAATTGGTAAATACTAAACTTCTTTCCTTGAATTCCCAAGCGCACGTGGAAAGCTGTTCCCTTTGCTCGAGTCTAGTTGAAAACAAAACCTCAATCCATCATGAAGTTGTCTGCGAGTCAGTCTCCTGAGACTGCTGGTGCGTTAGTTATAGTTTAGTTGTCCTGAATAGAAGGAGAGAGTATGTGACAGAGTTTCTAAAATATTGTTGGAGGGGGCGGGGGGTAACCAAAACTCATCATCCCTATGGGAAGGTATATCCGGCTAACCAGAGGTAAACTATGCTGCTTGGGTGAGTAGAGGGATGAGGGGGTTTGATTAATGCTGATTTTGACGTGAACAATAGGTCACAAATGGTGGGCGATGGGAGGATTTTGATAATTCTCTGCTAAAGTGAACGAATGGTCAATATCCTTGGTCAAGAAGTCAGCCATGTTGGACAAATATTGATTGGTTTCGCTACCACATGGTGTAATATTACGTTAGAAATCGAATAATTCTACTCTGTGAACGATGATTTTGATCTGTAGCTGAAGAGTTTAAGTTTGTTCAGTTGCGGTTTGCGGGGTGTAGCTCAGGATTTTGCTCTAAGGCTTGACGACATTGCTCTGCACTGACAGTTTGCTCTGCTAACTGAAGATTTTGCTCCGTAACAGAAGATTGCGCTTTCAAAATCTGACCGTGAAGCTGTGAGGTGCAATGCCCTTAGACCAGTGCCAACCAGCCTTTTTTTACTGTAGGTCATAAACCTCCTAGGCATGAAGTTGCCTTCAGGAGCAGCGAATTAGCGTTTTATCACCACGTCATCACTTTTTCTCAATTTTATCGGTAGCGATGTATCTCCATTTCAGTCGCGAATTAGCGATTTTTCCCCATATTAGCCGCGAATAGGCGATTATTCTTTCAAAGAATTTGTGTTTTTCCCGATTTTAGCCGCTAATGAGCGATTATCCCTGATTTTGCACGTGAATTAGCGCTATTTTCTGATTTAAGCCTCGCAGTTGCCCCCGGAAACCCTGATTTGATATTTTTACACAATTTACTTCTGTGAATTAGCAAACGTTATCTATTTAGCCCCCTAAATAGCAATTTACCTTGATTTCAGTCGTGAATAATTAGCGTTTTAACTTATTTTAACCTCCTAGCAAGCCAACAATGATAGTTTTGCCTAGTTTTCCCTGCGAATAAACGCTTTTTGTTAATTTTATCCGCAATTTGGGCTCATTTTCCTTATTTAGCCGTGAATTAGCGACTTTGTTCACTTTCAGCCACGGAGTTACCTTCAGAAGTCGTGAATTAGCGTTTTTTCCACAATTCAGCGCTTCTTCTCGACTTTAACGGTGAATTAGCGATTTCCCCCGGCTATTTTCCACGCTTTAGCCGTGAATTCGTGATTTTAGCTACTTAAGAGCGTGAAAATAAAAAGTGAATTAGCACTGCAATTTTCCCCACGATTTAGCGATTTTTCACATTTAGCCATGAATTAGCACTTTTTCTCAGACTGAGCCACGAACTTGCCTTCTGAATAAGCCGAGGATTTATTTCTTCGTAATTTTAGGTGCGAATTATCGCTTTTTCGCAAAACCGTTGGTGAATATTCATCCGTGAATTAGCGTGTTTCGTAATTTTAATCGCGAATTACTGCTTTTTTACTTTATCCGTGATTTAAGTGCTTTTTCTCAATTTTAGCCGTAAAGTAACGATTTACCCCGTGAATATAAGTTTTTTTCTGAACTTTAGCTACGATTTAGCACTTTTTCTCAGCACTTTTGTCCGTGAATCCGAGATTTTTTCTCAATAATTTCAACTGTGAATTGGCCATTTATCTCAATTTCAGCCCCAAATTAGCGTTATTTTCAATTTTGGTCTGAATTAAGTGGGCACGAAATTATTAGCAGTTTCCAAGCTGTTATCCACTTGCCTGCCCCATGAAAAGCGCATAAGCGCGCCTACTCCATTTTTGCCGTCCACGAGAAATGTAGCGTTTACCATTTTCATACACAAAAATCTGAGTGATGTCAGAATCCAACATGAAAAATGATAATTTACCACTCCAGGCCACACAGTTGGGCCAATTTAAAAGGCTCAGCGGGTCACCTCCTGGCTCACGGGTCCTGGGTTGGCCACCCCTGCCTTACAGACACTAAAATCAGAACTGGAAATTCACCTCGACCTGGATTTTCGGCCCACATACTAGCCATTTCACTCTGAAAAGTTCGGTTCAGTCGGAGTAATAAGTCACTCGGCTTCAGTACTGACAGTTTAGCAACAAGTACTTTTTTTCTTCTCTAAAAAATAAGCAATTCAGTCCTTTAAACGGGCTATCCACCTTCGTTGTCGAGTCCTGGTGCTTGCGCCATGACACCTTTCAGAGTGGCGAGTTTAAGTTATTCTCTAGTTAAAATCTCGTTGGTGGTGGAATCTACCGGACCCTTGAGAGGGGGAGGGGAGGTTGATAATGAAAATATGACTTAAGAAGCGCATTTGATTTATGAATATTTCAAAACCATAAAATAGCCGAAAATTGAATTTTCCAAAATCATGCCGTCATGACAGCTTCTAAAACTATTGGCTTGCGGGATCCATTTGAAATAGGCTAGATAGACTAATGACGTAATAACAGCATTTGCATAACCTTCACAGTAGCTTCACGCACTTCCAACAATAGGACTTGAGATAATTGGGAAGGACAAGAAGGGGCAAGACATGATAACAGCATTGACGCGGAGGGTTGGGAGGGGCCTCAACCCCTTAACTACGTCACACATCGACGAGTCACAGACCGGCCGTTTAAGGTAACAAACAAATTGATAAGTTTTATTATTTCGCTATAAATCGAAATAAAATCATTTACGCACTAATATTCAATTTCTGGTCATTTTAGTCATTTAATTTTGAGAAAAAACAAATTCTCCGGCGATTTTTATTTCTTATGTTACTTCCTCATTAGCAATTTTTTCTCGATTTTCGCCGTGGATTAGCGTTTGTAATTAGCAACTTTTCTAAATTCCAGTCGTGAATTAGCATTTTTCAAAATTTCAGCCCAATTTTAGATTACAGAGCTTTTTCTCTATACTTTACAGCGATTTTGCGCTAACATAATAATTAGCGCTTGGTCAATTTTATTAGCGAATGAGGAAGGAACACATTTTCCAAAATCATGCCGTCATGACAGCTTCTAAAACTATTGGCTTGCGGGATCCATTTGAAATAGGCTAGATAGACTGATGACGTAATAACAGCATTTGCATAACCTTCACAGTAGCTTCACGCACTTCCAACAATAGGACTTGAGATAATTGGGAAGGACAAGAAGGGGCAAGACATGATAACAGCATTGACGCGGAGGGTTGGGAGGGGCCTCAACCCCTTAACTACGTCACACACCGACGAGTCACAGACCGGCCGTTTAAGGTAACAAACAAAATTGATAAGTTTTATTATTTCGCTATAAATCGAAATGAATCATTTACGCACTAATATTCAATTTCTGGTCATAATTTTTAGTCATTTTATTTCGAGAAAAAAAAAATTCTCCAGCGATTTTTATTTCTTATGTTACTTCCTCATTAGCAATTTTTTCTCGATTTTCGCCGTGGATTAGCGTTTGTCCCAATTTTAGCAGCTAATTAGCAACTTTTCTAAATTCCAGTCGTGAATTAGCATTTTTCGAAAAAAAAATAGCAGAGAATCAGTGGTTTTTTACTTTTTAATTCGTAAATAGGCGATTTTTTTCCAATTTCAGTAGCGTGAATTTGTCATTTTTTCCAATATTAGCCCCGAATTAGCGTTTTTTATTCTACTGTATAGCCTTAGCCTGGCCTTGGCATTTTAGCGCTGGCTTGGCAGAAAAACAAATACTAAAGGGCCACGTCTCAATTTTACCAAAAAAACAGTAAATTAAAGCTTTTTCTTCCTTTTAGCCATGAAGTGGCATTCTGTACACCGTGAATCAGCGTTTTTTTTTTCTCAATTTCGTTCGAATGAACGGCTTTTAACAGTTTTAGCCAGGAATATTAGCGGTTTTTCCAACTTTTTGCTACGTTGCTTCGCCTTTCTCATCTTTATCCGCTTAAGGACCTGAAAAAACTTTTAAAAATCCGTGGTTAGGATGGATTGAAAATATTTGAAAGCTGCCCATATAGCGCTATCCAACCCTCTTGCCAAAAACTCGTTGTCACTTACCTAAATAATTATACATGAACGCAGATCCTTAAAATCCTCATTTTTCCTTCTTTAAGCGTATACAGGTACGCTACTGATTCACAGACAAAAGTGAACAAAAGTGAGAAAAAATCGCTAATTGACGGCTAAAATTAAGAAAAATACTTAACTACTTCGCGGCTAAAGTTTCTTCAAAGGTTCCGCGGATAAAGTACAGAAAAGCGCTAATTAATTAGAGGCTAAATAGAAGTATGGAAACAACAAATTTCGGCTTCTGAAGACAAGTTTGTGGCTCCAGTTGGCAAAGAGCGCTATTTCATAAGTAAAAGAAAAAAAAACAACGATAAATTCGAAAATAAAATTAAATAAATAAGAAAAAGTGTTAATTCGACATGAATGAAATAGAGAAAAACGTTCATTGGCCGCTGAAATCAGGAAAAACACGAATTCATCGCTAAAATTCATAAAAAAATCAGATGAAATTGTGATAATTCGCTAATCCGTGGCTAATTCACCGATAAAATTGAAAATAAGCGCTAATGAGGAGAAAACGCTAATTCGTAGTTTAAATGAAGAAAACTTCAAATTCACGTAACTTTGTCGTGGCTGAAATGTAGAAAAATCTGTAATTCTAGCTTGGTTAAAATCAAGATAAAAGGCAAAAATGGAGAAAAGTTGCTAACTCGCGGCAAATATTGTGGAAAATCGCAAGTTCGCTGTTAAAATGGAGACAAATCGCTTATTCACGGCTAAAATAGGTAAAAATATCAATTTCACGGGTCTCACTATACTTTTAAAAATTTAACTTCACAGCATTGGTCCATTCAAATCCTATTTAGTGGGACTGACTCACCCTAAATAACAATTTTGCACGTTCGATAGCTCCAAAAATGAAACTTTGAGGAGTTGGGCCCACTCAAATGCAATTCTGTGGAACTTGCTCATCCAAAAAGCAGTTTTGTAGCTCGGTCTAGCAATTTCATGGGCTTTCTAAGAGCAATTTCACGCTCTCAGCGCTTTTATAAATTTTTTTATTAGTTTTCGGCGCTAATGAGCATTTTTATCAATTCTACTCATGAATGGGCGGTTTTGCTCAATTTTAACCGAAAATTGGCATTTAGTGTCGATTTCAGCCGGAAATGAGTGCTTTTGAGTAGGCAATTTCCAAAGTGCGCTAAAGTACTTCCAAGTGAAACGTAGAAAAGGGCAAACATTTATAGCACTTGATTTAATCTAGGAACTATTATACTTTTTTTTTTAAAAAAAAACGTAAAAATCCCCTGCTTAACCGTGTGAAATTTGGCCTTACCTCCTATCGAAGAACATTTTATATTTAAAATTTAACATTTGAGTTAGCGCGTTTTGCAATTGCAGTACATTTTTAGCGGGGTTTGCTTCTGTATGTTCAGCCATTTGTAATTTTTTTCCTGCTTCAAAATACGCTATATTTCAATAGTCCAGGTGCAAAATACGCTTAATATGCGTTTGTAATTTTATTGAAAAGTGTTTGATGGTATTATGGGAATGAAATGAAAAACGATCGATGGTAACATAAAGGCGTTTCTTAAAATTTATTAGTGAATTAGAAACGGTATTGTTAAAATCAGAGAGAGAGAGAGAGAGAGAGAGAGAGAAGCTAAACAAAGTCGAGAGACGCGAAGTAACAAAATATTAAAAAGGATAAGAACAACCAATAACACCTAAATCTAAGTCACATAATCTCCTCAATATCGCTGTCCATGAATAAATCGAAGTCCGGGTCTTCTGGTTCGTCATTCTCCGGAGTCCTATAACGAAAACTTCATCGCCAATAACATCGAGTTCCATTACGATGTTTTCTGCTGCTTCCTCAGTCCCGGCTTCTTGAAGAGATGCTTGGACGTTGAAGACCTCCGAGTAGTACATGAGGAGAGGATTTTCCTCCCACTTTTCCCCGAAGTGCAACTTTAGAAGCCTCAGAACGTCAGACAATTCTGCTTTCTTAACTTCAATACCTTTAATTACTTTTTCCAATTTTACGTTTCGTATGGATTTTTTTGGACGCCTCCTGCTTCAAAGTTGTAAAATGGTTCTCCTTGCACCAGTACGTTTCGGGTAGCCCCTTTAGTTAAGACAATTTTTTTAGACTTTTGAAATTTAAAGTGCCACGACGAAACTGCTTTCAATACTTTGTCGCTTTCTTTTTTCCAATCGTAAACGTCGCAGCATCCACCAAGATGAATGACGGTGGTGTATTTATCAAATTTTTCTAAGTACGACTGAGGGTTTGGAATGACGGTTAAGGTTTTGAATTCCCTCTCCAAATTACCAAACACTCTGTCCGGTGGTATGTAAGAATGACCAACAAATGGATGAGCCATTACTGTAGCATAAATATCACCGTTGTGTTCTTGTTCTGGCCTCCGCAGCCATCAGAGAATAACTTTATGACCGTTTTGCCCTCGAAGTTTGAGTTACATAGTCTATGATACAAAGCCGACGCTATCTGATGGAACCTTTCGCAAATTGGTCCTCTGTCCACACGTAGCTGAACGTATTTGAAATAGTTCTGGGTACCATCGATTCCCCTTCGCAAATGGTGAAGTTATATAGGTACAGCTGACGTCTATAGTAAGCTTCCTGATCCGGTATTTTTGGCAATGGTAGATTTTTTTTGGCAGTCATAGCTAAAAATCAACTCGTTTGATTCTGCTTGTCTCAGTTTATCAAAAAACACCGAAGCCTTTTTTTTGTGACTCATCAAATCTGCTTGTAACTGTTTCTTTTTTTCTATGTCTGTCTCTTCAGAAATTTGAATTTCAAGCCGCATACATGCAGAGCATCTATCAGTATCACTGAGAAAAATTTCGATATATTTTCCGGTCAGAAATGAATTTGATGGACTGTCAATTAGACGCCACCGTCCTTTTAATTCATTTTAAGAACCGGTCAGGGGAACAAAACTGGACGGTGATCCAAATAACCGTCCCATAAACTATAGACATTTGCCGTCCCTCAAAAGCCATGTATGACAGAGTCATTAAAGATGGCAGGTCTACCGAAAGACTGGTGGGCCTAATTATTCCACCGGTCATTTTGACAGTACTTATCTTCATAAAATGGACGGTAGGATATTCAGTAACGGTAAACTTTCCAGGTCTTTAATTTATAAATAGACGGTCAATTTTCACAGGCCGTTTTTTTAAAAAGTGACAGGAAATATACCATTTTTGACCGTGGAATTAATCCGACCGTCTCTTTAATTTTTTGATTTTTCTCAGTGATATGGAGCGGCGAATCCAATATTGAAATTTTCATTGAATACTTTACGAAAATATTCATAATTGACGTTGAATGTTGTATTTGGACTGACCTTTTTTAAGATGAATGGAGGTCCGATGTCTTCCGGTAGGGGGTTGGGTGATAGCTCGGTGTCATCATTGGGTAGAAAAGGCAGTAGTTCAACTGATTGGTCGTTGTCTTCAGGAATATTTCGCTGCCCCTTCTCAGCTAGGTACATTCTCCAAAGTTTTCTGCATGACAGTTCGCTGTCAAGATACTGCCTCATTTTGATTTTTCCCCGGCAGTAGTGACTTTAAAGAGGTTTAAACTGTTTGATGAAGTCTATTATTGACGCTACTTTGGAAGCTGTTAGCTCAACATGTCGAGCTCCACCCCTTGTCTCAGGCGGGGTTAAGCCAGTTTCCAACTTTTTTTTTGCAGATGCGGCGAATGCGGTCCTTTTTCTCGTTTAAAATCTCCAAGAAGGCAGACTGGCAAACCTTAACGTTGTCCACAACACCCGCACGTCTTCTTGGCAAGAAATGAGTTACAGCCATGTCTCGTTGTCGCAATATTCCATCAGATTCATCATCCAGAGGAAGTTTCCGGCGCCTTTTGGCTGATGAAATAACGCTGTGTTGCAGTATAAATTGTTTCTTTGGTCCCAATGATGTCGCATCTTTATAATATGCTTCGTGAATTCTTCTAACATCCTGCAAAGACAGGCTGCTGCATTTGAAGGAGCTATTTTCCTTGTGCTGACAACTTGGTTTTGACGGGAGACATTTTGGCCTGTGCCTGGTATAATAAGAAAACTCTATCAGATTCCAGAATTCAAGGAACAGTTATTACGAAAGATTGACCAAATACTCAAGTTAAATAAACGCGACAGAAAGAAATTGAATTGATGTGAAACCCGAAAGACTTACCGTGCTCTTTTAGCGATGTTTCGCTTCCACATTTCTGGCTGCCGCGGTGGCTTTCTTGATTTTTCACGCGATGTTTTGGTCAGAAACTCATTATTCGATTCCTCCATGATTACTACTAAGAAGGCACTGAATAATATTAGGTTATTATGTACGTTTCACAGGGCTCTATAAGAGTTGAAGAACTAGGAAAGTGCTTTTATCCAGCGAATAAACTGTCTCCGCGCGCGCTATATGCTTAGATCAGCATCATGACGATCCATGCCCGTAGTTCTATTCCCCCACCTACTGCGATATTCTGACCAACCAAACACGCGAAATGCGTAAAAGTGATGAAAAACATATTTTAATGCCAACATAAAGAGCCGTACAACAAGAATCGTAAAATTTAGCGCCCTTTGCTTCTGTACGCACCTGGACTTCATATTACTTATAGGGTTTTAGCGGCTTTTGAAGCGGGAACGTTTTTAGCGCGTTTTGCACCACAAGAATCCCAGGATATGGCGCTTTTTGGCACAGGGAGTGAACTTTAACTCTTTTTTTCCAGTGTTTTTAAAGCTCTTAGCAACTAGATACCAAGGCAGGCTTAAAACCACTGACATTCTGAATCCAACGATATATACCAAACTCATTTTTTTCAAAAAATGGATTTAGCGCACTTTGCAAATAGCCGACTCTATCTCAACTCTACCGTAAACTAGAGCTTTTTATAGTTTTTAGCTGGGAAAGTGTCTCCATAAACTATGAATTCGCGAATTTTATTCAATTTTTGCCTGGACGTTGCATCGCAAAATTGAAAATTTCGCGCGTTTTCTCCATTGTGAAGAGTTATTTCACAATTTTATACGCCAACAGGACTCCAGAGCTGTTCATTGCGTTGCCGATGCGTCCACTAGAATATTTGGAAGTTCGTGCGGCCCCTTAAAACAAGTCAATCCAAAGTGATAAAAAACGCCGAAATACTAGGGAGAACCTCTCGAACATCTCTGATCGAAAATCCGTTTCTACTACCGCGTTCACCGAGTCTTTCACACCGCAAAAACACTGTTTTGTTCATTTTTACTTTCTATGTTTTAATTTTAGGTTCATGGTTGCAAAAATCGTTCAAGGGTTAGGCGATTTCTATGATTTCGCGTCGTTTTTTCAGTATTGCTCAATTGAAAAATGCAGCTGGTCCCTTCCAAAACGCCCGTTAAACGAAGTGAAAATGAGCGCTTCGCGAAGTCTTTGTATGGTTTTGGCCCGTTGCAGTCGGGGGGACACCTTTTTTCCCGCCGGGTTCTTACCATCCGACCTCAAAAAACTTTCCAAGCGCCAGAAAAAAATATAAAACCTTCAATCTAGAATGTGTTAAAAAATTATGAAAGAGCACAATCACCGAACCCACTCAAATCCCATTTTAATTACAAAGGAATGAAGTGGATTCAGTAATCCAAACTCGCAGTCCTCTTTCTCCACACCCCGCACCACCGGTGTCATACAGAAATTCTTTATCGCAACTTGTTAATATATATATATATTTAAAGTACAGTTATTATAATTAAAATGGTCAATAATTGTGACCCATTTAAATGAATTAATTGGATAGTACAAATTCTTCATCCCTCGTTAGTGTCACGTAAATTATAAGCCTCCACCCCGCCGTCACACGCTGCGCAAAACATTTTATTACTTTCCTCGGCTGTGACGACGTCTCTTCTATATTTATTTCTTACCCTCCTCTCCGCAACCCCACCCCCCACCACCACCGAACGACCCATCATTAATGTCCCTTCGACGCCGTCCTGACAATTTTTTTTTTTTTTTTTAATTAACTTAGCAATAGCCGAGTCGCTTTACGGGAGCACGTACACAGTTTTGAGGGGAAGAGTCCGGGCGCTAATTGAAGCTTAAATTGCTTGTTTAGGGCATTGGAACAAAAAAAAAAAGTGATTTTAGAGGCACTTCAAATGCAAATTAATACAAAAAAAGGTAGGTATAACTTTTAAAATGGAGCTACAAAATACAAGTTTTTGAGAAGTTCAAGTTTAATTTGAGAAGCTTGTCGAGGAATAATTCATTCGAATTAGCGCGGGTATTCACTCTTGGAGGAAAGATAAATTTGATTTATTAGTCTGAATTCTATAAAGTTTTTTGAATGAAAGCCAGGAAGAACGGCTCCTGTGGCCCATTTGAGTGGTTCCGATTGAAACCATCGCGTGTCATTTATGTGAGGACGACGTGTGTTCTCGTGGGAAGACGTTATTTTGTTTGATAACAATTTGAAAACCTTGTGTGTGAGACTGCGGTGTGGCCATTTGGCGTCATTCCAAAAAATCTGGTCGACAATAATTTTCTGTTGAGTGCACTTCAGGCTACCCTTATCTTTTAACACTCGCGGATTGTGTTTCTACTAGATTTTTTTTTTTTTTTTTTACTGAAGCGGCGTATTAATTAATGAAACGTACCACCTGTGAGAGAGAATTTCTAGACGGTGGTACCATACAGCACGGAGCGACTTAAAATAGCATTGAATACACTGATTAAGCTCCCCACCCACCCACTGTGTCATTCTTACCCTAATTCGGTTGGATAATTATAAGTTTCATCGCGTGGTGCAATTAGAGTTGACGTATTTTCGTGGTATAAAATTATTAATTGGGTTAATTATTCAATTTCCCCCGGAGCTCTTTGTGGTTTTATTCATATTACTCATGTTTCTCTCCAAAGGTTTATACCTATATGATTCATGGTGTTTTGCAACAAAGTTTCAAAAATTACATCTTCCAAAAAATAATTAAAACCTCGGAGGTCCCTTTCCAAACCTATAGTTAATCTAAATCTAAATTGCTTACTTTCACCCACTGTATGGTGTAGGCTCGGCGCGGGTTAAGGTCTCTTATCTGGCAAGACACCTCGAGGGGGTTTATATATATATGGAGTTCTAATGGAAACCGATGCTCTTGTTCAAGGCTTTTTAAGTCAAATTAAAGTTTGGTCTATTTCTTTGGTATCGAGAGGATAAAGAGGATTGAAATATTAAGGCGTGGAGAGTATCGTCGGGACTCTGATTTGTTATAGTGCCCTTTAAGTCATCACAGGAAAGTGATCAATAAGATTTCCTCACAGGTATAACAGCCGCTATTTTCTTTGAATCTCCAAGAGTAGCAAAAAGGATGGATTGCCAATCATTTCGGAGCTTGAACCTTGTTTCCTGAGAACCTCATTCAGGGCAAACGATTGCCCAGCCATAAGGACCGATTGGCTGAGTTTTCAATGATTCAGGGGGGGAGGGGTTATATCAGTTTAATAATTGAAAATTTTGATCGAATGAGATAATGAAGTTTATAGAGAGAATGGTTCCTATTTCAACAACCCATTCCATAAAATTAGTCACTGAACGACGCTAATGTTTAATTTCCGTAAGATTTAAACTTCCTTCCGAAACACCCTAGATAACGGGTATAAGCAGGGTGAGGGTTGGATCCTCAAATGGGATTTCGCCGCCGCCGCCGCCTTTTCCCCTATTTACGAGACGCTATATACCGAAGCAACGAAAACCGCAATGAATTATCCGCAGCGGCTAAGGTTTAAACGAAAATTTATAGGGACAATGTCTGTTGTACTTGTCAACGCGAAAAGGGAGAATCCCTAGTACAAGTTCGCTTGTTTCGATTTTCAAGTCTAAAACACGCTCCACCATCCTATTACGGAGCATTTAGTTACTGTAGTTGTTAATTCCTGTTTTGTTTTTTTGTTGTTTTTTTTTTACATTCCATCGACTAAGACTAAATTAAGTGTTAGTTCCTGTAATTTAAAGTCAATATCTGTGCTTATAAAAACGTGTTCCGAAAAATAAAATTATTTATGTCCTTCGAAGCACGATGGCAAGCGTGTGCATTACTCCTCCCTCCGCGTACCATCATTGAAAGCATCAATCAACCAAGAAACTGGTGGCGTCGTTATTGCATGTTTCCCCTACCCTCATAGCACTGTAATTGCTGAGGCTATGACATATACAATAGACTCGTGAGATTCTTTCGCAATTTTATTTTTCTCGCGGCAATTCACCGTATAACAATGCCTTGTATAACTATAGGGGATTCTCAACTCGGGGAATGCAGATTTTTCATCAGACAAACGTTCTGCCCGTGATTCCGGCGTTCTATAGTCGAACATGACCCACTTTTAGGAGTATAGTACATAATAGCCCATGGAGGGCGGTCATCGCGCAGTCAAGAGCATTCAAGTTCAAGGCAGAGCCTCGTCGTTGTGGCACGACGCACTGTAGTGGAGAAAAAATCGGCCGATACCACAACGACATTGCGAAACTCTCACTTTTAGATTCGTGATGAGCGGAACAGAGCTGACGGCTCCCTTATAGGTTTGTTTTGACAGAGACCAGCAGCATTACGCACCAAACCAATGTCCGCGAGGGACTCATAATAAACCGCACGTCTGGCTCAATAATTTGAACATAGTGTTGCCTAAAGTGCTCTTTCACCTCTCTAGACCCGAATTCCACCCATTTTACCCTTTAAAAACAATCATGGATTTTTCTGAACCATAAAAAGACGATATACTTGATTCCCGGGTCACCTTCCACTTATTATTTTCGTCTTGGTACCTAAAAAAAAACACAAAACGGCAAAAGTTAACGGTTTTTCACATCATTTTAACCAACATTTCGAAGATTTGACCCTTTAAAAAATCAATTTTGCGGCCGCAGCCTTTTTTACACCCCAATTTTAATAGGATTTGGATCTCACAGAACCCAGATTTCACGGTTTTCATTGATGACTAAAAAAGCCGAGTTTAACGGCTATTTCAAGCTCCAGTGTATACCGAGGTAGTGACCTATTATGTCGAGGGGGGGGGGGACCAGCCTGGGCCCCGTTCGGATGAAGCCCTCGAAAATCTTCAAGGTGAAAAAATGTGGATTTTTAAATTGTTGTTATACGTTTTCCTTCATAACATCCAAAACTTACTTACAACATACAAAATTTGCTCCTCCGGGTCGCTGGATGAATATTTCCTTTGTGTAAATCATTACCCCCTCGTCTTGCCTGCCGATAACCTTCCGTGGAATTTAAATCACTTCTCAGTGAACTTCGCCCGTTTCATTATTCCCTTTTCCTTTTATTTCTCTCTCACTCTATCTCTATCTCGGCTTTTGTTGATTGAGAAGGAAATCCCGAATACGAAATAACTGACGGGAACACATTTTAATCGGTATCTATAGTTTCATTTGTCTTTGTTTCTCACCCTCTAAACTGAAATTGCTGTTTATTCGACGTACAGCTAGTGATCCCCTTCTTCTATGCCTCGTCATTGATTGGATCACATACAGATTCCCTTTTCTCTTATTTCCAACCTCCAAATTGGATACTTTTATTTTATTCGAACAGAAGAAACTACCTGCATGTTATATTTTCTTCCCCCTTCGAAGTGTGATTCAAAATGACCGATGTGCTGGATAAATCCCTTTGCAGAGATTATTTAATTGACAGAAAAGAGCGTTTAATGGCAAAGATTGCAGTCTTGCTGGGACCTCACTTCACAGTTGCCTGAGAAATTTCAAGAGTTCAGAGCCCGAATCGTGCGAATTGAAGAGACTCAGACCGATTTTATGAATGTCCAGCAGTGATTCTCAACCCTAGGAGGGCGCAAGCGGTTTCCAGAGAGGGCGCAAGCGGTTTCCAGAGAGGGCGCGACTGTGTCCCCATGCCCTTAAGGTTGAGACCCACCATACAAATGTATCGGCAACTTCAGGAACGTCATATTTTTGTTGTCCATACGAGACCCTCAGACCATATTTTTCAATTGAAAAATGCAGTCGGCTGGGCTGTCGAAAGATGGGGGGGGGGCATCGGGGCCTTTATCACCGGGCCTGGTTTTCCTTGGGGGCCCGAATTTCAAAAATCAAGAAAACGAAGAAAAAAAGGAAAATTTTACTGGAGCTCAACTGAGGTTGGAGTGTTAGATTGTTTGTCACTACAGTGCCTAATAGTTAAAATAACAGTTTGAATTTAATAAAGTTTCAGTATTGATTCTCTAATCGTCACGAGTGGTCTCTTTTATTTGATTTAGATATTACAGGAGCTTTGCAGTGGTTGGATCATCTTTGTGTTTGGGGCTTTTACTGTGGTTTGGGTCATAGCTGTGGCTAGACCTTTGCAGTGGTTGGACCTTTGCTTTGGTTGTTTGGTTGTGAGCTTTGCTGTGGTTGGACCCTTGATGTGGCTGGACCCTTGCTGTGGTTGCAGCATAGCTGTGGTTTGAACATTGTTGTGGTTAGACCTTTGCTGTGATTAGACGTTTCCTGTGGTTAGACCTTTGCAATGGTTGGACCTTTGCTGTGGTTGGACTTTTACTGTGGTTGGAGCTTAACTATGGTTTGACCATTGCCGTGGTTAGACTCTGCAGTGGTTAGGTTCCTGGGGTAGGTCCAACCACAGCAAAGGTCCAATCGCAGCCAAGGTCAAACCACAGCAAAAATCCAACTACAGCTAAGGTCTAACCACAGCAAAGGTCCAACCGCAGCAAAGTTCACAACCTCAGGAATGGTCGAACCACAGCTAAGCTCCAATCACAGTAAAGTGTAACCCCAACAAAGGTCTAACTACAGCAAATATCTAGACAAAGCAATGGTCAAACCACAGTAAAGGTGAAACCAAAGCCAAGGTCCAACCACAGCGATGGTCCGCAACCACAGCAAAGTCCAACCACAGCAAAAGTCCAACCACAGCAAAGCTCCAACCACCATTTGACCACTGCTGTGGTTGGAGCTTTTCTGTGGTTGGACCATGGCTTGAAAGGTGCTTGAAATGTTGCTGCCGTTGGAGGTTCTACAGTGGTTACAGCTTCTCTGCGTCTGAACCTTGGCTGTGGTTGGGCCTTGCATGATAACTCGTTGACCCTACACCACTATGAATCAAAACCGGCTGAGCAAAGCCAAGCTCTCACGTCTCACTCGGTTCGGTTGTGATCAAGTCTGTTGCGCTCACTAACACCTCGGGAAGCTCTCAAGCTCTTTTAGGAACAGCCAGAGTCAGGATTCGTACGGCCACTGATCAATGGATTTCCTGCCGTCTTATCATAGACACAGGTTTCGAACTCAATTTTATGACGCAGTCTTTGGCTAACCGCTTGGGAATCCCACTCTCAACGACTCAAGGTGTCCGGTGTGGGTCAAACTATAGTGAATCAACCTCAAGGTGTGCTTAGTAGCATTATTGTTCCTCATTACTATTCAGAACCCCAAATTGCCTTTGAAGCTGCACTTCGAATCTTCCCTCTATCTCGCATTACCTAAGCAGGTCAAACAAAGTTTCTCAGCTATTACATTAGCAGACCCTAATTTTGACGTCTCAGGTCCTATCGACCTTATCGATCGATCTTATTGCTGCCAAAACACGGGTCGCACCTTTGACGCGTCGAACGATCCCTCGGCTCGAATTTGGCTTGCCTTCTTTCCAGGTGGACAATACAGGGGTCGTTTGCCGCCAAAAAACTGGTACCTTTGCTGGGAAACTCCTCATTATAGCACTTTCTTCTCAATTATCTGTCCAAAAATTGACAATTTCCTCCCCCCCCCCCCATCGCGGAACACGATACTTCGTGCGCTGAACTTAAAACCTTTAGAAAGGTTAATTGTAAGTTATTTATCCCTAAAACTGGAACTTATGAGTTCCTATTTCTATCAAAAACTCATGGGCAAGTATACCTGCACACCAATTTAGTCAAATTATAGTTTTTTCGGCCCAAAAAAGGTCAATTTCATGCCAATAACTATAGCTATCCAACCAGTAAATGATCAGGAATGACCAATTTCCATCATAAACGTACACAACAATCTGGAACCTGTCTGGAAACTGTCAAGCTTGTCAGGACGAGCTTTTATGGATAAAAAATAGCCAATTCCATCCCCATAAAACCTTCAATTTATTCTAAAAATCCGAAGAGCCGAACACGTGATTTAGGCATTGCATTTGAAGGAAGTTGAGTCGTTGGGAAGTTTCAGACTGACTATAAAAAAATTAGAGGTTGATGGGGAGACTGTCACATTTTTTGTAAGTACTTAAAGGGGAAAGGTCACAATGGGCCAGTACATCGCACGAAGCTTATAATTTCTGATTATTTATTTAATTAATTAGCCCGTTAATTTCGCTAATTGTACCACACTCTACTCCACTTCACCATTAATAGTTTTCCCCAAGAGAAATCAATTATGCCTTGAAGCCTTTTCTCACATTTTATCATACTGCGTTGTAATCTGATTAAGCGCTTAGTATTAGTGCTAAATGAATAAACAGACCCGTAATTAGTCAAAAATCTATTTCACACCGCTCAGGCGCCCATTGTATTATCGGATCGGTAGGCTGCCGAGTCGAGCGTCACATTTTGTAAAAGAGTTTATATCCCTCCTTCAAACCCTTAAGGGGCTTTTTTTTTTTGTCTACAAAAACAAAAGAGGAGTGACATTTTACCCTGGACTGTTTTTAAAAAGGGCTGTGAGCTGTTAGGATTACTTCTCGAATTTCCTTTTTATTTTACGTCATCTTTTCTCTTTCGCTTATCTGAAACCCCCCACACTACCTTCAGAATTGGCCTTATTTTCGCGCAACCTCACCACCCTCCTCCACCAAATATCCAGTACCAAGAGCAGCGTTACATCATCGCCGTGAGAATATAAATATTCTCAGTGCTCCCTAGCTAGACGATGTCACTTTTCTATTCTCTTCATCGAGTTGACAGGTTTTTCTTTGCAGGGTAAACCACTGTTGTGATTCGTCAAAAGTGAGTCCAAATTATTATAGACATGACAAGTTCTCGTTGCCTGAATCCGTAATCCCGGATTCGTGGAGCGTCAGCGCCATTTGCCAAGTTTTCCACACCGAATAAACCATTAAAAAAATGAATTTCTTGTTTTATTTCAAGGTAGTATAGTGGACCCCTGGGGGGTTCTTCTGGAAGATGATTGATGAGAGTTGTACACCCTCCCCACCCCCACATTTCATAGATAGCAAAGTATGATTATGAAGAGTTGGTGTTAAAGTGTTTAATGATCTTTGGTCGAGCACTCGGAAGTAAAAGGAATAAAGCGGTGGCCCTTTACAATGGCAAACTTTATGTTTTATTTGTCTCTAAATAATCAAAATTAAATTAAACCTCTTGCTTCACGTTTAAGCGCCTCGCAACTATCTAAATGACATTTACAGCCAGCCAGATTCAACCAGTTGAGAATTCAAGGTAGAAATATCGTACACAATTTGCATGTTTCTTTGTAGAATTGCGTCCAAGGGGGTGTGCACTGTAGAGGTGCGTGCCATTGAAAAGTGAGAAGGGGGCGGCGAACATAATACCTATTTCAAACGGGAGGAAAACGGCGATGTCTCTTACATACAGAATTTTGTATATCAATGCGTGTAATTTATTTTGAAAAAGGACCCGAGGAGCGTCTGATTTGGAAGGCGTGAGAAGTTTAAGAGTGAAAATGTAAATAGGAGGATGCAAACGTGTGCGGCGGGTATAGCAAAGGGCCACCGTGTTTGTATTTGCAAGTCAACTCGCAGTTGTATCGAGAAGTACTAAAGTCTTACAAATTTTGTCCATTCCAGACGTGCACGGTGTTTCTGAAAAGCGAATTATCCGGAGTAAAATAAATGGATTTGTTGCTAAAAACCGAAAGAGTAAAATGTTCGAGCGGTTTCCGTAAACATTTCAACCGTGGAACTAGACGACAAACATTGGCACGGAAAAAAACACACATTTAGCTGGAAATTGTCAATAACGTAAAAAAAAACTGACAATTTCATAAGAATAGAATTTATTTCGACCCCATAGAAATAGTGTGGTGGCTCGAGGGGGGGTGGGGGTATGGGAGCCGATAAATTATAGTAAATTGAATCGTTTTATTTTAATATACTTCGATAAAACTTGATTGAAAAAAAAAAATGTGGAGAAGGTAATTACGAGGGATGACGATGCAACACTCCTCCCACGCTTAATTTTATTCCTGCCCTCATAACTCGTTATTCTGGAAGTACGCTGGCATACGTCGAGTTCTAGTGGAACGGCGCGAGCGTCAGTTGTTGATTTTGTTCAGGTGGATTCCGAGGTGGAGAAGTGGTTGAGTAGGCAAAGTTCGGATCCGAAGAAACTGCAGGACTACAAGGCGGTTGCTGTTCATAGTCATTGGATGGTGGTTGAAGTGACTGAAGAGTTAGGGATGCGTGCGGTCGAGGGACGTCCCGCGAGACGGACTTTACAATAGTTGGCGGGACGGGACGCGGGAAAAACCCTTTCCTGAGTTTTTTTTTTGTTTTTCACTAAAAAGGGAGATGAACGAGAGAAACAAAATAATCCGTCACTGGCGGACCTACACCAATCGGGGCCCGGGGCGGTCAGCTGTATGAGGCCCCTTGGTCTCCAGGATAAACAAGAAATACAATTTTTACGTAGCGTTAAACTAAGGCTGTTACCTTTATTTCAGCCACGGATTGTCATTATTTCTACCCTTTATCGTCCAATGAGCGATTTATGATGAGTTTAAACCATAAAATTGGCGAATTTCACAATTTTAGCCGCTAATGAGTGTTTTTTTGTCAATATTACCCGCGAATTAGTGCTTTTCTCAATTTTCGCCGCATGCAACGTTTTTCAAAATTTCAGCCGCAAAGTGTTTTTATCCCGAGAAAAAATGATTCATCTCGATTTTAGCAACTGATTGGTGTTTCTTGGGAGAGAGCGAAAACGTTCATTACGGCGGCGGTTCGTTAGCACTTTTTCTTAATTCGAGCTGAAAATTAGTGCTTATCAACATTTTTAGCCGTGAAAAAGCAGGGTTTTTCACCTTTTATGTTTACTATGAATTTGCGATTTCTCCTCAGTTTTGAGGCACACTGGGAAAAAGAGTCGGATCCGGAACTCGGTTGAAACAGTATTCTCGGTTGAAACAGTAGTTTCAACCGTTAAACTTAACCGTGAAAAAAAAAACGTCATTCTGTTAAAGACGGCTCCAACAGTTATTTGTTCGGTTAAGAGTGCAAACAACCGTCAAAAACACTCTGTTACCGTGTATGTAACAGACTTTTCTACACTTTCACGTGCTTAACCGTACAAACAAAGTCGGTTGAGCTGAAAACTTGTCGCCCAGCCCGTTTGAATAATGGTAAAACCGTGGTGAATGACCGTGTAACCGAGTTTAATGACAGTAAAACCGAGTTGAATGACGGTAAAACCGAGTTGAATGACGGTAAAACCGAGTTGAATGACGGTGAAATCAAGTTGGAATGAGGGAGAAACCGAGTTGAATGACGGTGAAACCGAGTTGAGTGACCGTGTTGAATGACGGTAAAACCGAGCGAAGTGACGGTAAAGCAGAATTCAATGACGGTGAAATCGAGCTGAATGACGGTAAAACCGAGTTGAACGATCGTATTACCAACCTGAATGAAGGTAAAACAGAGTTGGACGACGGTAAAACCGAGTTGAATGACGGTGAAATCAAGTTGGAATGAGGGAGAAACCGAGTTGAATGACGGTGAAACCGAGTTGAGTGACCGTGTTGAATGACGGTAAAACCGAGCGAAGTGACGGTAAAGCAGAATTCAATGACGGTGAAGTCGAGTTGAATGACGGTAAAACCGAGTGTAGTGACGGTAAAGCAAAATTCAATGATGGTGAAATCGAGTTGAATATGGCGATGTAACAGAGTTTAATGACGGCGTTACCGAGTTTAGTAACTGTAAAGCAGAGTTGAACGACGGTAAACCCGGCTCCATGGCCACTAATATCAAATGTACTGACGTTGTACTGTGTTGGCGGACGATAAAACCGATGAAATGAAATTTTAATTTTCTAAAACTTCCGGATCTTGCAACTTTCGCAAATTGCCCTGGGTCCCAAGTCACAATCAAAGAAAGCGGGATATTTTTCGATGAAGAACACACACAAAAAATGTAAATCGACTCAAACTCAATGCTCCCATCGGTAGCCTAGTATTTATTTTTATTTCATGAAAGCATTCAGATACATATAGATGTAACGTTACCCAAGAGGTCCCCTCCCCCATTTCATCATCCTATAAAACTCTCCTGTTCTGGCAGTCTTAGACAAGCAGTTTTTAACCGACTTCGCGCACTCGTAACTAGATACAACAACTAAGTAGACGGTTCAGTAAGGCAACCCTTAACCGTCAAAATTCTGTTGATTCAGGGTGCTCTATCGGTTGAAGCACTCCCTCTCTTTGTTTTTAGCGGCATCTGCAGAAAACGCGCAAGATCTGTCTTCCTCACTGCTCCCCGAAACTTCGCACTTCTCATTATTTAGTCCTCGCCTGCTGAAGTTGTTTCAGTCACTGTAGTCAGTGAAAGAGTTTTTTTTTGTTTTTTTTTTTTTTTTCGTGAAGTGATTTGAGTCGTGTTGAAACAAGAACTTGTGACTCCGAAAAACTATTTTACAAGAGTGGAAGCTGAGCGACTACCAGGGCTGGGCAGTAATTGAATTACATGTAATTGAATAACGTAATTCAATTACAACTAGTAATTGGTAATTTGTAATTGATAACAACACGCCATTGTATTTGATAATTTGTAATTAAAAGCACTTTTTCGAAGTAATTTGTAATTAACAATTACCAATTACATTTCCATCTTCAGAGCCAACATTACTTCGAAAACTCAGCGGGTACTATTTCGCGCCTTACTTGGAGCTTTTGGAGGAGTTTTTGCATGAAATTCTCTGAAAAAAAAGAGTTTCAAAGCAACGAGCGATATCCTCGAGCTTAGGGTTGCCAATTTGAAATTTGAGAAAAACGGTACAAAAGTTTCAAAGATCGAAACCCCAAACCAGTGGCGTAAGTAGGAATTTGTCTTCGGGGGGGGGGGGGGGTGAGGATCAGATTGAAATCTCGTAAGGTTGAAAGGAGGCGGGTAATTTCACATTTTAGTCATCATTCCATCCAGCCAGCACACTCTTGAATCTGGACATCTTGCTGGCCTCATCATAGCCTCAATCTCTCAGTTAAGGGCGATTTTTGGACTCTACCCGCAAATTAGCGCTTTTCTTCATTTTGGCCGAGTGTATCGTTCTTCTCAATTTCAGCCGCAGATTAGCGGTTTTGCCCCACCCCCTTCCATAGCCATGAATTTGCGCATTTTCTCAACTTTAACAGCAAAGTATCGTTTTTATCCTGAGAGCGATGTTTCTTAGTTATCCACGTTTTCCTCAATTTCAGCAGCATATTACCGATTTTTTAATCTTTTTACCAGGGGATTAGCACTTTTCTCACTTTCAGCTGGAAATTAACGTTTTTCTTTAGTGTTTTCTTCAATATTAGCCGCAAAATAGGGGGACTTTTCACGAATTACGATGTTTTTGTTTCACCATACGCAATGCATGAGCGATTTTCCTCAGTTTACTCGGAAACTAGCGGTTTCTTCACCTATTGCCACAAATTGGCTTTTTTTTCCATTTCAGCCTGAAAAGCTGCCTTTACAATCCGCAAATTGGCGTATATTCAGTTTTTGGTGGAAAAATAAGAATTTTTCTCAATTGCAACCGCGAATTAGAGCTTTTTTAAATTGTAGCGGTGACGTGTCGTGGCGTTTCAAACCTGTGAATTAGTGAATTTTGTCAATTTCAGTCACAAATTGGCGTCTGGCGCGATTCCAGCTGTAAATTGGCGATTTTTTCCATTCTTAGCCGCGAATTAGCAATTTTCTCAATTTTTATGCTTAAAATTAACCTTTCTCTTAATTTTGACCAGGCTGATTATTTTATTTTCTAAATATTACCCGCAAATTAGCGGGTTTCACATTATACCACCGCATTAGCAATTTTATAAAACTTTTATAGATATAGATTATTGCTTCTTTTCAGTTCTAGCCGTGAATTAGCGTAATTTTTAACATTGTACTATAGCCATGCACGAATTTGCCATTTTTCTGATTTTAGCCACAAAAATGCCTTCAGAAGGTACGAATTTAAATTAAAAATGTATTTTTTTTTTCAAACCAAAAAATTTACATCTATCCATCATTTTCTGTCAAAAAATCATCATTTTTAAATTATAAATTTCACGACACTTAATTCGTGAATGATTCATGTTTTTCAATTTGAAGCGAATTTTCGCTTTTTCTAAATTTTAGCAGCGTGGTAGCATCTCCTACGCAACCCGTGCATTATCTACTGAATTTTGTCAATTTTTGCCAAGAATCGGCGTTTGATTCAATTTAAGCTGCAAATTAACAATTTTTTCCATTTTTAACTGAGAATTAGCACTTTCCCCCAATTTGAACTGAAAATTAACGTTTTTCTTAATTTTAGCTGCGCTAATTGGTGATTTTTTCAATTTTTGCCGCGAATTAGTGGTTTTGTTCATTTTGTATCCGCGAATTAACGTTTTTTCATAACTCTATATCTGCAAATTGCAAATTAAAGATTTTTCCCAATTTTAGTGTGAAATAGCGTTTTGTGCTAATTTTGCGTCCATTCAGCATCCTATTCCCTTTTTCATACGCGAGTGGGCGATTTTACGCCATTTCAGTTGTAAATTTGCCATTTTTTGCCAATTTTAACCTGAAAGCGTCTTTTATTTGTCAATGTTATAGCGTGTTTTCTCAACTTTACACAAAACTTTTTGCGTTGATTTTCACAATTTATTCGTAGAATGGCCTCCATGTACCGGGAATCAGCGATTTTTGTCTTATTTTTAGTCTGGACGTTGCATCGCGAGTCCACGAATCAGCCATTAGCGAATTAGCCAAATTAGCAAACCATGACTATCCGGGGTTCCCCGTGACAGTTCGCAGGCTGGGATGTTAGCAATTTTGACCCCGGACATTTCGCAACCCTACTCATGCGACGCGTTTGGCATCTTGGGGCTATGCTGTTCCTGCTTCCTATCTCAAAGATCTGTTCTGACGTTCGATTGTTGGCTGGACGCACTCAAAAAATGACAGTGAACAAGAGCAAGACGCTTGCGTGTCCCACAAATCCAGCTCTTGGGTAATTGGTAATTGAAAAAGTAATTCAATTACAGTAATTGTAATTTGTAATTATTCGTGGAAGTGAAAAGTAATTGGTAATTTGTAATTAATCCACTTTTTTGGAAGTAATTTGTAATTTGTAACTAATTACTCAAAAAGCTGTAATTTGCCCACCCCTGGCGACTACACGATTGACAATATCCTTTTCCCAACAATTTGTCATCTTTACTTATTGAAGGAAGAAATGAATTGTTTGTGACGACAAGAAATTTTTCCATTTAAAAGGCACGTGGTGAATTTTCTACTAATTGTTTTGTACTATGTTTGAATATATTTCGTGTTTCTTCTTTCACGACTTCTTCTGAATTTACGTTCATCCCATTTCCAATTTTAATCTTTTTTGACCAATAACAGAATTTCAGAACACTCACTTTCACGGTAACTCAAATTTATTTTTTAGGGTCTCAAACGGGCCACAAGAAAGGCTGAACCGACCGTCGAGAGAAATCAGGATTTGAAATGGAAATTTAATCTGCGCTTTACCTCTGACGCTCGGCTCAACCATTTTTTGCGGCAAATTTGGCCGTAAAGAATCAGTAAGGCTAACCGTGAAAAGTGGAAGCACGTACCGAGAAAGTCGGTGACAAATTACCGTTTGTACCACAGTACAAACCGGTATATTTTACCGTATGCCGACGGTAGTATATACCGTTATTTCACGGTTGACACCAGACTCAAGACGGTATTTCTTAACCGAGTAGAGATACCTGTTTTACCGTTGAGTAACCGTTGATGCAACCGTCATGACAGTAGAATTTTACCGTTTTTTTTTCTGCTGATGTTACCGTATAATATCCAAAATTCGGTTCGCCACTACCGTAAACACACTGTTGGACTAACCGCCTGACACGGCTGTGATTACCGAGTATACGGTCAGCTTTCACCGATGTTAGACAGTTGCTGTAACAGACAAGGGAGTTGTGGGTCGGAAGAATCTACCGTAAAGTAACGGTTAGAGTTAACCGTCTAGTGACGGTTCATTCAACAGATATGTCTCAACTGGCAGGGATCATTTGTTTAACCGTGTTTGTGGCTTGACCGTCAGACTCGGTTGCAAACATTTTACCGACAATAATGCGCTAACCGAGTGCATTTAACCGTGTCAAGCTTGTCGGTAGACTTTACCGACTCATGACGGTTGCAAACATTTTACCGACAACATGCGTTAACCGAGTCAAGACGTGCATTCAACCGTATCAAGCTTGTCGGTTGACATTACAGACTCGTGACGGTTGCAAACATTTTAGCGAGATTTCTCGGTTAAAATTAACCGAGAAAGTGCCTCTTTTTTTTCCGAGTGCATGAATTGACTTCTGTAGCCAGAATTGGCATAGGTAGGTACTTCAATTTAAACACAAATTTCATTTTTTTCTATTAACCCTTTAACGCACAACAGAGTTTTGTAGGAGGATCCTGTATGCTTGGTGGTTACCTCTGTTGACCAACCCGTTTTGCTCCCGAGTGGACAAAGCTGTTTTTGCCAGGTATTCTCATTTTCCCCCACTTTTCTTGCTCAGCTTACATTATTAAACATAAAAATGGAAATCTGGCAAAAGATTTCAATTTTTTTCTCAATAATTTAATTTACGTCATTTTTGACATAAAGAATATCATTTGAAAATAATTCCCATGGAAAAAAAGTCTGATGTTCTATCAAATTTTACGTAAAATCATTGTTCAAGAAGGAATTATCTGGAAAAAGATAAAAATAATTGAAACGAGCTGTACCAAGTCCAAGTACGGTTTCCCAAACGCTCTCTGGTTACTTCAGTAAACCACCCTTGCAGGTTTGAGCCTATCTGTCGGTCTGGTACCAACCTAAACATTTTTTATAAACTCGTTCATTCCTATCAGAAGCAGTTTGCCTCCCTGTTTCTTCGCGCCATACCTCTTCCTTTTTACACATCGATGTTTGTAAGCGGTTAACTCTGGTGACCACCAGAGAAATGCATTGGCGCTTCTTTTTTTTAATTTTTGTCACAAATAAATAATTGCTTTCAGATGCCGAGAACTGGAGTAGGTAATTTTCAATTTTGAGTAATTACAGAAAATTTGCTGTAGTTGTGAGCTTTGCTGTGGTTGGACCCTTGATGTGGTTGGACCCTTGCTGTGGTTGCAGCATAGCTGTGGTTTGACCATTGCTGTGGTTAGACCTTTGCTGTGATTAGACGTTTCCTATGGTTAGACCTTTGCTGTGGTTGGACCTTTGCGGTGATTTGACTTTTACTGTGGTTGGAGCTTAACTGCGATTTGACCACTGCCGTGGTTAGACTTTGCAGTGGTTAGGTTCCTGTGGTAGGTCCAACCACAGTAAAGGTCCAATCGCAACCACAACTATGGTCCGCAACCACAGCCATGGCCAATATAAATTATATAAATACAATAAAAACCACAGCCACAAATAAATAATTGCTTTCAGAAGCCGAGAACTGGAGTAGGAAATTTTGAATAATTATAGAAAATTGTCTTCAATTCAGCTGCGAATTAGCGCTTTTCTCAATTTTGGCAGGAGATTAGCACATTTATCAATTCGAACTGAATACTATCGTATTTATTGGCGTTTTAATTCCACAAATTAGGGATTTGTCTCCATTTTTGCCACAATTTGGGTTCTCTCGATCCCAGCTTTTTAGGGGTTTTCTTTATATGAGCCGGAATATTTAGTGATTTTCTCAATATTAGCTGTGAATTATTTGCGTATTTTTACATTTCGGGCCCGCATTTTATTTTTTTATGGAGCACAGTCTGCACTTTTTCGTTTCTCAGTTTTAGCTTCAAAATATCCTTCAGATGCTACGGATTGGCGTTTTTTCAATGTTATCCGCGAATAAGTGATTTTTTTCACATGTATAGCACTCTAGCGGTTTTTTTTTGTTTTTTTTTTTCACTGAAGCTGTAAAATAGCGTCAACACACAACGAACTGGCAATTATTTCTAAATTCTGAAAAGTTGCATCGAGAAACCACAAATGAACGCGTTTTCACAGTTTTAGCCTCGAATATTAGCGCTTGTTCCAAACTTTTGGCCGCCTACTTGCCCCTACGTCGGCACATTAGATCGCCTTCTCAGTTTTATTTGCTTATGAAATTTGCTAAGGAAACTCAGCCAAAAAATGCGTGACGGGACGGGACTTTTCATTTCCCGTCCCCGCGCGCTCCACTACTCAGAGTTCCCGAGGACATCTGAAGGTCGATTGTTTGAGGACGATTTGTTTTATGAGCTTCTTCTGAATGAGTGTCTTTGAATTGAACTTTCTCTTATACTTCGGACAGGAGGAGTTGATTTACGCGGGGATGTGTTTTGAACACAAATCCATTGTCCAGTTTCACGAGGTAGTGCAGGTGACCGACTGACCGTACTTTTTTATTATTGAGCCTAGTCTCCATTGAGACCGGTTGTTGGAGTGATAACGAGCTTGGACACGCTCTCTCACGCTTAATTGGTGAGCAGGCGATGATTCGAGTGAAGACTTGTGGAAGACGTGAGGTTTAAGCGCGTTTAGGGTTGATGCGAATTGACCGATTCAATAATTTCTCGGCGGGAGTAACGCCATCTGCTGCTCGATAGCGGAAGAGTATTTAGCGGATAACCGATGTTTTAGCGTTTGTACGTTCCTCTCAGCTAGACCGTTTGAATGCGCAGTGGCCTGGAGCGATGAATTTTTGAAAATTTCCGGAAAGTGTGCAGAATGAATGGAACGTTTTGCTCGTTAAAATCGGAGTATTGTCGGAAAATATCACGTCTGGAAAACCATATCGTGAAACATGTCCTGGAGAATTTCAATACATGAAGAAGAAGTGGGATCTGAGACAGAAATCGCTACTTCTTTCCATTTTTGCTGTCGACCACAAATGGTGTCGACAATGGCCTTGAAGTGGATGTGGACTATGCTTGGGTTGACACGCATTGCTCGCAACTTTATTGATTGCTTTCCAATTCACGTGGCGGCAGTTCGATAAGGACAAGAAGTGGTTAAAGAGTCTTCGCGACGATCACTCGCGAGGGCCTTTGAAAAGAATCTTCGCCATTTGTTTTGTCAGATCACTGTCGGGATTTCGTTTGCTTCGAAGGTTTTGAAGAACGATTTTGCGTTATTCGTCTTCTCGAAGGGATTTGTAGGTCAGACATTCACTGAATTACAGGGGACGCATTTTTTCAGAGTTTGAGGTTGACTTTGAAGTTCAGTACCAAACCGATTTTCTCTTAAAAACGTCGGAAAGTTGTGTTATTGTCTGGTCGAGAGTGTTAACGGCGTGAAATCCTTACTGTGTAGTCTTCAGGAGCCGCGATTTGCGTAGTTTTTTATATTTTAACAGCAAAATAACGTTTGTCGACACTCCAGCTCGTCTTCTCAATTTTATCGGTGAAATAGCGATTTGTCTACAATTTAGCCGCGAGTTAACGATTTTTCTACATTTTTGCCGCGAATTTGTGTTTTTCCTTATTTCAGCCGCTAAATGAGCGATTTCCACGCAGTTGCTATGAGTGAGAGTTTTCCCCCAATTTTCGCCAAGAATTAATGTTTCTCATGAATTTGATCCACGGATTAGCGGGCTTTTCTCATTTAGCCGCGGGTTAGCGTTTTCACTTTCAGTCACGATGTTATCTTTAGGAGCCGCAAATATGCATTTTCCCTATTTTTACCGCGAATTAGCGATTTTCCCACACTTCAGCGCTTCTTCTCAATTTTATTTACGGTGAATTATAGCGACTTTTCTCCCGTTTAGCCGAGAATTAGCGATTTTTCTCCATTTTGGCGACTTTTCTCAATTTTTTTTTTCAGTTGAATTTTTTGTCTCTTTAATTAATGAGCGCTCTCTAATTAATGAGTGCCTTTACTAATTCCATCGTGAATTTGTGATTTTTCTAAATTTTAACCACAAATTTGCATTTTCTTTCAATAATTTTAGCCGCAAATTTGTTTTTAATTATATTCCAGGAATTATCCATTTTTAACCATTTTTGCCGTGGAAAAGCGTTTCATCCAGCAAGTTATAACGATATTTCTCAATTTTAGCCAGATTCAGCGCCCATTTTCAATTTTAAACGCGAATTGGTGCGTTTTCTCGCATTTACTTCCGAATTAGCGATTTTCTTCAATTCTAGCCACGGGCTAGGGGGTCGTGAACAGCAGTTTAGCCGTAAGCTATGACCACTATACTCAGCGATTCAGCAGGTTTTTCTCAAGTTTGGTCTGAAACTTGCTTCGAGAAACAGCGAATGAGCGTTTTTTTCGCATTTTTAGCCATGAATATTAGCTCTTTTTCCAACCTTCTCGCACTTCAGAGTGCGCCTTTTCAATTTCAGCCGCCTGAATACCTATACGTTAACTACAGAGATCAGAAGTTGTCTCCAGAAGGCGCCATTTAGTTCATTTCTGAATTTCAGCTACCAGAATAGCGTTTGCGTTAGGCTGAATCGAATTTTAATCAAAAAAATTTGCAGGACATCTTTTAATGCTCTATCCTCCTAGTCGGAAGGAAATTCGAACTGAAATTCGTAGAAAGAAGCCAAATTCCCGCCCAACCGTATATCCAAGATTCCGTTTCACCAGCTGCTTCCCCCTACCCCGCACTGCGGAGTGGTTGAGTCGCGGGGAAGACCCTTCCGAAAACTTCGCCTGATAGAGCAACGTTGATGTGAATGATGAACGAGCTGGATGAAATATTGCCTCTCCCCCAATCTTAGGGCCAGTAATAAATGCTTGGGACTTATTTGGCCAGGGTGACCAAATTAACCTTGCCACCCGCCTGGAGAAAATCCCTAGTTCAATCCTGTGCTACGTCCTGGATTATTCCCCATCTCTGTGTCAACCCTGTGCACAACCCAACCAAGAAGATTCGGCAGCGTATTAGCCTTTGTCCAAAAATTCAAAATATCTACACAAAAAAAGCAACGATTATAAAGCCCTCAAGAAACGTGACAACATTGCCGATCAGTTCAACTTGCGTCATGCTATCCTAGAGTGAAGAAAAAAAGTGATTTAATCGATCTCTCCACTCTATAATACGCCCCCTTACACGAGTCGTCGAGAGTTCAGCGTTAACCACCGTCCTATGGCTAGAATTTCCAGAGTTCCGAGAAGGGAGGCTTATGGTGCTGATGGATGAGTTCGACGGGTGGGAGGGTGATTGAAGGAATTAATTCGAATTTTTCCTCTCCTCCCAGAGCAGTAAAATGTTGTTTTATTATTTTTTTTTTTTTTTTAAGTTTCCTGCACGAAGTGTCGACCCCCAACCCAACCCACACTTTTCAACACCAAACCTTCTGCAAACTAGAAATGAGTTTCAAACGTTTTACTTTTTTCCTTTCCTTTGGACCCGTTTTTCTCACAAGTCCAGACAATTTTCCAGTTCGCAAATTAAATCAAGGAAAACTCTTACAACTAAACTGTCACCGAAGCGAAAACTTGAGAAGGAGTTGGCTTTAAATTAATAGCATCAGGCGGTATTGCGTACGAATCTTATAAGAGGTAGAATTCGTACTAAAATCTGTCACTTTTGGTTCACTGTACGGTTGAACTTCCCTCCCTCGTCCCTCCTCCTATTCTAGAAGGGAACCATCACCCCCCACTAACCCCTCACCGTGCAAGTACTCCATTAGTAGGGGCTCTAATTGTGGGCTCAATAGGAACGTCTTATTGCCCCAAGGGCTTTGAATGGTTTTTTTTTTTTTTCAATTTGGTTTACTCTTTTTAAAAGCCTTTCGTCTCTTTGTTTTATAATTGAATTTCCTGTGAAAACTAGGCCGTAAGAAAAAACTAGAGTTTTCCGATTTTTCCCCCAGTTTCAGAGTTGAGTATTACAGTTTTTTTTCATTTTTATTAGGTAGATTGATAGCCCAAGGATTCCCTTTCATTCCCTCATTTTATTTTGGTATGCCCCTATCTTCCATTTCATGGTTGAACGACCTCAACTTTATCCTTAAAGAACCAATTTTTCATTCTTTGGTCATAAAAGTGCCAATTTAACAAAATGACAAATATTTTACCTGTGGTTGGAAAGGTTAGCATCGCCATTATTTTCAATGATAAAGACGTGCCCCATATTTTTCACTTTTCTATAGTTCCTTTTTACTTTGAAATTTGGAGCTCGCATTTACCAGCCCTTGCAACTTTGTTAGCAAAGTATAGAAGGTCTCACCCTCTTCAGATTATTCCACTAGAGATAAGAGTCTTTCCGTCATCAACCCTTGAGCGAGTTGCATTGCTCAGGCTATAAAACGTCAAATCGGATAATTGTATTATTTTTTAATATTTCCATCTGATCACTTTTCCAGTCTTCTGGAAAAGTAGAAAAAGGTAATACGATAGTTTTCAAATTAGCTCTACATCAAGAAATGCCTTCCCCTCTCGACAGTACGTCTCCCTCTATCGCCGAGTGATATCACCCTCGAAAACCATCATCATCAATCATTCAGCGGGTTTTCCTCGAGGTTTTTCGAGAGGATTGAACGAGCCTGACAAGGCAAAAGTCAAAAAAGAGGTAGCAAGGTAGAAAAAGAGAACAAATCTGGCTTGAAACCAGACCTTCCTTCTTTCTTTTTCTTTTTTTTTTTTTTTTTTTCATCTCGTTAGACAGATTCAATTCGAATGTTCAACTCTTCCTCCCCTCGCCGCGGTTGCAAAGTTTTTTTCCTGATGGGTATCTTCTTTTGTGGTGCATTGAAAAGAAAACGGGAATAAAAAAAAAAAAGTGCGCGCCAGCTCCGACGCGCGTTTAGAGCTCACTGCTTTTGGTGGCCAGCAGGCCTCTAATAATGTATATTTGCTAACTAGATTCTCGACGATCTTTTGAGCAGTGAAAAAAAAACCACAACGACCTCATTCCATCGACTCAATATGCCGAGCTCATCAAGCATTTTATCAAGTATAATCTATTTTTTTTTTTTTTTTTCAGGAACCTAACAACAGAATGAACAATTTTTTCCAAGGAGTCCTGACACAAAGATAACCTGTCACATTTTTCACACGAAAAAAGTCAAAAACTTTTCAAGTACATTATCAGGCCACCAAAATTAGTGAACTCCAAACGCGTGTTCTTGTCCTAACTGATGTAGAGCGTTTTTCCTCATTTTGGCTACGATTTGTTGAATTATGGTCATGAAATACTGTTTTTTTTTCATCTTCAAGCGCGCAGAAACCAGGAATCAGCGTTTTATCTCTTATTTTTTTTAGCTATGAATTACGTTTCTCAATTTGAGCCGCGAATGAGCAATTTTGTTCACTTTTGGTTCATGCCATGAACGGTGCGTATAGATCTTTATACATTTTTGGCGTGAAAGGGCCACCCTAAACCGTTAATTAGTTAATATTTCTTAATTTTAACCTCAAATGAGCGCTTTTTTGGAATTTTCTTCCTAAATTTATGAACATAAGACCTAAAAACCCTTATTTTTCCATCTTTAAGCATTTCAGGGGCCTCCTCAGAGGAATCTGGTTGCCCCTCTCGCCACTATCACGGCACGATTCTCATTATTACTTATTTGACGGATTGAAATTGTTGCTTTAAAGGCAAGTTCGTGGCTCAAACTGAGAAAAAGCGCATTTTTTTTTTGAAACAACGCTCACGGGTAGGAGGACTGCCTCCCCAGCTCGGAATCCTGGGTCGATTTCTTGGCCTTAATTCGGCCAAGACCGGTAGACTTCGGCTTGGAAGACCGAGGTGCGTTCCCCCAGAGGTGTGTAGACAGCCTCCATTCGGGTTCCACCCCGTACACCCCCGCACCGGTCCCATTATTCGTTTTAGAACCGTATTTAAACAACAACACCGCTCCTTGTGATTTCTTTTCACCGCCTGCCCCACACCGTACACAAGGCGGGCGGAGAAGGGACAGCGTTCGCCGAAGTTTCTGGGCATGATATCCGGCATCACGCCCAGCACTGGGTCCCGAACCGTGTCCAAGATTCCAGTATGGGCCCTTCTGGAATTAAGATTCCCACCCATTCATAAATCACCCCATTTATGCCTTAGGGCCGACATTGCCGCCGCTCCCTTGATGAAGACGTCAACGGAAGGGAGTCCCGTCCGTCCGTACCTCCATCGTGGCAGTATAAGTGGAGTGCATAGCCCCAGTGACCATCAGGCACGCCTGTCTCTAAACACCAGTGAGGGTATTTTTGGCCCCCACTTGTTCCACCTTGTGTCACCAGACCACTGAGCAGTATGTCAGTGCGGGTGTGACTATCACCGTATTATAGCCATAGGACCATTATGTGGCTTCAGTCCTTAAGTTTTGCCGCAGGAATTTTTCGTCTTCATAAGCAGCATTTTACCCCTGTCGGCAACTTTGCCCAGGTGCTTGTTCCAGGTGAGTGTGGAGTCCAGGGTTACCCTCCAGGTACTTCACTTCCCTCCGAAGAGATAGCCTGGTATCGTAGACCAGAGGTTCTTTAAAGTCCCCCAAATTCTTCTTTCTAGTGAAGACCACTAGGTTGGTCTTGTCAGGGTTTACATTCAGCCCTTCCTCCCCACACCAGTCATTTCACTATATTCAATGCTGACTGAGTCAAGTCGGACACCACCCCGACATGTCGCCCTCTAATGACGATGATAATGTCGTCCGCGTATCCCTGGACATAGAACTTGTTATCAGCCAACCGCACCAATAAATAATTCGGTCACCATGCCCCACATTCGGGGTGACAAACCCCCCTCCCCCTTGTGGGCACCCCTTCTTTACAGCCACACTCCCCAAGAAGCGTGGAGGTAACTGCTCTGCTTTCAAGCAGCTCCCTCAATCACCTAACAATGGTGGTCGCAGATGAAATGACATTCTGCAGCTTCAATGACCGAGGATGTAGAGGTATTGTCAAAGGCACCCTCTATGTGCAGGAAGATCCCCACCGATAGTTCCTTGTGCTCTAGAGTGTCCTCCAGCCTAGCAACCAGCTGGTGTAGTGCAGTTTCGCAGGACTTGCCCTGCTGGTGGGCAAATTGACCTGGGTGTAAGAGGGCAGCTTTCCTAGATATGTCTATCCACCAGTTTTTCCAACGTCTTCAAACGAAAAATGTTAGACATATGGGTTGATACGCCTTAGCCAGCGCATGTGACGGGTGCCCCGGCTTAGGAATGAACACGACCCGTGCTTTCTGCCACACTTCAGGGATTCTGCCAATTGCCAGGCAAGCCCTGAAGATGCATCACAGTCGTATGGCGACCTCCGGCCTTCCCTCCTGCAGGAGTTTGGGAATTATGCCCTCCAGTCCAGGAGCTTTGAAGAGGGGAAAACGAGCCAATGGCCCACTGTACCCTTCCAATTGTTACCACCTCCCTAATAGCCACATGCCAGTCCACTCTGGTCGCCCTCCTACGCGAGGGCTCCAAGGGTGGAATGGACGATACCACCTCCACGGGCTCCCGGGAAGTTCACCCCATCAGGGTCACCAACGTTTCCGATGCCGTCGTAGTATAACTACCGTCCACTTTCATCAGTGTGCCAACGGGGATTCAGTGGGTCCTTGGAGAGAAGACACTGAAGACGAGCCACCTAGGAGCCTTCTCACAAAATCCCCTCCAGGACGCCCTCTTCGAGCTTTTCAGCCCCCACCGATACTCCGCCAGCTTGACCCTGGTAGGCCTCGCACTGCCCGTCGCGGACTGCTCGATTAAACAGCCTCAGAGATGATTTTCTCAACCCCTCGAGCTCCTCATTCCACCAGGGAACACTCCTGGTCGATGAGCGCGAGTTCAAGGGAGTATTTGCTTGATACGAGGTTACAGCACCTCCTGTGCTGCTCCCTCAATATCATCGCCATCTAGTAGTTCTATCATTCTCCCGAAACCAAGCCTCCCCAATCCGTCTTACGAGGGTTGTAGGATGTCTCGCGTATCCTCTCCATCCCCCGGATCTTCACGATGATATACCTGTAGTCCGAGAACACACACCAGTTTCTGACCCTACCGGCCAGTAAGGAAGTGGAGAGGGTCCTAATGAGGACCTCCCTCCTACTTGATGTTACAAAGGTGGGCTTATTGCTCATGTTCAACACGGATAAATCAATAGTTGCCAGGTACTCAAATAAGGACTCACCCCTGGAGTTTGTGCTGGTGCTGCCCCATGCCAAGTGATGGGCGTTAGCATCCACACCGATAAGCAGTTGTTCGCCATTGCGTCTGCAGGCGCCGAGGCCGCAACAAGCTGCTCCCTCATGGCCCCCTCCTATAGTAACTGGGGAAAAGCGCTAGTTCGTAGCTGAAAAGCGAAAAAAATTGCTAATTCAAGGCTTTAAAATTAAGAAGAAGTGCTAATTGAATGAAATTAAGAGAAATCGCTAATTCGCGGCTAAAATGGTTGAAAATAACCGATAAAATTGAAGTGAGGAAAAACGCTACTTCGCGGTAATCGGTAAAAATAGAGATAATGTCAATTCGTGGCATCTTTGGCAAACTTCTCTCCAAAAAGTGAACAAAATCGGTAATCCTCGGCCAAATTTAGAACACGCGTTAGGTAATACGCAGATAAAATTGTGGAAAAACTCTAATTCGTGTCTGAAATGTAGAGAAATCCATAATTAGCGTAAAAATTAGGAAAACCACTAATTTGCGGCTAAAATAAAGATGGGGGGGGGGGTTAATTTGAGAAATTTGACCTATTCACATAAACCTAAGAAAATGGCAGGCCGTGGTATCCCGAGACAACTTCAAAGCCAATCAGGAAAAAGCTCTATAATCTACGCTAAAAATTGATAAAAATCGCTAACTCGACGCCAAAATGGGGAAAAATCGCAAATTGACAGCCAAAAGAGAGACAACTCGCGTATTCACGGCTAAAATGGGGGCAAATAGCTAATTCACTGATGCAATGATTTTGTGGTGACACGTCAGGCGACCTATTCGGTAAAATTTGGCGCCTGCGCTGTTATATCCATCCGTCTTCTCCGGATTGGAGCATTATGTTTTTAGACAAGACGGGAGGATAGCGCCGGCACAAAGTCTTACCGAATTGGGCGACTGCTTTGGCGTGAAATCGTCTGGTCGTTTTGGTGTAAAACTTCTTACATGTGATCAAATAGTCAGTGTAGTGGTAAAATCTTCAGTATTGTGGTAAAATCGGCCAATTCAGTTAAACTTAGCGCCGGTGCTATCCCACCATTCTTGTCCAAAAACATAAGCGTTCCAATTCGGAGATGACGGTGGATAGCGCCGGCGCTAAATTTCACTGAATAGGTCGCCAGGCGTCTTATTCACTAAACGTTAGCGCCGGCGCTATCCACCCGTCCCCTCCGAATTGGAGCATATATGTTTTTTAGACGAAGCGGGGTATAGCGCCGGTGCTAAGTTTCACTGAATAGGCCCCCAGGGTCGTCAGTTTTGGCGTAAAGTCATCCGTTTGGGTTCAAACCACCAGGTTTAGGGGTAAAATCGTCGTCAGCTTTAGTGTATAACGTGAGTACACTCTTTATTTGAGGGCTAAGCGCTGAGCCCTTCCTACAAGTATGAATATTTATGTGGAAACCGTTGTCAGTTTGTGGACATACGATCATAAATAGAAGGCTGCAGCGATAGTTTCCCAGGGGAAAGAATGTTTTAAGACAATATTTGACGATTTAAAACGCCTATATATCTGAGTAGATGAACTACTTGTTATATTGCTGGGGTCTCTGGTGCATCTTACATTTTTTGCCCACCCCCAGACCAAGGGCTGGCTACGCCCCTGATTAAAAGAATGTTTTAACTCAATAAATTCATCTAAATTTAATGGGAAGTGATTTATTTCAAGTTGAAGGGAGTTGTGGATCTACACGGCCAATTGGTGTTGTTCCCCTGCTTATCAGTTGTGCATTAGCGTTTATCCAGCTAATTTTTCGCGTGATTTAGCTTCGACGCCCCTAGGAAAGATGATCCACAAGCGGGAAACCGTATTATGATCATCTAATCGACATGTAACAATTTTCCAATTGCCGACAGCAAACGGATTTTATTTTAATTTTTTTTTTGTGTGAATAATCGTACATTTCAATCACACGTCGCTCGAAATCGGCATCACTTTCCCTCGTTGAGATTTTTCTCTAGTCTACATGGGCCACCCACCGCACTTTCGTCTTGGGGATAAATGTATTTCACTCCCCAGTCCGCCCCAGTCTCAAAAAACCCAACAGGCCGCCGTAAATTGCAAAAAAGGAGTAAACTCCAAAAATCCTAGGGACTTGAAAAATGACATTTCTGAATAATTAATTTGTTTTAAACGCTCCGGATGTTCTATAATGCGCGCAACAGTTCAAATAAAAGGCAAGACGTTCAGATTTCAGGAGGTATATTGGCTATTGTGAGCGGAATTTGGTTTAGTTCTGATCCCTCGCTCCTTCCCCCTCACACCATGGCTCACCACGTCAAATTGTAAAAGAAGAAATGGGTCACTGGTTTAATGGAGTGGGTGTTACGTTGCCTTTCATCCACGCACGTTCCAAAAAAAAAAAAAAAAAAAATAAGAAGCCGCAAAATTGTTCGGACAATTCGAAAAACGCCTCTCTTTTTATAATGCGGCATTTATGAGTCGGTTCGGTTTATTTTAGTTGCCCTCTCCCTCCAATTCGATAAGTTATTTCTTTGGCCTACTGATCCCCTCCCCTTTTACGAGGATGCCCCTCTTAAATATTAATATTAGCCTTAGTGTGACATTGGGGAGCTTCTTCATTGTTTATACCCGCGTTCATATTCCTCTTTCAGACCCCGTTGGTTTTCAAAACGAAATTAGCTTTGGGTTTAATTAATTCTTGATGAACTATGAAAACACCTGAACGATAATAACTCGCGATACAACTACACCCTAATTGGCCATTCGTCAAAATGTTTAAATCACGATTTTGATGACAAACACGAAGGGGAAGAGTAGTTTTACCTTCCCATCCCATGAGACAACATTGTTAGCGTTAAAGTTTACGTTAATTAATAGAAATTGAGTGAGAACGAAGCAAAATACTCAACAGCGGGGGGGGGGGGAGAAATCCCAGATCCACCGCAGTCAAATCAAACAATGTTACCTAAAGAGATTTCAAACCTTCGTGCGAATTGTTAATTAAGCGCACACGGCCGTCATCAGTGAAAACGATACTCAGCGAGTCGTGAGTTGCATTTCCGAAAGATACAAAGATAGTTGTTTAAGTCCCCCACCTCCAACTTCACCCCACTCGTATGCAACAAGGAATGGCTGCTTGCAGGTGGGGGGGGGGGGAACGCAGTTTTAAGATGCACTGTAAAACAAAACAAACTCTTCAAGGTCTTTTTGTAATTATAATTAGGCGACTCTTGAGAGCTCAACTTTGATCCGGAAATAGAAAAGACGGAGGATATTAAAGCAATTTGTAAACAATTAATTTGTGTTTCTCGAGTCAATTAAAATCGTATGCGGGGAAACCACATTAAAAGCCACAACTGAGTACATAATTATTTATTTGTTCTATATTGAAAATTTCATTTCAAGGGGTAAATTGGGTGAAGGGGTTCAATTATCTGTGCTATTTACGGAAGCCTTATCAAAATTAGGAAAGGCCTTTGTCTTTAGATTATTAATGAGAAACGATATAGGAGAAGCGTTAATTTGAGATGCGGAACGATGGGAAGTAAGAGTTTTATGGTTGGATGGGGGGGAAGGGGTATGCATCAAGATTTTATGGTTGCGCCTCAGTGACGCCTTTAAAGCCACCGGTTTTGCTATCGCCCGCACAGTTCTTTCTTTCATACATGCGTTTGCTTTTTATCACTTTGTAGTTGTATAGCGGTATAAATGGAATAAATTTGTTTTTGTCGTTGGACAATAACCCGATAATAATGATTTATAGGGAGGAGGGTTCTGTTTTGCTGTTGATACACGCAACAGTTTTCCCTCTGTTATAGTTCAAGTTAGGTGTTTGATGATCTTCACAGTCGGGGTGCCCTTCAGCAGGAAGAGGCTGCCCTATTTGTAATCTTGAAATATTATGGTGGGGGGGGGAGCTCCAAATGATCATGGCAATAGATGATTTGGTGTAACTCTTGGTATAGCATTAGGCTTACCGGACTTTGACTGGAAATTGACAGGGAGTTGTTCTATTAAAAAATGACAAAAACGACGGAATTTCATGATTTCGTGCGAAAAGTAATACGAAAATGGCAAAGTCAAGTTTTCTCGCCTCCCCATGATTATAGAACGGAATATTACGACCGAGGTGACTTTCTCACAATTTTGAGAGTGTGGTGCAATTGTACCACACACGAACGAACGTTAACGAACACCGTTTAAATCGTCACGTATCGTACTATGAATCGTCTGTTAAGGAATTTTCATTGGTTGAGTGCGGATAGTTTTTCCATATTATGAGGAAAAGTCTTATTGTCAGTGCCAGCCATTTATAGGGCACGAATAGTCGGTTATTCGCCAATTTTAGAACGTCATTAGCCTGTAAAGCCATTTTATAGCGCGAGAGCATAGTCAGTTGACCCACTCTTGGGAGGCGAGTTACCAAAATGTTGAGTGGGCGTGGGGGAAGTTGTATTATCATTTTTTTATAATTATTTATTTAAAAAAAATTGATAAACTGAAAGAAAAGATTGTTTTTGATTAGTTATTGTGAATTTTGAATAGTTATTTTTAAATGATAAAACGGTATAGGACGAATAGGGCGGAGAGGTAGTGATGTCGTGTCGGGATTCTCCGAAGAACTTCGAGAGCTGGATCTCGGCTGCTTTGTACACTTCCTTTAATGTGATTGGCAGGTAGTGAGCTATTGTTGAAAAACGTTACTGTGAGCAATAAGACCGGTATGACTTTCGTGGGTAGAAACGTCGTCGACTAGAATTGACTTTGATGTCGAGGATAGTTTTTTCCACTCCCGCGATTCCAAAACGAAGTGACCCTTTTTCTTTTTTCACATCTGTTTTCCTCTTTTTTGTTCTTTGAGATTTTTCCTGTCCCATAATATGAAATACGGAGGAGCTTCATAGCTGTGCAGTGTAAATGCTTCATCACAAAGTCGATCGAAATTATCGTTTTAAGGGCGCGAATGGCGAGTTTAGCCATTTGTAAGGCCTGCCATCGTCAGGGGTGGGCAAAATACTTTGAAAATGTATTTTAAATACAAAGCCCAAAATACTTTCAAAAATGTATTAATACTGAAATACAAATACTTTTTGAATTGTATTTTGATAAAATACAAGTACAATTTAAAATACTTTTCAAAAATTCGATTTCGACGGCAGATAGTGCGAAAAACACGAAAAATTAATAATTCAAAAATATCAGGTCCTTCAATAGACAAGTTGACAAAATGTAGCAGCGCGAAATGGCGCTGCGCCGCGATGCGCAAAGAAAAGTAGGCAAGTTGTCACGAAGTAATTAGTACCGAACCGGCGAGCACTGGTGGATCGTGAGCTGAAAAGGAGGTGAGGTCACTCCCTAGGCCTTTTCCTAATTTTAGCCACGGCCTTTTCCATATATTGTAGGCAAATTACCGCTATTTCCACAGTCTATCCGCTAAACAGCGCTTATGCCAAGTTTAAACTGCAAATTTCTCCATTTTAGCCGCGAATGAGTGCTTTTAGTCAACTTTAACAGCAAATTAGCGCTTTTCGCCGCAAATTAGCAACTGATTAGCGGGGTAATCCCCCCCCCCACAATAAAGACATAAATATGCGCTTTTCCCCAAATTTAGCAGCAAAGTAGATTTGGTATCCTGTGAATCAGGGATGTTTCTTCAACTTTCCTCGAGTTGGCGTTTTCCACAATTTTAGCTGCAAATTAGCGATTTTTTCTAGCGGTTTACTTAGTATGAGCTGAAAATTACTCAACGTTTGAAGTGCTTCTCTGGAAAGGTCCGAGCTGTTTAATTGGTGTATGAGTTTTGATTTTAACCTTCCAGCGCGCGCGGCACCTGAGAGATGCATTGTGTGCCTTTGAAAGTGTGACGTGTTCACAGGAGGTGTGTCAGAGAACTGGGGATTTTTCTACCTTCCTATTTCATGGTTATTCTTGTGTCATTGGCGTGAACTAAGGGCTTTCGAATGTTTTTCCGTATTTATCGACGATTTCACCTGTGAGGTGCCCCGCGCGCTCTCAAGTTAGATTTTTAAAATTTTATTCTGGGCATGAAATTGATTTTTTCTATAAGACAATCGTTCATATAAGCTTATTTGCCAATTTTTTCCGCTCAAGATGCTCCATTCTTTGATTAAATAGCATCACGCAGTGGGCAAAAGATATAATCAAAAGAATGTTTCAAAACCATTCAAAATCATTTGTTATATAATTTTTTACTTCAATTCTGGATTAACGTGGGTTTTAATTTTGTTTAATATATTTATTTCTGAGTTTCTAAAATATCGAAGATGTGCCTAGGTAGAAAGATGTGTATCTCATGAAAGTTACCGTGGAAACATCAGTTTTGAGACACATTAGAATAGTCTATATGCGGACCATTTTTTTCTAGTTAATCATTTGTTTTCTTCATAACGTTTTTCTATGTTGCTTACTAAGTAGTTGAAAACGAAAAAGATACTTTAAAAATTACCAGCAAAGACTGAAAATTATTTTTAAGAAATGATTTTTTAATATCGAAGGCTTTTGTGATTTTTATTCTATTTTATTTATACACTTGCTCTAGTCTTTTGTTTCTGCTCGCGTTCGTTCTTATTTCCTATAAAACAATGGACTCTGCGGCCTCATTTTGACCTCTTGAATCTATTAGGTGACCGCGAGCGCTCGTGTAGACGAAAGGACCGCGCCTGCTGGAGGATAATAAAACTAAATGAATTTCGCTCGGTAGTAAGCCATGTCCGAAAGAGAATACGCTCCTTTGAGCATTGCCTGCGTCCGGGCGTTGATAGACAAGCATTACGACAAGAGAAAGGCGGCGACTCTTGAGATTGAAAAAATGGTGAAAGAGTTTGTGGCCGTGAACAACACGGTTCAAATAAGGAAGCTCTTGAAAGTCTTGGGTACTGAATTCACCATGTCGCAGAATCAGAACTACAAAAGAGGCGGACTCATGGGCTTGGCTGGCGTGGCGCTTGCTCTTGGCAAAGACTCAGCGGAATATACCGAAGCTCTTATTCGACCCATTCTCGCCAATTTCACGGACAGCGAGGGTCGAATGCGTTATTTCGCTTGCGAGGCTCTTTTCAATGTGGCCAAAGTCGCTCGGGGAGCCGTCCTACCCTACTTCGCCGATATTTTTACAGGGTTGAGTCGCCTGGCTGCCGACAATGATCCAATGGTCAAGAACGCTTCCGAACATCTCGATAGATTGATGAAAGACATCGTCACCGAAAACACCAAGTTTGATCTAGTCGGTTTTATGCCTTTGCTGAGGGAAAGGCTTTATTCTAAAAATACTTTCGCTCGTCAGTACATCATATCGTGGGTTTCTGTATTGTACGCTGTTCCAGACATACAGCTCATCCTCTTTTTGCCTGAAATTCTCGATGGATTGTTTGTCATGCTACCTGACGCCAATGTCAAACTTGTGTGTGAAAATGTATTGTCGGAGTTTCTTAGAAGCATCAACAAAGATCCTTCTAAAGTTGATTTTTCTAAAATTATCAATATTTTAATTAGTCATTCGCAAAACTCTGATGAAACGTTACAGCTGACGGCTTTGACTTGGATCAATGATTTCTTACGTCTATCAGGAGAAAACATGCTACCTCACACATCTGGCGTATTATCGGCAATTCTACCATGTTTAGCATATGAGAGTGACAGTAAAAGGAGTATTAAAGAATTAGCGAAGAGTGCAAATTCTAGTCTCATGGATCTAATTGTGCCTAGCCTGGATGACGCCAGTCAAGAAAAAAACTCTTTGGACCTTCCATCTGTAGTTAGTGTACTGGAAAAACAGTTGAGTCATTTCTCAGTGAACACCAGAGTTGCTAGCCTAAAATGGATTCATCATTTGCCTTCACGAGTCCCCCAAAGCATGCTAGCGCAAGTGGACGCTCTGTTTCCGTCCCTTCTAAACTCACTATCAGACAATGCTGACGAAGTTGTTCAACAGGCCTTAACTGTTCTGGCTCAGATAATATCACCCGACGCCCCAGCTCTGCCATCGTCCACTCAAAAAATGTCTCCTTATTTCGATAAATTCCTCGTTAGTTTAGTAAAATTATTTAGGGAGGATCGACAACTTCTTGAAGAGCGAGGCTCCTTCATTATTCGACAGTTGTGCACGCTATTGAGCGCGGAGGATGTGTATAAAAATGCTGCTGAAATCATCAGCTCCGAAAAGGATTTAAAATTCGCACGAGTTATGATCGACACGCTCAACACTATTCTGTTCACATCCTCCGAACTGTACCACTTGCGCACAAGATTGAAAAATGAATCCAGTTCCGATCTATTTGAAAGCCTGTACCCTTCCTGGTGTCACAACTCCGTGGCGACAATTTCATTATGCCTTTTAACTCACAATTACCAACACGTTGGCGATCTCATTATGATACTAGCTGGCTATGAAGTTACCGTCGAATTCCTCGCCGAAATCGACAGATTGATCCAGTTGATCGAATCACCCATATTTATGTATTTACGCCTTGAGTTAATACAATTTCCTCAAAACTACTACGTCATTCGGTCAATGTACAACCTTCTCATGCTGATTCCGCAATCTGAGACGTTTCATCTCCTTCGCCAAAGGCTCGAATGCATTCCTAAAGTTCAAGACCTTGCCAATGATAATAAGGTAACGCCGAATGGAAACAAGTACGCTAGTATTGAATTTGACAATCTGAGGAAGCATTTCATTTCGATTCAAGAACTTCATAAAACGTCAATATAACAGTAATTAATTTCAAATTAAATTTGTACATTCCTCGTTGTTAATTATTTCACGACAATCAATGGTTAAAAAAATGAAATCTCACCGTGAAAAAAAAAAAAAAAAATATTAGCCGTAAAATTCTCGAAATGTTTACCACAAATTAGCATGTTTTGTTCATCGTAACCTGCACTGCGGAATAGTGATTTCATCTCAGTTTTAGCCGCGACTTTGCGAGTTTTTCACTCATAGCCGTAAATTAGCGCTTTTTCGTAATTTTAGCAGTGCAGTAGCTATTTCTAGCCCGTGTATTAGCGAATGTTGTTCATTTTAGCTACGAATTGGCGTTTTCCGATATTTTACTGCAAATCGGCAATTCTTCCATTTTTTACAGTGAATTAGCACTTTTTGTTCCAATTTAGGCTGAAAATTAACTTTTCTCTTTATTCTAGCCAGACAAATTACTGATTTTCTCTATATTTGCCGCAAATTGGCACCGCATTAGTATTTTTTTTTTTAATTTTAATCATATGTAGAATAGGGCTTCATCTCAGTTCTAGCCGTGAATCAGTGTTTTTTCTTTTACTTACAACCATGAATTGGCCGTTTACCTCAATTTTAGCCACAAAGTTGTTGTCAGAAGGCGGAATTAGAAATTCCAACACACTTTATCCGCGATTATTTTCCTCAATTTTAGCCGTAAATTCGCGTTTTTTTCAACTTTAGCTGCTTTGAAGCGTTTCTATAATCTGTGAATTCGCAAATTACCATAATTTTTCAGCCACGAATTCGTGATTCCCTCAAATTTTAGCCGGGAATAACACTTTTTTCCAATTTGAGCTGAAAACGAGAGTTTTTATTTATTTATGACAGGCTAATTATAGTGAATTTTTCAATTTTAGCTTGGTTTTTTTTACACTTCAGTCCCACGTTGGCATTTTTCCTTCAATTTTTGCTATGGATTAGCGTTTATTGTTTAGTTTTAGCCTCGAACAGAAGCTACGCATTTGCGTTTTGTCAATTTTTCAAGGTTTAGCGATTTTGTGGGTCGCGCTCTCTTCGGTATACAAAATAACGGCCAACGAAAAATTTAGAGATCTTTTTTATAACGACAATGAAAAATTGGGAAAATACGAACTCGCGATCAAACTGACTAATGTTGTTTTTTTAACATAATATTTGTTATTTTTAAAAATAAAAATTGAGGTTTGTTAGCTGTTGGCACGCTACAACTTTAACCAATTCTGGCCACGGGTTAGCGCTTTTAATCAATTTTAGCAGTGCAGTAGGGATTCTTTCGTTTGTTTGGTGATTTTCAGCTGCAGTTTAGCCATTTTTTAGCAGCCAATTAGCCCTTTTTTCTCAGTTTGAGTTGAAATTTAGTGTTTTTCTTAAAGTTGGCCCCGCTAATTAATATTTTTGTCAATTCTAGCCGCGTAGTTTTTTTTTATAGGTTTTAGCCCGCGTGAGCAATTTTTTTCTACGGATTAGCGCTGTATTTCTCAGTTTGAGCCTCGATTCTTTCAGAAGCTATACAGATTTTCGTTTTCTCAATTTCAGCCGCGAATTATTGATTTTTCTTCATTTCAGCTGTGAAATAGCGTTTTCTGATAATTTTGCAGCGAATTAGCACATTATCTATTCTCTTCTTTTTTTTTGTTTATTAATAGGCGATTTTTGCCATTTGAGTTGTGAATTTGCCATTTTGGTCCAGTTTGAACTCGAATTAGCGTTGTTTTTCGCAATAATTGCCACGAGTTTTGTTTACTTGTACAGCTTTGTGTACTTGTAGGCTAGGGCTCTGTATGATCCATTTTTGTGCAAAGTTTCCATCCGCTAGCATCATTTTTGCGGCAGTTGTGCTAACAAGGAATTCGGAACTTCCACCTCCCACCATGACTACCCTTCCCTCTCCATTTTTTTCGAAAAATGAAAACGTCAATCGAAAGCTGTTATTACACTGGGTTTTTGTGCCAAATATGGTGTCACTAAGTTAGGTTATACTGGTGAATGGTGGCGAAGAAGTGAAAACTAAAGAACGTTGAAATTAGAAGTATTTGTATTTGTATTTTCGTTGAGTGTGAAATACAAAATACTTTTGAAAATGTATTTCAAATACAAAGCCCAAAATACTTTCAAAAATTTATTTTAAATACAGAAATACAAATACTTTTCCAAAAGTATTTAAATACAATTACAAAATACGTATTTTGTATTTAAAATACAAAGTATTTTAAATACTCAAGTATCTTGCTCACCCCTGGCCATCGTCAATTAACCCATTTTCAGGGGCCGAGTGGTCAGTTTCACTGTGATGTTGAATGCTGGAATGCTTCATATTCCCAACACATGTTTTAATATTATGTTTAAAAAAATCAAAAAATAAAATCAGTTTTGAATAGTCGTTCAATGAATTAACATATTTTGTGTCAATCCGGACAATTGCAATTGGCGACGAGGATAACTTTAATTTGAAGATGCCGAAGAACACTTGTACAAGAAACAGGGCTTTTTATGCAGGCAGTTCGTTGGCGAGCGGAGCGTCTCCGTCAGAGGTTAGTCAAATGAGACCGTTGCACGTCGGTTCTCTTCAACCCTTCGACGTAAGCAGTTCGAACTGGGCTACTTATCAGAAAGTCTTGACCAGTTGTAGACGCCGTGGAAGAAATTCGTAAAGTTTCAGTGTTGATCACTGTGATGGGAGAAGAGGCGTATGAATCTCTCAAGGACTTTCAGAAGTTTGGTAGAAGATGAGCTTCAAAAGCTTGAAGACCAGGGCATAATTACCAAAGTGGATAGTAGCCCTTTGTTATTAGTCAAAAAATTTATTTTATCTTTTTTTTTATTCTTCAAAAAACTCCAAAGGGGGGTAGAACAATAATCAAAAACATGTGTCATAAAAAAAATGAGAACACTTTTCTCAACACTCTCCCTTCTTAATTTTTTTTTTTTTTTTTTGTCATCATGGCAACGAAGTGTTTAAGACCCGTTCACAAGCTCTATGTTTGCGTTGTGTGGACTCTGTGCAACCAAACAAATTTATTCCCTCGAAAAATGAAGCATTTTGATAGGTTGCATAGAAACCACACAACACAAACATAGAGCTTGTGAACGGGCCTTTAACCCCATTTCCCGAGAAAGGTCGTCGAGACGGGGTTTGTGAAGAGGCTTGGTCATAATATCGGCTATTTGAAATTCGAGTTACTTGAATTTCGCCGTTTGTAACAAGCTCCCTCACAAAGAAATGCCTCGTCTTGATATGCTTTGTTCGTCTGTGAAACTCCGGATTGTTCGATACCGCGGCTTCATTATCAACGAAGAGGGTAGGAATCGCTTCCATTCGAGTGATGGCTCCTAGTAGTCTCTTGAGCCAAACGACTTCTCTAGCTGCTTCGCTCGCAGCGACTATTTCAGCTTCGGTTGTTGAAATGGCCACTGTTGCTTGCCTCTGGCTTGACCAAGAAACTGCTCCTCCAGCGTATAGACAAACTACTCCAGAAGTCGAGCGGCCAGTACTTCCGTCTCTACCGTGATCAGCGTCACTGTAGCTCTCTAGAATCCCTCCTCGACAGTCTTGTTTGTAGACAATTCCGTTAGTCACCGTGCCTTTTAGATAGCGAAGTATTCTTTTGACTTTAACCCAGTCTTCCCATGATGGATTTTCCATTTTTCGAGAAACGACGCTAATCGCATAGGCAATATCAGGCCGCGTGCCTACCATGAGGTGCATGAGAGCTCCAACAGCTTCTCTGTAGGGAAATTTCTTTTCTTTTTCTGTCTCTTCTTCCTTTACCGGAACGCTCTCCCTGATTATTGGTGTTGGAGCAGGACGGCAGTCATTCATCCCGAATCTTTCAAGAATTTTTCTTGTGTACGAGGCTTGGCTCTTTCCAATTCTAATCCCAAGAAATAACAGGCTGGCTTTTCTGTAATTTTTAATTCTTTTTTCAAGTCATTCAAGAAATCCGAAAGCTCCGTGACGCTCGAGGATGCTACTAATCCGTCATCGACGTAAAGAGCTATCAAAATTTTGTCGTCTTTAGTGTTTTTCATGAATAGGCACGGATCTTCTTCATTTTTCTTGAAGCCAAGTCGAATGAGATAATCGCCAAATCGTTTGTTCCAACATCGAGGCGCCTGTTTTAACCCATAGAGACTTTTTTTCAGTCGGCAAACTCTATTTGTGCCGTCGGAAAAGCCTTCAGGTTGCCTCATGTAGATCGTTTCATCGAGGTTTCCGTATCGAAATGCTGTTGAGACGTCAAATTGAGTGAGATGCATGTTTTCGCTTGCAGCTACGTTCAGCACTGCTTGAATCGTTCCCGCCTTCGCAACAGGGCTGAATATTTGGTCATAATCTTCACCCTTTCTTTGTGAATATCCTTTGATGACGAGTCGGGCCTTGTACTTTTCTATTTCACCCTCGACATTGGTCTTCATTTTGTAAACCCATTTGCACGGAATCGCCTTTTTTCCTGGTGGTAAATCTGCTAGTTCCCACGTTTCATTTACTTCAAGCGAGTTCATTTCATTATCCATTGCTTCTTCCCACTTTTTCGAAGTTTTGCTTTGAACTGCTTCTTTGAAAGTTGTAGGCTCATAAAAACTATAAACGTCTGCAGCAGCTGACATAATGTAGTCATTAAGTTTGTTTGGTAATTTTAGGGTCGAACGATCTCTCAACGCGTATCCCTCCGATTCGCCCTTCTCTATCTCGCCTCTTTCACTATCTTCTTCTTCTTCTCTCTCTTGACTGTCGTCGAATTCTTCTATCGAATTTTCATGTGAAGAGAGCTGAATATTTTCCGTTTCTTGAATTTTGGTACCTTGATCACTTTCTTCGTTCTTATCTTCTTGAAGTATTTTCAAGTATAAAAAGTTTTCTCTACCTTCATCGTCGACTAGTGGCTCTTCTTGGAAAATCACATCTCTGGAACGAATCAACTTTCGTTTTTCTTCATTCCATATGCGATAGCCGTCGTCTTCTTCGTGTCCGATAAGAATTCCTCTCTGTGCTTTCCTGTCCATTTTCTTCCTTAGATGCTTCGGGATATGAGCGTAGAACGCGCTTCCGCGCCATAACTCGCTCGGACTTTTCCCTTCAATGCTTGATCTACCTGTCCTATTCAGAATGTAGGCAGCCGTATTTATCAGTTCTGCCCATAGTTCTTGTGGAAAATCTCGCGAATGCATAATCGTTCTGGCCATTTCAACAATGGTGCGATTGTCGCGTTCACTGCATCCATTTTGTTCCGGGCAGTAAGGCATAACTAAGCGATGTTTGATTCCTTCCTCTTGCAGAATCTTTCGTACGTTTGAGTTATCGAATTCTCAACCGTTGTCACTAAGAAATACTCTCACTTTATGGCCATTTTTCTTTGCTTCACCGAGCATTTGTTTTAATTTTTGATGTACTTCAAATTTGTGTTTTAAAAAATAAACAAATCTGTACCGAGTAAAATCATCTTTGAAAATAACGTAGTAGCGATACCCTGAAAAGGAACGAGTGAAAGGTCCTCCAACGTCAGCGTGTATCAAATCACCTGGTTTCTTTGCCCTTTCTCGAGTCCCGAACTTTTTCCGTACACTCAGGCTTCACAAAAATCGTTATTTATTTGTAGTTTTACTTGAATTCCTAGTTCTCTCGCGATGAGGTCCCGGACATTATCCTTTATTCTGACGCCCCATCCTCTCGTGGTACAGCTGAAGAATATTCTGCGTTGAAACACTACAAATTTCAGTTCTATTCTTGGGATTAATGCTTTGCAATGACAATTTGAAGAGACCTGAGTGACGATTTCTGAAACCAACTAATATCACTTGATCGTTCACTTCGAATTGGCAACGCTTCGTTGTAGAAACAAATTTGCTTCTTGGCTGTTTGTCGTGAGCTGCTATTGGAGAGAATAAATTTTTCTTAATTTCTGGTACATACCATACGTCATCAAAATGGAGTTCGTGATGATTTCTTCCAATTTTTGAGCATACTCGGATTCTTCCTTTTCCGATTGCTTCGACTGTATCGCCTGTCGCAGTAGTTACTTTGTGTGAGTCTGAAAACTCCTCAAAAGTTTGGAAAAATTATTTTCTGAAAGTTATGTGATTCGTCGCCCCATTGTCTACGAACCAACTTTCTTCGTCATTTTTTTTCGACAGAAAAGCAGTTGCACTAAGCAGAGTCATATTTGCTCCTGACTTTTTTTTCAGTTTGTTTTGGTGGTCGTCCATCCGCTACCCATTTTTTTACAGTTCCGAACGATGTGACCTATACCTCCACAGTAATGACACTTGAATTTAGCCTGAGGTTTTACTCTCGAGTTTTCCTGTTCCACTGGTTTCGATGAATTAACTGTGAGTACCTCTTGACTATCTTGATTTTCTTTGCCTTTTAGGGCTCTTTCAAAGGCACATAGCTGATTGGTCAAATTCTCGATGGTCCTGTCTGCCTTCGTCATTAACATCCAGCTTGATTTGAAAGAAAAATATTCTTCTGGTAGCGTTTCAAGTATCTTGCAAATCAGAAATAAATCGGGTAGTTCACTATGCGGTCCTCGTTCTTTCACAATTTCAATCTTCAAGTCATTCCACAAGTTCTTCAATTTGGACATGTGATTAGCTATATCGTCGATAGGATCTCGCTTGTAATTAGAATTGGGAACAAATGTCGTACGCCTTATCTTCGGACGCTCCATCAAATAATCGGTGTAGTTCCATCCAGACCTCTCGTGATGTCGAAAAACGCATTACTTTCTTTAGAGTTTCTTCCGTCATGTTCGTAGTCAAAATGATCATAGCATTACTTTCAGCTTTCCAGTAGTTAGTCAGATCTGTTTCACATTTCTTCCTGACTTCTTCAACCACGCCTTCTTGAGGTTCTTCAGGTTGCTTCAAAACGCCGTTCACAACACTTATCGACCCTGGAATAGCTCGGAGAAGTATGCTGATCTTGTACTTCCATGTTATCCAGTTCTTCTGTCCTTCCAGAAGACCAATGTTTACCTTTGTTAGCTCCATATTAACTTGAAGTTATCGGCAGCAGAAAACGTGATCTGTGACCAAAACCTGTTATTAGTCAAAAAATTTATTTTATCTTTGTTTTATATTCTTCAAAAAACTCCAAAGGGGGGTAGAACAATAATCAAAAACATGTGTCATAAAAAAAATGAGAACACTTTTCTCAACACCCTTGGGGGACGCCGTTGGCACCGATTTTAAAGCCGGATAAGACACTGAGACTTTGTGCAAATTATAAGATTACAGTAAATCCATTTTTAGAGGACATCCATTATCCGTTACCTCGGCTGGAAGAAATTTGGTCGACATTACAAGGAGGTAAATTTTTATAAAAATTATATTTCGTCAAGCTGGAATTGGAAGAAGACTCAAAATCTTTGCTTGCTTTGTCGACACATAAAGGTATTTTCCACGTGAACCGTCTCCCATTTGGCACGAGCCGTTGCCATTTTTCAAGGTATTGTAGAAAAATGTTTTCAGGGGGCGAAATGTACTATAAATTATCTTGATGACGTGGTGGTGTCAGGGGAAAACGCTCAGAAAGACGAAGAAAATCTCAGGGGCGTGCTGAATAGGCTTCAAGTGGCGGGTTTCCGGTTAAACATCAAGAAATGTAAATTTTTTGAAAAGGAGATAACATACTTAGGACATAAAATTAAAGAAAACGGTGTTAGTAAAGATCCTTGTAAGACAGAAGCAATTATGAAAATACCTCGGGCCTCCAACACAACAGAGTTGAAAGCTTTCATAGGTGCTGTGACGTATTATGGAAAATTCGTTCAAAATTAGGCACAACAACTTTTTCCTCTTTATAAATTGTTGAAAAAAGGCGTTAATTTCGTTTGGGGAGACGAACAATAAAAAAGTTTCGAGGAAGTAAAAAAACTAGTCTGTTCGGATCAAGTTCTTTGTCACTTTGACCCTCAGTTGCCCTTAAAGTTATATTGTGACGCGTCTAAATTCGGTCTCGGTGCAGTTTTAGTTCACGTTTTCTCGGATGGGTCGGAAAGACCACTAGGTTTCGCCTCTAGGACGATGTCATCGTTTTCAGGCATAGGTAGTAAGTATAACCATTTTCATGGCGTGAATCATCGATAAAGCCATTTATACGGGGTGATTAGTGAATATTCAGCAGTTTTTGACCAATTTCAGGACGTGAACAGCCACAGCCAACTCATTTTATAGCGTTCATCCATTCTAGGAGTGCGTGCCACCATTGTAATGGTGGGTCTGAAAGGAGGGAAGTGAATTCAATCAGTTGATAAGTCAATAGCAAGTTTGGATATGCTTTAGGCCTGGAAAATCCGTTTATCATCAGTTACGCCCTTCTACAGGGCGCAAGAGAGCGCGAATTGCCAAAGTTTGTCATTTTTAGGGCGTGAATTGCAAGTTGGTTATTTTTATGGCAAGAATAGTACATGAATGTTCGGTTTTTAGAGTACGCACCTCAATTCAAGCCTTTTAAAGGTGTAAAAGTACGACTATTTAGCCATTTTCAAGGTTTGAATGGTCAATTTGGTTTCTTTTGGTGCGCGAATGATCAGTTTTTTCACGGCACGTATCTCCTGTTCGAACATTTTGAAGGCGCAAATCGTCAGTTTAGCCAGTTTCCTTGTTCAGGGCACTAATAATTGTCAGTTTACAGCCACTTTTAGGATGTGGCTAGTCATTTCAACTATTTTTAAGGAAGAATCGTCAGTTTCGTTCTTGTCAAGTTTAGCGTGTAAGTCGTCACGTCAACAATTTTCAGTCATTTCTATAGCGCAGGAATGGTCGATTTTTCATTACACAGGGCACAGTTTAGCCATTCTAAAGGCGTGAATCACTGGTTTTGGCAATTTTAGGGCACAAAAAAGTCGTCAGTTTGGCGTTTTTCAGGGTGCGAATCTTCAGTTTTACCCTCTTCTGTCAGACGCGGGCAAAGACTCGGAGCCATTTTGGCAGCGAATCAGCGATAATTGCCAGTTGTCCTTTCGTAGGAACGAATATTAAGATTGTCAGTTTAACGAGTTGTTAGGCGTGATTCATCAGTTTGTCCTATTTTTAGTGCGTAATTGCTCGGTTTTTATGGCACGCATCTTCATTACAAGCATTTTCAACGCGTAAAGACGACAGTTTAGACATTTTTCAAGGTGTCAGTATGGTCAATTTGACCTTTTTCGATGTGTGAATGATCAGTTTTTACGCTACGCATCTCTTGTCCAAGCATTTTAAAGACGCGAATCATCTGTTTAGCCTCGTTTAACACAAATAAAGCCGCCCCCCCCCATTTTCAGAGCGTGAATAGTTTTTGGCTATTTATACGACGCTAATTGTCTGTATATCCCCCCTTTTAAGGCGTGAGTAGTCATTTTGGTTATTTTTCAGGGAAAAAATCGTCAGTTTTGTCAAGTTGTGCGTACAAACAGTTACATTGATCATTTTCAAGACGCAGTCCAGCCATTTTCAACGCGGAAACGATCCGTTTTCCATTTTAAACGCACAATCAGTCTCAGTTTACCCTATTTTCAAGCCACTGACCGAGAAGTTTACCCATGTTAGTGGTATACGAATGACCAGTTTGTCATTTTCCCAACGATAGTTGCCGGTTTTGCTATTTTTAGGGCACGAACAAGTTGTCGGTTTGGCCTTTTACAAGTTACGAATCACCAGAGCAGAATATTCTAGCTGGTCACGCGCGAGTGATCTGTTGAGAAAATTTTCTGAGCAGGTGGAATTCCCATAGGTTCGCCCCATTTATTTTTAGGGCTTGAATTGATCAGCTTTGTTTGTTTGTTTGTGCGCGAATGATCGGTTATTATGGCCCGCATCTTCAATATAAACATTTTCAATGCAAAAATGGCCAGTTTAGTCATTTTAAAGGTGTGAATGGTCAATTTGGACACTTTTAGTGGCGCTCATCTTATGTTGAAGCATATTTCGAAGAAGCGAATTGTCCATTTAAGGCCTTTTCAGGACTCACAGAGTCATTTTTTTCCACTTGTAGGGCATACGACGCTAATAATTGTCAATGTATCGTACACCCACTCTACCCCCTCCCCTCTTCACTATCTAAAAGTTGTGAGTCTTCATTTTACTTCCATGTTCCCGTAGGGAAGGAAGTATGGTAATGGAAAAAAAAAACATTTTTTTAGCTGACACCAGATTCTTGTTCCTGGACCCCGAAAAGGGCTAAATCTCGATTTTCAGTATGGCGTCTGTCGTCCGTCGTCCACTTTTTTCTCGACAGATCTGGACGAGTGATGGCTCAAAAGTTGTGCCTTCACCTCTAGATGTACACCGTAAAATTTGAAAACGATTGGTTGAGCGATTCACGCCTTTAGAATGGCTAAACTGTGCCCGTGTAATGAAAAAAAACAAAAAACAATTCGCTCCGGCAGCTGGCCGTCGGAAAGAGTGCAATTTTACATTGTTAGAGAGGCCGCTTAGAGGTTAGTAGGTGATGCATGCAAAAAGCTATAGCCGTAGAACCCTACATTGTCTGTCTTCCCTCGTTGAAGTGCTGAAACAGAGTGTCAATTGCACTTCCAGGCGCTGAACATGGCGAGCAGCCGAAACCGGTTCGTTTTTGACGCACCTCAACGAGGGAAGACAGACAGAGACAATGTAGGCTCCTACGGCTACAGCTTTTTGCACGCATCAACTAGTGTTTTCTCAACTTCAACCACGAACTAACGTTTTTTTTTTATCGATTTTCGCCGCGAATGAGCGTTATTTTTCATCTTTTAGCCGAGAATTAACGCTCATTCTCAATTCATTTTAGCTGTGAATGAGCGCATTATATCTATTTTAGACGGGATTTATCTTGTTTATTCTGTCTATTTACAAATTAGCCTGTAATTTCCAGGGAATTAGAATTGTTGTTGAAATGTGAAAAAAAAAAATAATAATAATAATAATAATCTATAAGGATCTAATGATCTGAATTTTTCAAGCAGTGGGCTCCCGGACCATGACTTTTTCCATGGCTTTCCATTCTGATCCGCTTTCGCCCTGGAAACAATCAATTGTATCGCAATTGTTTTTTTCTCGGTCAAAACAACATTCTTGACGAACTCAGATGTTGAATTCGTGCGCTCTAATGCGAGCGTTAGATTTTCTTCAAGCGGGCCATCAGATCCCCTCCCGCTCACCACCACACAAGCATAATTCAGCAACTGATTCTTGGTGATTCATAATAGTGGTATCTGCTGTGACGAAACAGCTAGTTCCTAAGTCACATTCACCGGTCTTGGTTAACGTCGATGGACGATGACGTAAATTTGCGGATTTACTCGATATTTTGACCCAAATTCCGTTCAGCCAATGAATAAATCAATTTCGTTGATTTGACCCATTAAAAACTTAAATTTGGGGGAATTGGCGCCCACAAAACCCAATATCACGGGTTGTATATTTACTTAAAAATCTGATTTCCCAGGATAGAATCCATCAAAGGGCGAAAAGTTCAATTTCACGGGATTTTCTAATCCACTGAAACTTAAGATTCAAATTCCGTGAATTTGGCCCTCTCTGAACCCAATTTCACGGTTTTGACTAATTGACTAACCAATTCCACCATTAGCTCCAGAAAAGGCATTCCGCCGGTTTGGCTCTTTCAAAAAACAAATTTCGCAGGATTGGACTCTTGAAAAGAGAACTTCATGGATTTCACTTGCACCCAGGGCCGTATCTTGGAGGGGGGGGGGCTACCGGGGCTATATCCCTGGGCAGCATATTTCGAAGGGCAGCAAAATGTTAGAAATCTTTTTAGGCGATGGAGGGGGATAAGACAACTTGAACCAGAAGAGATGAAAAGAGAAGAAAAAAATGTTTTTTTTTCTCTCTCTCCCTTTTTTCCCCTCTTGTCACACTGCGTGCCCGTATTAACAGAGCTCCTCCACGCACCGCCAGGAACGCTCAAACGAAGCCGCCGCACCCTCGTAGTGAATTATGCAAAAGCAGGATCAGTCGCTGACCTCCACGCTCCATTAATCGATGCCCGGAGCGGAAATCTCCACGAGGCCCCTTATTATCCTTTGTTTGCCCAAATTACCGAATTCAAGGACTTGGTTCTTCCAAAAAATAAAATTTCGTCGTTTGGGCAACACGATCAATGAATGAAATAATGGACACAATTTGATCAATAAAGACACTCGCTAAAACTCAAAATAATCGGACCCCCCTCCGCTCTTCACTGTATAAAAGTTGTGAGCCATGGTCAAGGTGTGAAGTGTTGGTTTGTCCTATTTGGTGCGCAAATAATCGATTTTTCTGAGCACACATCTTCCGTTCAAACATTTTCAATATGCAAATCTTCGTCTGTTTAGTCATTTTTCAGAGCACGAAGGCACATTTCTCTCATTTCCGCTATTTTCAGGACAAAAATAAATTTCTATACATTATGGCGGAATTTGTAATTTTGGCTATTTTAACGAAACGAATAGGCAAGTTTGTGAAGTGTAGGGTGCGAAAGGATAATTTCTCAATTTTTAGGTCGCTTTCAAGGTATTTCTGTAGTATTGAGCGCGAATGGTCAGTTTTACATTTTTATGGTGCCATCAGCACCAGCCAGTTCAGCAATTTTAAAGGAGCGAATGGTCAAATTGGGCATTTCAGTTTAAAGAGTTTCAACTGAACCGTCAGTTCAGCCATTTTTAAGGTGCGAAATATTATGTTTGCCATTTTCAGGCGAAACGTCTGTTTGGAGATTGTTAGGACCCGCAAATTGTCAATATAAGGACAGGAATAGTCATTTTGCCTATTTTGAGTTACCGATAATCTATTTGTCAGTGTAGGCATTTTGAAGGAGTGAATCGTCAGTTTTGCAATTTTAGTGCAGGAATTGACCAGTTTGATCCGTTTGCGTCAGCATCATTCAACATTTTTTAAATTCTCTGTGTACTTTGGCTTGGAATTTGCAGGATAAAATGACAATTTTGACAGTTTCCAGTCTGATTAGCTGGGTTTCCAGTGTGAAATTGGTGGTTTTCCGGCTCCCCGAGTCCTTAGATCCTTCGGCAAAATGACACTTCCAGAGGCCAAAAGCCTGTAACAAATAAAATGAGTTCCTTTCTATTATAATACGCGAGATTTTTGGGCGTGAGGCACGAGGAATGCGCCAATATTATACCCGACAGGTATTTTGCTCGGCTATGAAACCCGCCCCCTTCATATTGCCGTCAGGCGGTGTCGAGGAGGAGTGAATTTAAAGTTTCCCTTACACTTTTAGAGAATATTATACATTGTTTTGCTTGAAATATTAGGGAAACTGAGATGAAACTTTCTCTCCCGCCTGGAAGTCTCTACTTCTATTGTACGTGAGAAAATAGTGGAAGGGGTCTTTTCATGCGAATAGCGACTTCCTCAATTTTCAAATTTTATTTTTGGCGTTTTTCTTCCCATCGCCGACAGCCCATTTGAACAATCGCTCTGTCACTCTTCAGAGAGTATCACACAACGAAGATAATGAAAAACTTAAAGGGGGGGGGAGGGTGTGCTCTTATGTTGCACTAAATTCAAGGTTATTTGAACTCAACACGAAACTCTGGGAAGCACGCAATAAAAACCCTCTCCGTTCGACCCACAAGGATCACCACCCACACCAGAACCGTCTCTCGTACTCGTATAGTTCTCATTCTCTGGCTAAGAGTCACATGCCTTTGGAGAAATACAATAAAACCGTACAACAAAGGTATACTTTTGAGAATCCAACGGAAATTGAATTGGAAGCTGACAAAAAAATGAAAATAAAAAAGGAAATAAATTGAATTCCCCGGTTGTTTCCTTCCGGCCAATTTTAACGAGCGAACGCCCAACGCTTCAAAAGTAACCAACGGGGATCAATTAACAGATATTTCATGTTTAAACACATGAAAGTAATTTTTTAGGCATATTTCAAGAAAAACTGTTCATATTATATTTCAGATTTTCCTCACGAAAGGAGGAGAGTTACCTAGGTACTTTATAATCACAGTATCAATTTTTTTTTTCAACTGCTGTATCAATAACGCTCCACTCCAATTACGTTCATCTATTGAACAGTCTGTGAGGATAAACTGCAATAGCCTGCGAAGCCGCAGAGATGGGCCAGATCTTGAGAGTACGGAGAGATGGCTCCCGCCGCATTCTGACCGCGCAATTACATTCCGAGGGATTTTTTTTTTTTTTTTTTTTTCGCCAAACATATCCAAGGACGACGGGAGGAAATAAAACGGCGAGGAAGAAAATTAAATTGGAAATTCCTGACTTTAAAAGCGTCGGAAGATCAACAATCACCAACTGTTGTTGCTAAGCACTAAATCAAGTGTTATTAGAGGAATGGAACACTTTTCTTATAGAAGAAATCTACTCCGTTGGCGCTATATCCCTCTAAATAGCTCTGTAAAAACAGTTTTTCAAGGTTAAATTTAATCATCGCCGGAGAAACCGTACTTCTTGTTTTTCTCGCTCCCGTTTGAACCAATTTTCTGACAAAGGTAGCATAATTAACAGGGTTTTCACTTGGTGAAAGGCCAAAAGATCAACCTAACATTTTAATTAAAATCCGTCAAACTATTTTCTTTGAAACTTCAAAAGGATTTTGATTTTTAACTATTTTGTTTTCCTCTTGTGCTGTAACATTTCCTAAGAACACGTTGGAGGCTCTCCAATGTACGCCAGAAACTCACACTCAACACTTTCGCCTGATTTTTGATGTGCTACTATATGAGTCCCGCAACACGTAGACGTTGTGCGGTGCAGCGTTGTTATGCAGGGGGAAAATCCAAGCAGTACCCACCGGTTGTGAGGTGCGGGGGGGGGGTTATTCGTGTTGCAAAAAAAGGGTGTCCAGGTCGCGAGGATTCACGACACCGTTGAATGACTGGTCTGAACTTGAAGGAGGCCTTCTTATTTTAGGCCCAATTATGGGGTAGAGTTTGGCGAGTCTGGTGGGCGATATTTTAAATTAAAAGCTCCAATCTCACGACAACAGCACCCCCCCAGCCCTCTATGCACGCTCAAGAATATAAGCACTGCACCCTTGGCCTTGATTGTAATTTACCCGAGTGGCCACAAACCGACCATGCCCTCTTCTTGCCACTTGTGTGCTAACAAAATGTCGTGTTTAAGCCAACCATAAATCACTGAATATGCTAGTTGTCGCGATAGCAATCAAATGACAGCAATAAAGTCGGCTGTAAAAGAAAAGTACGAAATTAGTCATTGTAAAAAATATGAATAAAGAGCTTATTTTTCCTATTTTTTTGTTCGTTTGTTTATGGACGCTCGACGGCTGTAAAAACTCTGCCGAGAAGTCAAGACTATGATGATGGTGGAGTAGGTGGCGGGGTGCTTGCCATTTATAAAAGTTTATATTTCCTTCCCTCTCTTTTGATCGATAGTATAGTTCGCGCTTCACTCCTGACTCTTTATCCTCCTTATCGCCCCTCACTTGGAGTTATAGGGTCGTTTCAAAGAATTAAAATAAATATTTTGTCTCGAGAGGTGAAAAAAAAAAAAAAATGAGTACAGCGTTGAATGTACGTAATAAATTGTGATAAAAAGTTGTCCGACGTTCGTGTTTAAGTAAGATGGGTGAAGAAAAAAGAGCGATCCCTCACTCTTAGACGCATTGAAGAGGGAAAATAAGTTACTGATGGAGCCAACTAAATTTTTATAAATTATTCCGTTCACGAAAGAGGTTAGAACATGGGACCGCTATAAATCTTTCACGCTTTAGCTAACACATTTCTATTTGGTCACTACCGTAAATTGCGACCCCTTTGCTCTTTTACACCCTTCTCACAGTCGCCAATTCTGAGCACCAAATGTACTAACAACAAAAGGATTAAAATGAACTAGGACCCTGACGGGAAGCTTGCTGTCTGATTATGCCTTGCGTAAGAGAGCATTAGCGTAACGAGATAACTTGACAGAACACTCGGGTGTACCCATCCCCACGACACAGACTCTGCTCGTTCTAATATTTCTTATTTTTACTCCCTACAAAGGGGAAAGTTTATGAAGAACCAACAGGGGCAAAAAAAAAAAAAATGATTTTAGATGATGAGAAAAAATATTCATCGCCCGAAAGTTACTTAAAAGGCAAGGCCGACAAAGTTTGCTTTTACCCCCACACGAGAGAGAGAAAAAAAGTTGCTCAGGTAAAATTAGTTTTTCAAGACATAAGAAAAATACGTTGACAAGAGTATCTCCAGTACTTTAAAACAGCGTTTTCCTATGCCAAAAAGCGAAAGTGGATGACTATAAGCGAAGCGAGTTAGAAAATCCTTTCTAATTTGGGGCACCCTCCTCCTCTCCTCTCGTTCATATAAAATTAAGGTATTACAACTTTAATCCAGACAAATGATCCCCACCACCTTGCCATCCCCCTTGATGAATTTACGTGGTTAAATGTGGCTCTCTCCCGCCCCCTCCCCCACAAGCGAGCATACACATTTCATAATGACGAGTTTCATTCACTTTTGTACATGGCGGAGGAAAGTGTGTAGTGGGGGTGTCGTGTGGAAAGGTATTATTATACTTTCCACACGGGAGTTTCCCATTAAACTACCGTAACTTCACAGCCGGGGCGCTTTAACGACTCGTGTTAACTTAGCGAAAAGCTTCCTTAAGAACAAGACGCTCCCTCGAGCGCTTGGGGGGGAGGGGATAACAGAATTCTAAAATTACCATGATAATTAAGAAAAGTTTTTCATTCGTTGTGTAAAGAAACTGCGGCGAAATAATGAAAATAACAAGAAGAAAGAAGTTATTTGCTGTACGACAAGGAGAACGATAAGACGGGATTGTAGCTTTGGATGGATTAAAAGATTGTGAGTTTTCTAGGGCTCCTGGGATTATAATTTGAAGACCCCCCTCCCCTTGGAAAATTTGGCTAGTGCTGAAATTAGAAAAATGAATTTATCGTTGACTTACCCTGCTGGCTCAAAAGGATTATTAATTAAAATTGGTTGAATTACTGAACAACCATGGGGGAAAACACTATTTTTTGTTTAAATACGAAGAGGGTTGATTGAAAAATGAATTTCGGATTGTGACCCACAAAACCTTTCTTAGACTTCATAGTGGAGATCTGCACCTCGGCTGACACTGGCCTTAGAAACTCGCAGAGCGAACACAAACTGCTCAACTTTATCGCAACAATTGACCATTCATGCTGGAACCCCATCAATTTGCCTTTAGAAATGTGAGAGAAACAGATTTCCCTGAAAAAAAAAAAAAAATGGCTATTTTTTCACGAGAAACTGTCAATCTACGCCAATTAATAGACAATTTCACCACCACCAGCATGAATATCCAAAGAAGAAGAATTTATACCCCAGAATTTTGATTGGTGTGGCTATTTCAACAAGTAAACTTCTCTGGTCTCATGACTACGGTCACCAGAGGTCCTTCTTTAGGAAAGACCTCGACCTCAACATTATAGTTTTGTGGTCGTATGGTCCTTGAGGGATCCTCAAAAGGGCCCTAAAATGACCTATGCTGTTAACCCTGTTAACGTTCACCGCATAATTGTGATTACCCACATAAATTTAGTGTCCCAACCGTGTGCTCATTCATGACGATAATGGTAAATGTAAACATTTCGGAGGCAATAACAATCAGTCGCGAAACGGGAAAATGTCAGGGCTCAATATTCGTTAAACAGCCAGTTTCAGTGGTGGCCAAAGAGTCGAGATTCGGTGGATCAACAGCCACGAAATTGCCCCGTTTCAAGGCTAAATAAATCCGTTAAATGCGGTTTCGGGCCAAATAGTCGAGAAAATATCTTTAATCGCTCACGTGAAGCGTCTCGAATTAGCGCTTTTTGCCTCCGAATTTGCGCTTTTGAACAATTTTAACCGCGCAGGACTTGCCCACAAGATCACCCAATTGCACGGTTTCTCAATGTTTTTCGCAAAGTTGCCACCAGAAACCCCGAATAAGCGGTTTTTGCTGGCTAATTTTTACTGTTCTTTCTGCCAATCTCATCTAAGAGAAACGATTTTTCTCTATGTTTGCATCGAATTTATCATTTTTAGCCTTAGAATTAACTCATTTTATCAACTTTTACCGCGAGCAAACGTATATTTTCTTAATTTTAGACCCGGACTTTAATCACAAAGAGCGAAGTTTCACGATTATAACCTCGAATGAGCGCTTTTTCTCAATTTTCGCTTTGAATAAAAGCTTTTTTTCCGAAGTCTTAATCGTGGTCTTAGCGTTTTTACACACAGGTCTAGCCGTTAAAAGTCTTCCATGAACCATGAATTGGTACTATATCTATCAGTTTCAGGCAATTTGGGGGAAGTTGCATCGAGAAACCGTGAACTAGCAGCACCGGAAGTGCCGTAGCACTGCTGCTTCAGCCGCAAATTATATAGCGTTTTCCTTAAACTTTTAGCCGCGGACTTGGCTCAAAAGCAGCACAGTTTGTGTGAAAAAACAGCGCATATTATAAGTAATAAGCATTTTTTTTAATTTTAGCCACATCTGGGTGTTTTTACTTTGGCGAAGTTATCTCCAAAACCCGCTTTGGTATGCATTACACCATCGAGACACGCTTCTAGAATGGGAGAGGAAGTAAAACTCCGCTATTTAGGTTCGGTAAACGGTCAAATCTGGTTTCTTGGCGTTGCCAACTGACTTAATTTCCTGGGAAATATGTTAATTCAGTGTTCTAGGAATTTCCTGATACAGTAAAGCAAAACGACTGGAAAACGCGGACAACAGAATATTAGAATAGTATACATTTCATAACGAGTTAGAAAAGCGACACTTTAAGAGCAAATTTCGCTTTAAGGCGCGAGAAAAAGTATTCCTAGCAGTGAGGGAGATTTACTTTGTACTTTCATTCAAGATGTGACTTAAAGTGAGAACATACCATGCTAGATAAAAGTGTTTCTAACGTCAGGAGATTGCCGTTGTGCAAACCAATCGACGTCTGGCAGCACTGCTGTAGAAATCCCCCCCCCCCCCCAGGTCTATCAAATAATTCAATCAATCATGAGGCATCCAAGAAACGTTCGAAAAAACTTGGATGTCAAACAAAAGGTGCCCGTAGGCGACTTCTGTAGTCAAGTTCGTTACTCAAACTGGAAAAAAAAAATCGCTAATTCATGGCCAATATAGTGAAAACAATTACTAATTCGTGCCAAAAATTAGAGAAAAGTGATAATTCAAAGAATACAATTTGGAAAAATCGAAAAATCGATTACATTATACATCGAGGGAGTAATTGCAGATGATTTACTCCAAAGTTATATACTTAACTTTATGTACAACCAAAAAGTACATAATTTTTAAAATATGTAGTTACATACTTGGATTGAAAATAAAAACGCCTCGCCATATTGCACATTGACCGCATTGCAACTTCGCTGACAAAGAAGATGTGACGCGGTGTTGGCAACGTAATTTTTATTGTACAGGAGCTCCAATAATAAGCAGATACTGCTGGAAAACAAATTCCAACCGCAACCGCGCTTTATTTGCCTATAGGGCAGGGCTGGTCAACCTTTTTTGGACGTGGGCCAACCACCCCCTCCCCACCAATCGAGCACAACACTTTGACCGTAGCAAAAGGCTGTGACGCTTTGAATAAAACGCACTTGGGGCCTGGGTGTTCAATAACTTCAACAACATAAGTTACTCGCAGTATAACAAAGTTTTCCATAATTAGTGTTTTTTCCCACACTTCGTCACTTCTTCTCAATTTAATCGGCGAATTAGCAATTCATCTCCATTTTAACCGAGCGATTTGTCCCAATTTCAGCCATGAATTAGCGATTTTTCTTGCAATGAACTCGTGTTTTTCCTGATTTTAACCACTATAACGAGCTATTTTCCCGTGAATTAACGCTATATTTTATAATTTTAGCAACGAAGTTGTTTCCGGAAGCCGCGTCTTGCCGTTTACTCAATTTATTTCTGTGAAATAGCAAATGTTCTCAATTTAACCCAATAAATAGCCATTTTTCTTGCCTTGAGCCGTGAATTACCGTCTCTCCTCATCATAGCCTCCTAGCGAGCCATTAATGAGAGTTTAGTTCCCTAATTTTCGCTGCGAATTAACGCTTCCCCTGAATTTTATCCGCTAATTAGATCGATATTTAGCGATTTTGTTCACTTAATTAGTTAATTTCTCTCTTTGAAGCGGTGACATTGTGGGGCTGGGATATCGATTAAATAATACTCTTTTGTCTTCCCACGCTTAATGGTACACTTAATTTCAGCCACGAAGTTACCTTCAGAAGTTGCAATGCGCGTTTTCTTCATTTTAACCACGAATTAACGTTTTTGTCCCACGTGCCAGCGCTTCTTCACAATTTTATCGGTGAATTACCGAATTTCTCCCCATTTTAGCCGCGAATTAAGCGATTCATCTGAAATTTGAAGTGAATTCGTTATTTCTGTGAATTAGCCAATTTTATCAAATGAACTCCCCAATTAGACATTTTTCTTGATTTGAGCCGCACATTAGCGCTTTTCCTCATTTTAGCCGCTAATTATGAATTTTTTCTACGCTTCATCAACAAATTAGAGCCCCCCCCCCCATTTTCGCCACGAATAGCCTAACGCTATTTCTGAAATTTTGCCGCAGATTAGCAATTTTTTCACTTTTTGGCACAAAATTATCTTTAGAAGCTGCGAATTGACGTTTTCTCCATTTAAAACGCAAATTCAACGCTTCTTCCAAATTTAGCGATGAATTAGCAATTTTTCTCCATTCTGGCCGTGAATTAGGGTTTTTTTTGTCATTTCAATTATTTTTTACCATTAGCCGTGAATTAGCGATTTATCTGAATTTTCCAGTGAATTCGTGTTTTTTCCTGCATTCAGCTGCTGATTAGTTATTTTTCTCAATTTCACTCATGAATTAGCAACTTTTCTAATTTTAGCAGCGAATTAGCGAGATTTGTTTCGCTTTTAGCTCTAAATTGGTGTTTTTTCGCAGTTTGAGTCACGAACTTGCCTTCAGAAGCTGAAAATTGTCGTTTCTATACTTCAAGCCTCGATAAGCGCTTTTTTTTTTATTTCCAGTTTCGCCGTTAATACGTGATTATAGCCGCTAAAGAGAGATTTTTCCCAATTTTATCCGTGAATTATCACTTTTTCATAATTTTCGACGTGAATGAACGTTTTTTTTTTTTACTTTTAGCCATGAATTAATAAGAGCTTTATCAGATTGAGCCAAGATCTTGAGTTCCGAATAAGCCGAGAATCTATTTTTTAGTAATTTTAGGCGCAAATTACTGTTTTTGATTCTTCATCCGTGATTTTCGAGCTTCTTCTCAATTTCATCCATGAAGTAACGTTTTATCTCGCGAATTAGCAATGTATTTTTCTTTCTTTATCCGTGATTTAGCTCTCTGTCCGTGAATCAGTTATTTTTCTCAATAATTTCAGCCATGAATTTGCCATTTATCTCAATATCAGCCCAAAATTAGCGTTATTTTCAATTTTGGTCTGGATTAAGTGGGCCCTTATAGCGTGGGATTAGCCCCCCCCCCCCCCAACGAGGAGACGCGAACTGTACAACGTTTCCCATTTGCTAAAAATCCGAGGTGTGCCCAAAATTCAACAATAAAAATGATAATTTACCACTGTGGACCATGGACGGGCCATTTTCAAAGGCTCAGGGGGCCACTTCTTGGCCCGCGGGTCCCGGGTTGGCCTAGGGAATAACGAGTCTTACTCCCTGGGGGAGTGAATTTCGATCATTACAGCATAATTTAAAGGGGATAAACACCAGTTTACGTCATTTCTATAAATACAGAGGAGAGGCAAATATCACTCTATCTCCGGCGTGGTTGATTCCCATTATATTCGTTGAAATCCATAAAATATTTGGCCAGGTAGCCAGGAACGGAATAGTTTGTCGATTTTCCACTTCTGAACCGTAACACACAGGACAATCTAGCCCAGCCGACTGATTATTTTGGCAAATAGTTTACCTAGAAACTCAGTCGGAACATGAACTGCCCATTCTCGGTCCAAACCTGATCATTTCGCGACTTAAAACTGACGATTCAAGCAGGAAACTGGAAAATTATCTCCTCAGAACAAGATTGGTTTTCTGTGTAAAAATGTGTAGGCTATTCTCCCTTCTGTAGGCTCTTTTCTGAGTTGGAATCTACAAAAATATCGTATCAGTGGATGGGGTGGGGGGACATTCAAAAACTGTTCAGTCCCACAATTTCCAATTCAGATCTGCCCATCCCCCTCCTCCAAACTGAGGCTGCCCCCACTCCGCTGAACGCTGCGAAATGTTTACTGGTGTTAGAAAGAATTGACTAAGCGAAACTGTTATTTTCAATGAGTTGAACAAACCAGCGAAATTGGTTATTTAATTTAAATGAACCAGTGCCATTAAAATTTATTTTTCAATGGCTCAAAATGACGAAATTTTGTTTTTTTCAAATAGCCAGACCCCTCAAATTGCTCTTTAAAATGAGCCAACCCAATGATTTTTTTTTGAATGGTCTAAAAATCCTTTAAATTTTGTTCCTTAGGCAGTGAAATCGCTTTTCCCGTGAACCATAGCCCGACTGCATTGGGTTTATAATGTGCTAAACCCATGGAATTAAGTTTTTTGTTTTTCTTTCGAGTCAGCCTCGCGAAATTGGTTTTGATTGAGCCGCAAACTCCGTGAAAATGCACTTTTTGACAGGCCAACCTTGCGATATTTCGTTTTTGGAAGCAATAAAACCCGCGTAATTAATATTTAAATGTGAATCAAGACGCTGAATGTCACCTTTTGGTCGGAGGAGGGACTGAGTGTGAAATCCGGTGAAGTCTGACCTTTTTGGGTCAACCTTGCAAAATATTGGTATCTAACAAGTCGGTGCCGCAAAGTTTGGTTTTAGAAAAAGCCATCAAACCAGCGAATTGCCTTTATATGAGTTGTCCAATGCGAAATTAGTTACTTACTTAGCTGAAATAATAAAATCGGGCTCTGTGAGTGTCAAATCTGTGAAATATTTTGGCTTTGAACAAGCCTTTACTAGCGGAATCACTTTTTTTGAGAGAGGGAACCCCATGAAATTAGATTTTTGAATGTATCAAACCGCGAAATTTTCATTTTTTGGAGTCAATCCAGTGGAATTGTCTTTTTGATTGAGTGAAATTGGGTTATACCAACAGTAATCATCCAAATTTGGATTTCGAAAGGGCTTGAACCACGAAATTTATTTCTTAAACTGCCAAATAACGTGAAATTAAACTTGAAAGAAGTGAAATCAGCAAATTATTGACTGAATTATCGCTGTAAACAAGACCATTAAACTGGAGGAAGGTGACTCAGAATTAGGGATGGAATCGGGCCGCGCCGGGCCGGGCTCCGACTCAAAATCGGCCCGGCCCGAGGCCAGACGTTTGTGGCCTGGCCCGAAGCCTGGCCCGAGTCTGGAAACTTCGGCCCGACCCGAAGCCCGGCCCGAATTCGGGCCGATTCTCGGGCCGGGCCAGCCCGAGTTTTTTACGTTTGCATAAATAGAGCATAAATCTGCACTCCAATGCAATGGCTGAAAAACCCGCATTCAACCAATCACAAGTACTTCGAGAGCGAGGAGAAAACACCAAATATGTGAGGGAGAAGAATTTTTCACAAAAGCACGCCTTTGCCTTGAACAAACGCTCGCTGTGTGGCTGTTGAGCTTTTTCGGTTCACACACTCAGGTGGACATTTCTCCCACAAGTCGACAACATTTTAGCGCTACCAGACCAGCAAGACCAATATTCTCTAACGGCTGCAAGACCAATACTTGAAATGCAAGACCAAGACTTTCTACAAGACCTTACGAACGAGTCTTGCGCACGACCAAGACCGTGTTGCAAGAGTCTTGCGAGTCTTGCAAAAAAAAGTTCTGCTTTTTAAAACCGAATTTTGTGGGTTTTGCTCTTCCAAGAACACATTTTGCTGATTTTGCTTCTAGTTTTGGCGATTTTCGCATCATCAAAAACACATTTTCGTGGCTTTAGCTCTTTATTTGTTCTAGGAAGAAAAAGAAGGAATGAAGGGGGGGGGGAGAAGGTTTTCGGTTGGTTCCAAAAAGAACGACATTTTGTGATTTTGGATTTTTCTAACCCCAATTTCACCGGAAATTTTCAGTCTGCCATAACAAAAGTCTCAGAATTGGCACCTTCAAAATCCAATTTCACAAATTCTTGCCATTTTGGACCCCGCAATTTCGCAAATTTACCCGTTATTAAATACAAAATTACGTAGTTTTAGCTCTTATTGAAATCAGTTTTTTAAGGATTTGGCTCTTCAGAAAACTTATTTCGCTCTTTTCAAACCCCAAGTCCTGGATTTGGCTCAATTCAAACCCAAATAAAAATGCCACAATTTTTGTATATTTAAACTCTTTCAAAACGTAATTTCGTGAATTTGGCTCCTTCAAAAACTCACAGATGTTTGCCCTATAAAAACAAACGTGAGTTTAGCTCTTTCTGAAATCTGTTCCACGGGTTCGGCCATTTATAAAAACTAAATAGTCGAAAACGAAAAAATTTCGTGATTTTGGCGCTCAACCATATTTTCGCTCTTCCACAACCAAATGTCACCGATTTTGCCCCTTTGATACCAAACTTCACGGATTTTAGCCATTTAAATTTCCAGCCATTCTAATTTCGCGCATTTTCATTATTTAAAAAAAAAAACAATTTTTGTGGCCTTTGTTCTTTCCGGAATTAGTTATACAGATTTCGCTGTTTCGAAAACTAAATGTTGCTCTTTTAAAAAAGAAATTCACGGATTTGGCTGGTTCAAATACCAAATTTCGTCATTTCGGCCATCGGCTCTCATAAACGTCAGTTTCGTGGATGTCCGCTCTTTCATAGTCAAATTTTGCGAATTTGGCTCCTAAAAACTCCAGTTTTTGGAAGTTTCGCAATTTCAAAAGCCAAATTCACATCCGCGCGTTAAAACCCAATTTCTTGGATTTGGCACCTTAAAACCAATTTCGGGGATTTACTATTTATTGAAATCAGCTGTTCCTTACCAGATGGACAGGTTTGGTTCGTTCAAAAAAGTAATTCAAACCACACATGGTTGCAGAAGGGTGGGGCAGGTTACATTTTTTTCAGTATACGGCGAGATATGAAGGAAAAAGACGAAGAACATCCAAAAATATCGGAGGTGGGGATAAATTAATAAAACTGAAAAAAAGAAATTTTTCATTTCATAAGTCCCGAACTAGGTTGTTTTTGAGTTGTTTTTTCGATATGCAATGCAATTGTTTTCTTCAAAAAGAACAACAAAAACAAAAAACGAAAGACAGACCACTCGAAGTAAATACGAAAAAAATTAAATCATCAAAGCAAGACCAGCAAGACTCTTGCAGCAAGGCCAAGACCTTCGAGTCTTGGTCTTGCTTTGCTCATTACTAATTAATTTTCAAGATAAAAGTTTATGTGGGTTTTACAGTTATTTCAAGGGTGAAACATGAAAAAAGATCGTACGCACGTGCAGAATCTCCTGGAGATTTAAATGAGGCCTTGATATCCAGGATTGGTGCAGAAATACGGAATTATTTTACGGAGCCTACAATTTTCCGATTTTCGTGGTGATAATTTACGTAATACCGAGTAGGCGACGTATGCTTGGAGTGGGTCCAGGACACACGTACAAGTCTCCCTTAACCGCGTACAGTTGAACAATTAACAGTGAATTTTGCGTCCTGTTCCTCCACAAAAACTGACAGCACAAACGACAGACCAAAGCAGTGGCGATACGAACCATCCATGCGCTTGGGGATTGAGCGCAGGTTGTCGTATGCTCTGAGAAAACCCCTTGATTGTGAGTTTGAGGCTTCAACAGACAAAAAAGCAAGAACGTAGCGGGAGCCCCCCCCCCCCCGCCAATCATACCCATACAAAGTAACGACATGCATGCGAAATTTAATGTCCCCTCCCAAAAATGTTTTTTGGATCCGCTACAGGGTAAACTGAAAAATTTCTCGCACCTTAGTTTCTAGGATTATAAAAACTGGGGAAATTCGCGTCTATTAACCCCACGAAACAGGTAATTTCATTTTTACGACGCCGAGACGACGAGAAATTACACTTGCCTCTTTAGTCTTCCTAAAATCTGGAAAAATTTTCCCTCATTGTATAATCCATGGAACTGGTCTTTTAATGATTTTTTTGAGGCGAAAATGAGCATTTACGGCCTACCAAACTGGGCATTTTAACAACGCCCTTCCTATCGCGAAACTCCATCACTCATCTCTTTCATCATTCTATCAAACTCGTTTGACTACTAAAATGGAGGAAAAAAGCGAATTAACAAATAAAATGAGACGAGTATAAAATGTGCATTGTTGTAGAATTACCCAAGAAAATTTAATATTATTCATAATGGTATAGTAAGTGAAGGTAGGACAAAAAAGAGGACGAGTTGACGTGAGGTAATGACCGACAAACGTGGGGGGGGGCGGGTTACAAAATATTTCAAATGTCTATGTCGGACACTCGCTTTTGGCTGTTTTATATTTTTTCTAATTTTTATTTCGGGCCGAAGTCGGGCCGGGCCGTGTCGGGCTTCAGCTCTCAGCCCGGCCCGGCCCGAGAAATCTCCGGCTCGACCCGAAGCCCGGCCCGAGCCAGGAACCCTCGGCCCGGCCCGAGCCCGAGGCCATCCCTACTCAGAATTCATTTGTTTCGTTTCCGACCTAGTGGACCTCCAGGAACAGAAGTACCCCGTTCAACTACAATCACTAGATCTTCACTCCGCCCGACCCGGCGCGGCGGTGGAAGTCAGGGGCAACCCGCAGGTTTGTGATTCTCGCGTATAAAATCCACGATCGGACGATCAGAGTCTTTCGTCGACAACTATAAGGCATCGTTTGTCCAAAATGCACTCACTATACAATGTAGGACTCACCCAACCCCTTTCTTTGATGAATCTGCCTCTACACAAAATAAATCTACACCCTTGGTGGTTTATTTCCGAATGAAATATGTGCTTTGGATTTTACACGAACGTTTTCAAACAAAAAGTTTCTGAAAGGCGAAGAAATTCCCAAAAGTGTTATACGTTTATAAGAGTACACGGAAAAGGTGTTAAATTTAATCGCAACACGGCCCGGTTATGCTCGATTTGACGGCATACAACCATGTATAACGCCATTGTTCAGTGAAAAGGGGCAACTGTGCGGGCCTTCCCCAAAAGGTTTCTGCTGTTATAGTCGAATGGCATTATAGTACGAAGAGTTGCGATGGTTGCTGTATAAACATGGAAGAAAGAGGAAAAGTGTTGAATAACGACGAGAGTAGACCCATGCACAGTTTTCCATTTTATACCGCTTCATCACACCCGCTTGGCAAAGCAGCTTTTACCTTTTCGAGTCGATTGCCCTACACCATCAAACCCCCCCCCCACCATCACCACCAATCTCTCACCCCACTCAACCACCTCAAACCAAGTCGTTTAAATTGATCAACGACCAAACAAAAGATCGTGCCTCGCCTAATGGAGAAAACTTTCAACAGCGAAGAAAGGAGAGAAGACGACTTTGTAAGAGATGGTTCGAAATAAAATTAATTAATATCTAAGATGTGCGCTGTTGAAAGCTTTCAACAGGTGGAAAAGTTCGCTCTCCGCGAAGTTGAAAATAAAGTTAATTTTGGTGAAATTGCGATAGGCTCCCGCAGTAGGCAGCAGATAAAAAGGGAGTATAAAGCCTTTAACAGGGCGTTCACCCCCTCCCACACATCTTCCAGTTCCCCTGTACATCTTCACAGTTGAAAATTTTCATCGCTGACGAATCTTTCCGAGTGGTGAAAAATGACCCTTGCGAGGTATTTGGTGTAACGCGAGCGTGCAGGGAATACACAACATCATCAACAGCAATGAGAAGTTAATGTCGCCCGTTGTTTGTGTTATTACAAATTTTCCTTCCATCTCTCTTTTCTTTTTAAAAGAGACCAATTCAAATAGCAAAAACATTGTAAGAGGGGGGGTGTATCCATTCACTGCTAAACCCCGCTGTGTATCATAAATCGATTTTCACTGTTTCGAACGTAACGGGGAACCCCTTTTTTTATTCTAATTAACCTTTTAAAAAAACATCGTACACACGCGGAGACAAAACTGGAAAAAAAAAGAGAAAAGGTTACCGAGATGTAAAATGCAAAATTGGTTAACTCGCTTCCCCAGACTTCAACCTCCCCCTCCCCCACCATTCCCTCTATCAACTGTTTTTCTATACTCTTTCCACTAAGTCGGTGTGTTCATATACCAATTTCACGCAATGACGTTTCGACTGCCAGGCTAACGAGCTGTCGAGTCGTGATAAAAAAAAAATGGAAAAACTTGGCTGCAAACTTTTCAATGAAGGGAAAAGAAATGGTTTTCTTTTAACTGTGGAAAGAGCCAATTTTTTTTTCTCTCGAAACAAGCGCCCCTTGACGTGACATTTCTGCTGGTATATGTATATGTAATCTGTCTCGCCGAGAAGTTCAACGCTAAATTGGGGCTCAGTTTTATACAATGAATAAAGGGAGTGGAACTGTAATCTCACCTTTTGATTTTTATATTTTTTTTTATTATTCAGTGAAAGCAATTTCTAGGCGGTCTTCACTCTATTCAATGTTTTCTGCCATAATTTTTTTATTTAATTAGCGTAGTTACCTAACACACTGAGTAAGTAGAAAAACGAACAAAAAAATGTCGTCATTAAAATGAAACGTCTTCCAAAGGTTGTAAAACATTCACTGGTGGAAAAGGACCCTTGAAAATTACAATGAAACACAAAGAAACAGGGAATGAAACTCAAAAAGAAAGTATTTCCAATTAAAAGTGATGATGTCCACAGAAAGGGAGAGAGTAAGGTCTTCGAGAAGGAAGCGGCTTCTTGCGAAGTTACTTTTGAGGAAGAAATAAATGAGAGATACGCGAATTTCCAGGGTTGTTTTACTGTCAAGAAAAAGTCTAGAAAGGTAAAAAAAAACGGATGGACGTATGGCAGAATTTCATAGCAACAAGAAAGGACATAATCGTCTTCCGTGATGGGCTCCACGTGTTGCAACCCACAGTGCTCGTACCAGATCTCATTAATCACCCCGCCCTCCTCTTCATCAACTACATCACCACTAGCCCACCAACCCAAAGCATTCCACCCCGCAATCAACGTTCTCTTTTCATTTTCCATTTTGTAACACTCCGGCTTCAAATATAGTGTGTGAGGTGGGAAAGCACTTATACTCTCTTTTCACCCATTATGTGAAATTTCTCTGCTCGAAATATAAAATTACCTGCCAGGATGCCAGAAGTTGCGTGTGTGTGTGTGTGTTCCAGCTCATTTTCCCACCAATTTCAGGTGTGGTCTTAATTGAATTATTTAGCCGCCGACTAGAGTGCTTTCATGCTTGTAAGAACTCTGAGTAGACTGGGAGTTTAAAAAATAAAGGAAAGGCACGCCTCACTCCGGCCTAATTTTTTCATGAATCCATTCCTAAGAGTTATATTTTACCGTTTCTATTTTATAAAATATTTAGTTCACAGTTAATAAAATAAAACGAAGCATTAGCTGGTTTTCACTTTATTCTCCTTAAAAATTTATACATTTTGGACCCAGTTGGAACCATACAAAATTTAGAGAGGGGGGGATCATTCGTCGAAAAAATCATAAGAAAGCAACGACAAGTCGCGCTATGGAATTCATGGAAAAGTAAAGGCACTGCAATTTTTCCCGAGGAGAAAAAAAAAAAAAAAATCGAAAAGTGGTTCCGGAAAAAGGCCCATGAAGAAGGCAATGTAAACTGTAAAGGGTGGTTTTTATTATTCCCTTTCAACTAAACGGAGGGGAAAGAGTTGGTTTGGCGAGAGGGGGGGGGGGGAATAAACGGGATAGTGCTTTATTACAATGCAGCCCTCCCACCCCACAACCATCTGAATTCAACGTTTCACCCTTAAAACGGTTTTAAGTTACTTTGGTGTAAGAAAGCATGGATGGTTTGTGGCGTGAGAGGAGGGGGGTGAAAGCTTGCAGACTTTAGTGTTTTGCCTGGAAGCGGCGCTTTTTCTTTGCAGTGTATGCGTGTCGTTAACGGTTCTATGGATACCGCACTCCATTCGAATTGCTGCGATAGCTGTCATAATTTAGACGAATCTGAGAAGCCTTAACTTTGCTGTTCTCGAGGAAAAATACAAAATCGCGAGAACGATGGATGACGAGCTCGTGAAGGAGGGAACTGCTGAGGGAGAACATACCTGAGGACGAAGGATTCGAAGATACTTTTATGTAAAATTAAAATTCGACGAGTTCACCAGCTCAGATTGTGTGAATTATAGAAGTTCCGAGTCTGGCCTATAGTCAGAAGTAGCAACAATCACAGTTTCAAGATTCCAAAAATTGAATTCGTAAAGTTCTTCTGAGAAATTGACTACTATCAACCAATTTTTCTAGCAATTTGCTAGAAACCGACCAACTGAAAATTGAAAAGTATTTTACTCATTACTTGGCAAGCACCGCATGTGTATGTATCCGCCTCAAGGCAAGACGTTTCACTCGCGGGAAAAAATCTCATTCACGGCTACAATGGGAGAAAAAAAACACTCAAACCGCAGCTGTAATTGAGAAAAACGCTAATATTGAGCGCTTATTGAGAGAAAGCTCAAGAATTTACCCCACAAATAAGTGAGAAACGTCGTTAATTCACAGCTCAACTTAAGAAAATAATTTGCAAATTCCATTGAGCTAATGGCCGATTGGCTCATTGACGGCTAAAATTGATACAGAGTGGTAATGTGTATCTAAAATAGAGAAAAATCGCTAATTCATGTAGAAAATTCAGAAAAAGCTCAAGTTCGCGGCTGAAATTGGTTAAATCTTGCTAATTCAAATTTCAACAATGAAATGGAAAAAATGCAAATGCCCACAATTGAGAAAAAGTGACAATTTTAGCGCTAATCAGAGGATGAAAGTTAAAAAAGGAGCTTAATCTCCGACTAATTTTGATTGATTCGTAAACATTCGCGGATAAAATTTTACGGTTTTTCTCAAATTATCCGAGATTTACTGTTTTTCTCCGTTTTAATTTTACCCGCGAGTTAACGCTCTCAGCCCCGAATTAGTGGGCCTCCTAATCCGCGAATTGCCTACCGTATTTCTCCATTTTATAGATGAGAATGAGAGTTTCTTGTCAACTTATGCCGCGAAATAACGCATTTTTACAATTATATAGCAGTGAATAAGTTTTTTTGTTATTAAATTAATTAAACTGATATTATCCGGACGACGATGGAAGGGCATAGCCCAACACGATTCGAGTTTCGAGAAAAAATGGCTCTCCGGCGGGATTTGAACCCGCAACCTCTGGATTACCAGTCCAGCACGCTGCCATTTGCGCCACGGAGGCGCCTATGGGAGTCGTACTCCGAGGGATAAGCTAAGCCGAACCCCACCTAGGTCCATTGTTTCTCGAAACTCTAGGCGCTTCTCCTGATCGGTAAACCACGCCGAATTTAATCTTATCTAGATGTTGTTAGATTGATATAATGAATAAATCTGTCGCCGGCATTTTAATTATTAAATTAATTAAACTGATATTATCCGGACGACGATGGAAGGGCATAGCCCAACACGATTCGAGTTTCGAGAAAAAATGGCTCTCCGGCGGGATTTGAACCCGCAACCTCTGGATTACCAGTCCAGCACGCTGCCATTTGCGCCACGGAGGCGCCTATGGGAGTCGTACTCCGAGGGATAAGCTAAGCCGAACCCCACCTAGGTCCATTGTTTCTCGAAACTCTAGGCGCTTCTCCTGATCGGTAAACCACGCCGAATTTAATCTTATCTAGATGTTGTTAGATTGATATAATGAATAAATCTGTCGCCGGCATTTTAATTATTAAATTAATTAAACTGATATTATCCGGACGACGATGGAAGGGCATAGCCCAACACGATTCGAGTTTCGAGAAAAAATGGCTCTCCGGCGGGATTTGAACCCGCAACCTCTGGATTACCAGTCCAGCACGCTGCCATTTGCGCCACGGAGGCGCCTATGGGAGTCGTACTCCGAGGGATAAGCTAAGCCGAACCCCACCTAGGTCCATTGTTTCTCGAAACTCTAGGCGCTTCTCCTGATCGGTAAACCACGCCGAATTTAATCTTATCTAGATGTTGTTAGATTGATATAATGAATAAATCTGTCGCCGGCATTTTAATTAGTAAATTAATTAAACTGATATTATCCGGACGACGATGGAAGGGCATAGCCCAACACGATTCGAGTTTCGAGAAAAAATGGCTCTCCGGCGGGATTTGAACCCGCAACCTCTGGATTACCAGTCCAGCACGCTGCCATTTGCGCCACGGAGGCGCCTATGGGAGTCGTACTCCGAGGGATAAGCTAAGCCGAACCCCACCTAGGTCCATTGTTTCTCGAAACTCTAGGCGCTTCTCCTGATCGGTAAACCACGCCGAATTTAATCTTATCTAGATGTTGTTAGATTGATATAATGAATAAATCTGTCGCCGGCATTTTAATTATTAAATTAATTAAACTGATATTATCCGGACGACGATGGAAGGGCATAGCCCAACACGATTCGAGTTTCGAGAAAAAATGGCTCTCCGGCGGGATTTGAACCCGCAACCTCTGGATTACCAGTCCAGCACGCTGCCATTTGCTGGACTGGTAATCCAGAGGTTGCGGGTTCAAATCCCGCCGGAGAGCCATTTTTTCTCGAAACTCGAATCGTGTTGGGCTATGCCCTTCCATCGTCGTCCGGATAATATCAGTTTAATTAATTTAATAATTAAAATGCCGGCGACAGATTTATTCATTATATCAATCTAACAACATCTAGATAAGATTAAATTCGGCGTGGTTTACCGATCAGGAGAAGCGCCTAGAGTTTCGAGAAACAATGGACCTAGGTGGGGTTCGGCTTAGCTTATCCCTCGGAGTACGACTCCCATAGGCGCCTCCGTGGCGCAAATGGCAGCGTGCTGGACTGGTAATCCAGAGGTTGCGGGTTCAAATCCCGCCGGAGAGCCATTTTTTCTCGAAACTCGAATCGTGTTGGGCTATGCCCTTCCATCGTCGTCCGGATAATATCAGTTTAATTAATTTAATAATTTTTTTGTTCAATTTTAATGAGGGATAAGCGGTTTGTCTCTGTTGTTTTTGCGGTGAGAGAGCGTGTTTCCGTGGCGTAGCGTTTTCCTCAATTTTGGCAGCGCTTTTTTTTTACTATATTTGTCGTGACTTAACACTATTTCTTACCGTATAGCCGCCAAATGTTTTCTTAATTTTACCGGTGAACTGCGAATTAGTGAATTTTCTACAAATTGATCCACGAATCAGCGACTTCCTTTATTTCACTCGCTATGATACGCGCTTTTTGCCGCGAATTGAACTTTATCTCTATTTTCATCCGCGGATAAGCGTTTAATTCCCATTTTAGGTGGGAAGTAATTAGCAGTTTTCTTAGTTGTAGCCGTAAATTAGGAGGTTCTCTAAATTTTCGCCACGAATTAGTGATTTTTTCATGTTATCTATATGTGAATTAGCGCTTTTACTCGATTTCAGTCCGCATGTTACCTCGAAAAACCGCTGGAATGGGCGTTTTTTCAATATTAGTTGAGGCTTCTGAGTGATTGATTGCTATTTTTACTTATAGCTGCGAATTGCGGGTCAAAGAATCATCTGTCCAGCTCCCCAGTTAGGGGGGGGGGGTTTCAGGTGGGTTTCCTCGACCCCTTCCCAGTCACCCTCGCCCAAACTTCGCACATTAATTTTGGCTACATTTCTGCACCAATAATTGATTTCAAAAGTCTTATTTTGATCTTCAGAAAGTTCTACAGTGACGTTAGATCTTACTTTTCCAAATTTGAAACGCATTTGAATTCGAAAGTGTTTTGGGGTTATTTTAGGGAACTGTAGAACTTCTTGAAGATTATGATAAGACTTTGTAATCGAATATTAGTGCAGAAATGGAGCCAAAATTTATGTGCGGAATATTGTCGAGGGGTGACTGGGAACGGGTCGAGGAAACCCGCCTGAAACCCCACCTTAACAGTCCAAATTTTATAGTAGGCACCATCTTCTCTATTGACGGAATCGAATTAGAATAGACAGCATCTACTCGATTAAATATACTCCCTTCTCCAGGAAGGAGTTTGGACTGGGTTTCGACAGTTCCGCAGCTGACGGGTCGTATTCGTGTTGTGCTGCCCTCTTTTATGACTGGATGGTGAGGAAGGTAATGCCCAGGGTTTTTCAATTTGTCAAAACGGACCTTCTCGATGACCCCCTCCTGTTCCCATTCATCATAGACTGACGCGTACTCTTTATAAAGGTTCTGGGTTTTTAGCCTTTTCACCGTGGGACGAAGTCTTTTGATGGTTAAACGGTAATTACAGGCAGAGGGTTATGATTTTCTAGCCATGGTAAGTGTACCTGGTATCGTCCGTCCGTGTCAATCGAAACTGTACTCAAAAAATGCCGATAGGCGATCTCATGAAGCTTGAAACTACTTTTCTTATCGCAAGGGTCCTTGTTTCTCGAAACTCTAGGCGCTTCTCCTGATCGGTAAACCACGCCGAATTTAATCTTATCTAGATGTTGTTAGATTGATATAATGAATAAATCTGTCGCCGGCATTTTAATTATTAAATTAATTAAACTGATATTATCCGGACGACGATGGAAGGGCATAGCCCAACACGATTCGAGTTTCGAGAAAAAATGGCTCTCCGGCGGGATTTGAACCCGCAACCTCTGGATTACCAGTCCAGCACGCTGCCATTTGCTGGACTGGTAATCCAGAGGTTGCGGGTTCAAATCCCGCCGGAGAGCCATTTTTTCTCGAAACTCGAATCGTGTTGGGCTATGCCCTTCCATCGTCGTCCGGATAATATCAGTTTAATTAATTTAATAATTAAAATGCCGGCGACAGATTTATTCATTATATCAATCTAACAACATCTAGATAAGATTAAATTCGGCGTGGTTTACCGATCAGGAGAAGCGCCTAGAGTTTCGAGAAACAATGGACCTAGGTGGGGTTCGGCTTAGCTTATCCCTCGGAGTACGACTCCCATAGGCGCCTCCGTGGCGCAAATGGCAGCGTGCTGGACTGGTAATCCAGAGGTTGCGGGTTCAAATCCCGCCGGAGAGCCATTTTTTCTCGAAACTCGAATCGTGTTGGGCTATGCCCTTCCATCGTCGTCCGGATAATATCAGTTTAATTAATTTAATAATTTTTTTGTTCAATTTTAATGAGGGATAAGCGGTTTGTCTCTGTTGTTTTTGCGGTGAGAGAGCGTGTTTCCGTGGCGTAGCGTTTTCCTCAATTTTGGCAGCGCTTTTTTTTTACTATATTTGTCGTGACTTAACACTATTTCTTACCGTATAGCCGCCAAATGTTTTCTTAATTTTACCGGTGAACTGCGAATTAGTGAATTTTCTACAAATTGATCCACGAATCAGCGACTTCCTTTATTTCACTCGCTATGATACGCGCTTTTTGCCGCGAATTGAACTTTATCTCTATTTTCATCCGCGGATAAGCGTTTAATTCCCATTTTAGGTGGGAAGTAATTAGCAGTTTTCTTAGTTGTAGCCGTAAATTAGGAGGTTCTCTAAATTTTCGCCACGAATTAGTGATTTTTTCATGTTATCTATATGTGAATTAGCGCTTTTACTCGATTTCAGTCCGCATGTTACCTCGAAAAACCGCTGGAATGGGCGTTTTTTCAATATTAGTTGAGGCTTCTGAGTGATTGATTGCTATTTTTACTTATAGCTGCGAATTGCGGGTCAAAGAATCATCTGTCCAGCTCCCCAGTTAGGGGGGGGGGGTTTCAGGTGGGTTTCCTCGACCCCTTCCCAGTCACCCTCGCCCAAACTTCGCACATTAATTTTGGCTACATTTCTGCACCAATAATTGATTTCAAAAGTCTTATTTTGATCTTCAGAAAGTTCTACAGTGACGTTAGATCTTACTTTTCCAAATTTGAAACGCATTTGAATTCGAAAGTGATTTGGGGTTATTTTAGGGAACTGTAGAACTTCTTGAAGATTATGATAAGACTTTGTAATCGAATATTAGTGCAGAAATGGAGCCAAAATTTATGTGCGGAATATTGTCGAGGGGTGACTGGGAACGGGTCGAGGAAACCCGCCTGAAACCCCACCTTAACAGTCCAAATTTTATAGTAGGCACCATCTTCTCTATTGACGGAATCGAATTAGAATAGACAGCATCTACTCGATTAAATATACTCCCTTCTCCAGGAAGGAGTTTGGACTGGGTTTCGACAGTTCCGCAGCTGACGGGTCGTATTCGTGTTGTGCTGCCCTCTTTTATGACTGGATGGTGAGGAAGGTAATGCCCAGGGTTTTTCAATTTGTCAAAACGGACCTTCTCGATGGCCCCCTCCTGTTCCCATTCATCATAGACTGACGCGTACTCTTTATAAAGGTTCTGGGTTTTTAGCCTTTTCACCGTGGGACGAAGTCTTTTGATGGTTAAACGGTAATTACAGGCAGAGGGTTATGATTTTCTAGCCATGGTAAGTGTACCTGGTATTGTCCGTCCGTGTCAATCGAAACTGTACTCAAAAAATGTTGATAGGCGATCTCATGAAGCTTGAAACTACTTTTCTTATCGCAAGGGTCCTTGATTCCCAGAACTTCGAACGTTCACAGATTAGACAAGCTGTCTTTTTCGATGAGCATTGACGTGAACATGACCACCGAACTGACTCTGCTTGGTGTCGCTGGTACTCCTTCCATTCAAGTTTGGTTTCTACAGTTACGACGTTTTCGTTCAGCCTTTTTACTTCACCTGTCAACAGCTTCGCCCCACCATGTCTGCCTCAATCAATAGTTCAATGGGCTTATTTTGACGGTCTGAAATGTAATTACGACTTTTTTTTTCAGTTCGTCACGTCCACCGTCACATAGCTGTGCTCGGACATGTGGAATCCTCCCAAAAATAGCTTGCTGATCCAATACTTCCGAAAGAACGCTGGTATTCTCCATCGAGACGAGAAACGTGTATGTTATAGGTGCAGTTCGGCCAGTGGTGACTCCTCCAAACAGAGAGTGTACAATTTCTTGATTTCTTTTCGGAACACATCCGACCTCGACCGCTGTTTCCCAGCAAATATACGAGCGTTGAGACTTGTGACCCTGCGTCGATAATATCTCGAACGTCGCGTTCCCATTTTGTCACCTTTCAATCTTACAGTCAAAATTTGTAACAAAACATTGCTTGAGTTCGACCAACTAGCGAGATTCGTTGGAACACTTGGAAGGCGAGGGTATCTGAACTGAAAAGGGCTGACGCTGTTTACTATTTTTCACATCTATCGATACATACGGAAGACTTCCACACATCAAAACGTGATGCTTTCTGTGGCACATTGGTTTGTGTCTGCAGTATCTACTTCGCTGAATGACCAGATCTGAAAAAACAGTAACACAAATGTTTTGACTGTAAAATTTGTCTTTTTTCTGATAAGATCATATTTTGGGCCTTCACGCAAACCATCGATTTGTGTTTACCACCACAGAAAACACATACTTTTCGGGTTTATCCACTGACAGAAGGCAAGCGGCATACGGAAGGCTTTCAAAAGGGGATGGTAGCCACAAGGGATCAAGTATGCGTTCGAATTCCACTGCCATACGCGTAGAAGCTCTTCTGGTAAACAGGATTCAATTAGGAGCAACAACATAGACGCGCACCGGTCCGTCGTGACATTCAAAGTGTCCAAAGCTCGCAAATGACACTCGTATAGCGACGCATTTATCGTATGGCGACGAAAGTACCGGTTTTCGGTTTATTAAACCATCATCAGTGGTATCTTAACTTGTCAATCACCAGGATTGATTCACTCAATTTCATCTGCAAAAGTTGCTTCGAGGAACCGCGAAATGACGTTTTCTCAAATATCTACGTATTAGCACATTTTCATGGCCAAGCATTTTCGTCGCGTACTTATCTTCAGAAACCCCAATTGAGGATGCATCACATCTATAGCTGCGAATGGTCACATTTTAATTAATTTTAGCCGTGATCTAGCGCCTCTTCTAATTTTTGGCTCCGAATTAGCGCTAAAATTGTCACTATTTCAACCGTGAGATGGTCCTCTTCCTCCATTTTGGTAGTGAATTATTGCTTTTTCTCGTGCTTAGCCTTGAAATATAGCAATTTCCCCCCATTCTACGACACTAATAATCGGATTTTCCAAATTTTTGCCGTGAATTTAAGTTTATTCGCCTTCAACAATGAATTATAGCTGTTTTTATGCATTTTAATCGCTAATTAGTACTTCTACTGCAATTTAGCATCGAATTGGCTCTTTTACCATACTTTTAGCAGAGAATTATAACAGTATTGACGTGTTTTCTCAATATTTGAAGCCACATTGAGCAATGAACTAGCGCTTCTAGCGCTGCTAGAATTGAGTAAAAACTCTAGGTTCACGACTAAACTTGAGGCAAATCGTTTTAAAACAAAAGTGTGTTGAACTTTTCAACTTAAATACTCGCGTTAGCGCATTCTGAAGGCAACTTTGTTACTTAAATTGAGAAAAACGGCAAATGCGTGCCGCGGCAAACACCGCTGATTCGCGGCTAGAACTGAGAAGAAGCGCTAATCTATAGGTAAAAGCAAAATAAAATTATTAATGCGATGCTAAAATGTAAAAAATGCTAAATTGCGGCTTGAAAAAATCCAATTTTTCGTCTGGCTATAAAAATGATTAGATAGGCTAATTTTCAGCCTAAATGGGAGGAAAGCTAATTCGATGCTAAAAATGAAAAAAATTCGCCAATTTGCAAATATAATTGCGGCTAAAATTGAAAAACAAATCTCTAATTCACGGGTTAGAAACGCTAATGCGCTGCTAAAAATTAAGAAAAAGCGCTAATTCGCGGGTAAAAGTTAGGAAAATCACTAATCCACGGACAATATTGTGAAAAATTTTCAAATTGCATCAAAAAATGGAAATACGCCAATTCGCAGCTTCTGAAGGGAACTTTGAGGTTAAAAGGATTTGTGGTTGAGAATAATCGCTAATTCATAGCGCATGGTGAACAAAAAAGTGTGATTTGTAGAAAAACCTGCTATTTTGCGGCTAATATGTTGAGGAAAATACGTAAGAAAAACGTTAGTTTCACCGTTCTAGAATGCTAATCCGCGAATATTGACAAAATTCGCTAATTCTGGGCTGAAATTGAGTTAAAGCGGTGATTCACGGGTAAAATTATGAAACAAGTCACGCCTATACTCGAGAAAAATCGCTCATTCACTGGTAAAATGTGGGGGGGGGGCGTTAGACCGCAGATCACTTTGTGCGAATTCGCTAATTCACGGCTAAAATTCAGGAAACGCGGTTAAATGCGCGGCTGAAATAGAGAAAAAGGTCGGATGCATATGATAAAACCCTCTAATTTGCGGCTGAATCTAGATAAAACCCGCTAATTCGCGTCTAAAACTTGGAAAACTTCCTGCCTAAAAGTCTATAATTCTCATCTGAAATTCATAAAATGCATTAGTTGCGGCTCATTCGCAGCTTAAATGGAGAATAATGATAACTTTCAGATAATTTGAGAAAATCCGATAATTCGGGAGCGTGGTAATTGCCGGCTGAATAACTCGCGACTAAAATTATGAAATCAATCCTCCATCGAGAAAAATCACTCATTTGCTACTAAAATGGAGAAAACATTGATTTGCACATAAATTTGAGAAAATTAGCTAATTCGAAAATGCAGGTTTGGGAATGTACGACTAAAATGTAGGATAAAGGGCTAACCCACTAAAAAGTGAAGGTAAACGCGAATACACGGCTAAAATGGGCAAACAGTGCGAATGTGCTGCTAAAATTGAGAAAATCTGCGGGCGCCGATTCCTGGCTAAAAATCCGCTCATCCGCGTCTAATAATTTAGAAAATGCGTTAGTCGCGGCTACTGTTGACAAGACGCGCTCACTCGCAGCTTAATAAATAATTCGCAACTGAAACTTGGGAATATCAACGCGGGTAAAATTGAGAAATATCGCTAATTTGCGGCAATAGAGATGAAAAATCGCTAATCCACCCACATGACTGAGAAGTAAAAAAAACGCTAATTCTAGGCTAAAATGGAGAAAAGTCGGAAACACTCTGCTGAAATTGAGGGGGAAACGCTTCTTCGTCGGATACATTTGATAAGACACACTAATTCATGACTATAAAACTGAGAAAGACCACGCGCTAATTCCAGGCTGAAATTGAGATAAATCGCTCATTCGCTTCTAAAATGGAAACGAACGCTAGTTTAAGAAGCAATTTGACAATAGAGGAAACACATTAATTTGCTTGTATTTTAAGACTCTAAACTGGTGAATTCACCGAAATTAAAACCCATAAATGTCCATCGGCCATCGCGTGGATATCCAGTCAGGAAACTTACTATTTTGTGAGAACTTGTCAGGCTTTGCTCTAAGGACGGTTAGCCAGAGTTTCGATACCAGGTAAAAGGCCCCAAAACTTGAAATTTTGCTAAATTAATATAATTAAGGCCCTAAACTTTCATTTTCGAGGGAATTATAAGACATTCATCTTTCAACAATCATGTCTTCAGACATTCATCAGTCAATTCATATTTTAAGGGCGCGAATAGCCAGTTTGGCAATTTTTTCGGTGCAGTATGACACAAATCGTCATTGAAGCCATCTATACAAGGCGCGAATGATCAGTTCCGGTATTTCTAAGGCTCGAATTGTCCGCAGTTTCACCGTTTTCAAGCCGCGGAGGATCAGTTTTTTTTTTTTTTTTTTTTTTTTTTTTTGGTGCCGATAGCCACTTTGAAGACGCGCAGTATAGCCTCTGTAGGGCGCAAATGATCTGTTTAGCTAATCTTTGGACCGTGAATTTGTGGTACGAGTATGCCATTTTTAGGACTTGAAGAGTCAGTTTTGATATTTTTAGGGAATGAATCGTCAGTTTAGACATTTTCAAGGCACGAGGTTCAGTTTGGCCATTTTCGATGCTGGATAATGGTTGATTTTGAATTTTCAGGACATGAATCATCCGTTTTGGACCATTCAAAGCGCGAATCTCGCGGGCCGTTATACGGCGGTCAGTTTTGCTGTTTTTAGAGCGAGAAATATCTATTTAGATGGATAAAACGAATAATTCTTTCGCCGGTATTTTTAATTAATAGATCAATTAAACCGATGTTATCCGCAGGATTTGTTAATTAAAAATACCGGCGACAGAATTATTTATTATATCCATCTAACAACATCTAGATAAGATAAAATTCGGTGTGGTTTACCGATCAGTGAGAAACGCCTAGAGTTTCGAGAAACAATGGACCTGGGTGGGGTTCGGCTTAGTTTATCCGTGGCGCAATTGGGAGCGTGCTGGACTGGTAATCCAGAGGTTGCGGGTTCAAATCCCGCCGGGGAGCCATTTTTTCTTGAAACTCGAATCGTGTTGGGCTATGCCCTTCCATCGTCGTCCGGATAATTTCTGTTTAATTGATTTATTAATTAAATATATATTTTTCTAAGCGCTAATGGTCAGTTTGGCCAATTCAAGGACAGGAATCGTCTGTTTAGGCATTTTCAACGCGTGAATCGTCAGTTAATCTATTTTTAGAGCGCATAGAATCAGTTTTGCATCAGTGCTTGCATAGTCAGTTTGGCCAATTTTAGGGCGCGTAGTCTTGAAGCTTGACATTTATACATATAGGGCGTCAAACCAAGGCGATAATGGTCAGTTGAGGCATTTTTGGCGTGCGACTGGTCGATTTTGCCATTTTCAGGGCGCGAATCGTCAGTTATACTTTGCCCAAACATAGCAGCATAGGCGGGGTTCAATTAGTCCCTTCTAGCCAATTACGCACGAATCGTTATTTTGACAGTTTCAAGACTGGAATAATCTGTTAAGGCATTTCCAGGTCGCCTAGAGTCATTTTGGCCATTATAGAGCGAGAATCGCCAATTTGGCTAATTTTAGGGCGCGTGAAGGCATTTTGGCGGTTTTATAGAGTGGTAAATGCCAATTTTTAGGGCGTAAATAGACATTTTAAATGCAAGAATCGTCAGTTTTGCCATTTGCGGGTGCGATTACAATCAGTTTAGCAGTTTTTAGGTAGTGAATTACTACCTAAGTCAAGCCATTTTTAGTCAGTCTAGCGAAGCACACAATCTCCCAAGCCCAAGCCTCTCGCTTGAGCAAATCGTGGATCCGCATCTGAGTACGAGTATGCCATTTTTAGAGCGTAAATAGTCAGTTTTGATTTTTTTTAAGCGCACAAATGTTAAATTTAGACATTGTGAAGGCTCATTTTGGCTATTTTTGACGCGTCCGGAATAATCTGTTCAGACCTTTTTAGGCGCGAATCGTCAGTTTATTGTTAAACTGACTCTTCTGCCCTTGTTCTGGGGCACATAGAATCGGTGTTGCCGATTTTGTCGCTTGAATGCCCAGTCTGGCCATTATTAGGGCGCGTAGAGTCAGTTTTGCCATTTATATAGGGCGTGAATAGTACGTCAAGTCAAGGCGCGAAAACCGTCAGTTTGGCCAATTTTGGTGCGCGGGTGGTTGATTTTGCCATTTTTGGAGGAGGAATCATCTGTTCAGGCATTATCAGTGCACAAATTGCCAGTTGATCCAGTTTTATGACTCTTGAAAAAAGTCAGCTTGGACAATTTTAGAGCGGGAATCACGAGCTTGGATATTTTTAGCGCACTTATGTATAATCAGTTTAGCTTTTTCCAAGGCGGAATCAGTTTTAGCCATTTTCAGGGAGCGTGAAGTCAGTTTGGCCATTTTTATGGCTCAAATAGTTAGTTTTGCCATTTTGGGGCGCGAGTATAGTCAGTCTAGGATTCTGTATGGTGGGGATAGCTAATTTAGCTAATTTTAGGCAGCAAATGGCTGCCAAGTCATCTTTAGTAGAATTTCTCAAGCCGCTCTCTCTTGAACAAATCCTGAATCCATGCCTGGACAGTGAAATAGTTACTTAGCGAGACTAAATTGCTAAAAAACGAACTTTTAGCGTCAAACAAATCACGTTTTTGTTGTTTCTTTTGTTTGTTTGTTTTCTTACTTATTCATTTTATTTTATTTATTTATTTATTTATTTTTTTTCTATTTCTTAACTATGGTGGGCTGAAGTACTCTGGGAGGGGTTCTGACCCCCAAAACCCTCCCCATGGGCACGCCACTGTTGGCACTTATAATCTTGCTATTCGTGCTATCGGCTATCCGTGAGGCCATGTACGCTGTCGGGGTTGGACAAACCAAATGGCTTCAAGATTGTGGCGATTCTGTTGAATTAAGCCGAGGAAATTGCCTAATTCCTGCCAGCGTTAGCTTGGCTTGCCTGGCCCTGGAAAGCCAGTTGCTAAAAAACCTAGGAAATTTCCAATTTCTCCTTAAAATGCTGGGACTTCGCGGCTATTTGTCAGGGCGCTGTCGTGGCGTTGACACCATTGTCTAGGTTCCGCGTTCACTAAACTAAAAAATCGCCGAAACTTTCAAATTCGCGAGATCGTGAAACGGTGAAGTATCGTGAGTTTCTGACAGGAAGCTCTCAACTTCGCTGATATTTGCCTCACAAATGTCACCATTTTGCAGTTGTTCGTCAGAGCGCAATCGTGGGATGCCTATACCCCGCGGGCATCATAATCACTTTAAAAATAAGGCCCAGAACTTACTAACTCTCCTTGTGCTAATGGCTAGAACATTGTTTCAAAAGTTTATCAGATTTGTGGTGGAACCCCTCCCAAGATAAAATCCTAGATCCGCCACTGGACGTACGCCGTGTATTTTTACAAATCAGCGTGTCTCCTGCTTAGTGCCGGCTTTAAGGCAGGGCGAGCCGGGGCCTAATGGGGCGCGTCCAGCGCAAAAAGACCGACGATAACAAATAACGTAAGAAGCGTGTTTGATTCATAAATATTTGAAAACTATAAAATCCAAAATAGATTCAAAAAGGAGCGTTGGGATTGTCTAGAAATCGACAGAAATTTTTTCTTCTTCTTCTTCGTTTATCTTTTTAAAAAGGGGTGCACCGAGAACTAATGCACTGCAGATATTTGGGGTTTGCTATCAATTTTAGCCGCAAATTACCACTTTTTCTTGATTTTAGCAGCGAATAATACAACATTTTTATCCAAATGTTAGCGATTTTTCTCAATTTCAGAACGATTTTTCTCACGATTCAGAAAAATTGTTAATTCACAAATTCGCTAATTCCGCAATGAAGATAAGTCGAAAATTCACGGCTAAAATGGTGAAAAATTGCTAATTTAAGGCTAAAATGGAGAAAAATCTCAATTTCGCGGCTAGCTAATTCACCGATAAAATTGGAAAGAAGCGCTGAAATGTGGAAAAACGCTAATTTGCGGTGCAAATGAAGAAAACGCACAAAATCGCAGCTTATTCTGAATGGTGTCTTCATGGGGACGCATCAGATGAAAGATTTGCCCGGGGGCGCCAAATGTCTAAAGCCGGCACTGCTCCTACTGATCGTGATTTTTACAGGTTTCTTTGGATGGATGAAGAAGGTGAATAACGCATGTACAAGCATTGTCGCGTTGTTTTCGGCGCCACCTGCAGCCCGTTTCTTCTCGACGCCGTCATATCCTTCCATCTCAACAAAATCATCGTCAAATTTCTCCCTTGATGTCATCGAGAAACACCTTAAAAGTTTCGACATGGACAACTGCGTCGCTAGTGTGAGCGCCGTGCAGGAACTGGACCACTTCGTTGGTGAGTCCACTAGAATAATGGTGAAGGAGAAATTTCAGTTGAGAGGGTGGGAGGCTAGTGGCCAACTTTCAGCATATCTCGACGTCCCAGCCACTGTCAAAGTTTTGGGAATTTTGTGGAACAAGTTAAACGACACCCTTGAGATAAACATAGAGCATTTCAACGAGTGTGACTTCGGAACCGTGACAAAAAGGACCACTCTATCTGCCACAAATCGTGTTTTTGACCCTGGGCCGCGAAGGCCCCTCGGCGTAACGAGCAGTGTAACGTCAGTACCTAAGCTGCTTCTGAGAAAACTGTGGCAGAACAAGACGGGATGGGACGAAGAGGCCAACAAAGATACTGGTACTCAATTCTTGAATTGGGTTCGAGAAGTTCGACTTTTGAAGGATCTACGGATACTTAGATGCCTACGTGGCACTAACAGTAAGAACTGGTCGCTACACGTCTTTTGCAACGCCAGTCAGAACGTATACGCTAGCGCGTAGCTTTTTTGCGAGTTGAGTTCCCTGATCACGTGCGAGTCGAACTATAGTTTTTTCGAGAGCCAGAGTGTCACCGTCAAATAAGAAAATGTCGTTTCCACGCCAGGAACTTCTCGCAGCATTAATTGGCGCTCGATTTTATCGAAGTATCACCGAAGATCTCGGAACAGTAATCGGACGAACGACGTTTTGGAGCGATTCGTCAACGACACATCGAATTGAGACACATTCGTAGCCAATTACACTAAAGAAATCTGGCTTCTGACTGAAAAGGAGCAGTGACGATATGTTCCTTGTATCCAAAATTTGGTCGATCTAGCTTCAAGAGGATGAGGTCCCAGAAAGCTCGTTGATTCCCGGTGGTGGGCGTCTTGTATGTCTTACGAGGAATAACCAAAAAATACATAGTACGTCGGGTAAAAAAGAAACAAAAAAGTACGAAAAACTAAAATAAATAATACATTAAATCTTACATTACCTAAGTTTATGAGTACGCTGTCAATTTTATGATTAAAGTGCCAAATCTATTAGGAAAATAGTCAATTTTATGAACAACCCATTTCGAGGATATTTGTTGCCAGCAAACCAATTTCGCCCAATTCAGAGAACGATTTCGCTGACGTTTTGCCCTACAAACTGATTTTAGCCGGTTTGACTCAATGAAAACAATTTCTTGAATGTCGCTCACTAAAAAAACGAATTTCGCCCTCTAAAATACTTATTTCGGCAAAACCCGAATTTCGTGTTGCACACTTTTGGCGGGTACGGCTCTTTGGTGGGTTAAAAATACTTTTAAACGTCTTTAGCCCTCTGTGCCAGACAGGCTTACGGTGGTAGGGGCCATTGCCAGGTCCTTCAGCCGCTGTGGCGCTGTCCCGTTTTCTAATTGTAATACCAGAGATGGCTGGTGGCTAATGCGCTTGGTGCGAGGACTGCAACTTGGCACTTTCAGGTCCCGTTGGGATTAAAAATGATCCAATACTTTGGACATTTTTATTTTCAATTTGGCATCACCTATTCCCGCGTAACTCATGAATTGGCCGTTCGCGACTGTGATTTTATCCGGCACGATATTTCGGTAATGCGATAAGTTGTTTCTATCATTCGTCATAAATGACTCGTAGCTCCTGAGTCAATGAACCATCAGTCTTTCGAATGACGTCTAATAATCGAAAAACCGAACTCTTCCGAGTCTCTCCGTGTTTGTGGGACTTTAAAATTAATGTATCGTAAGGTTTCAGCCCCTAAAAGGTGACATCTGCCTGCCAAAGTAAACAATTGTTAAGAACCTGAGGGAAAAGCATATCCCCTTCCAATAAATATCTTTTTAAAAAAGTCACTCAAAGTTCGGAAAAGAATACAAATCAAGAGCATTCCAACTGTCTCTCGAAGAAAGAAGAATAAACCATGATTGCGTTATTTCAAAACTAAGGACCATTGACGGTCGGGAATAACGAAGAAAGGGTGAAACGTACAGGAAAACATTATTGAGAAGAAAATGACATCCCTCCAAGTCGGCTTCCAATTGTCCCGAGGACGTGACTCGCGTGCCCGATGGCCCATTCACTTCTACAGAGATATACCTCAAACTTCTTCACTGAAAGTTAAGAAGAAAGACTCTAAATTCGTTTACTCCCGTTTCTCCTTTCTATAGGAAAATAGCTTTACAGTTATGTTGATTCAAGAGGATTTCTCTGAATTCGGTTAGACAGAAGTGATTGGAAAAGGGTAAATGGTAATTCATTCTGATCCCTGAGGTTTAAATTGATAACTTTATAGAATCAGGGGGCCTATTCTCTAACAACAAGCAATATTTTTTTCGCCAGCCATGTGTCTATTTCATTCATTTGTTTGAAGAAACTTAATGAAATAAACATATGACTGCGAAAAAGTTATTGCTTCGGAGTTAGAGAATAGGCCCCCAGGTGTTGGATGGGGGGGGGGACTTATAGGAAAACCATTGTTGTAGGCGAACGAGTAGGTATTTGTAATTATTATTCGAGCGTACAATAACACTTGAGAAGATGGCCTCGGTGGAGGACCAACATGCTAAGCGAAACTGGCTGATTAGCCGCTCCGGAGTCGAAAGAATTCGCCAGAACCCCACGACACCACCGAAGGAGAGGCCAGTGGAGGATCTAGAACTTGCGAGGGCCTGGGCGGTTGGATTAGGGTAGGGCCTATGGCGAGAATATTACATTAAACATATGTTCAATAAAATGTAGACATGAATTATTGCTGAATATACCACGAAAACATAAAAGAGCTACTAAAGCCCAGTGCACACGATGCAATTTTTCTTCGTTAGATATCCAGCAAGGAAAGAAGGCCCAACTAGCACAATTTAGTCGTCTCGACGTCGGGAAACATGACCCGACGTCATCAGGCAACATCACATCGACTTCGCCACAACCAAAATACGACCAAAGCGGTGGTATACATTTGAGTCGTGACGACATCACCCAGCGACTACTGGTTGCACGAAGTCGCTATATCCGTAATACAGTCATACCACAAGATGCTGTAGTATATTTGTACAACAGAATTCTGTGTTACAATACTACTACGATTTTCTGTTCAAAATCTAACTGATATGACACAAGATTATAGCTCCTCAGACCAAATGTCGCCTGGACTACAGTATGGTGTTCAATATTTCTATTACAAGTCGCAAAGTGTTATAAATAATTACACTGTTGGTGTGGCGGTCAACGAAAGCCACTCGAAGAGCGCGGTGCCTCTCAACGTGATGCTCATAGACGGCCTTCTTTATTCCAGATGCACGACGTTATATCTGGGGCTATCATTCCATTTCTCTTCAGTCAAAAACACAAACGAATATCATTTCATCGACTGATATTTTATTTTAACTCTTAGAAATGAGTTCCCCCTTGAAACAACACCGTGAGATTAATTCATTATTCAAATTTATGAGTGGTGAGAAATTTAAAAGTGCTTGAAAAATATAGTTTCTTGTGCTGGTTAGTCAAGTACCTATCTGTTTTGTGATAGATTACTATTTAAAGCAGAATTTGGTACTTGAAAATCATAATTACGTGCAAATGAGACATTTGTCAAAAAAATTAATCAATAGAAAATCCTTTAAAATGGCGTTGTCGGATATATGTACGAAAAACATAATATTCCCGACCATGAGTTGCAATTGGTTAATAAGTGTGTATATGATACGACCTCAAGTTATTTATTTGTAACGAAGTTGTAATATTGACGACCACAGGTTATGATTTGGAACACAATTATGTACAACTCTCGACAAGAGGTCGAGAAGTAGACGAAGTTTGTATGTGAGTTATAAAAGTCTGAACGAAACACGACAACTGGTCGGGTAAAGTAGGAAAACACATAGTTGTTTTGGCGCCAAAGCCACCGTTGAGTGAGAGATAAGAAAGAGTCGGAGTAGTGTGTAGTGATTGCATTGACTTTGGTTTGCCGGCGGTGCTGTGTTTCTGTTATCCCATCCATATTGAAATTTAGAGAGAGCAGAATGTCGGGAGGAATTTCGACGCCAGCCATTTGGCTGAGGAGGCAAGCTTCTAGCCCTCCGTACCAGAACTCACCAGCACCCATCTCCTGAATATTAATTAATCTTGGAGTTCCAACAGTGGCGAGGCGTCCGGTCATCGATAGATTCGCCGATGACTAGATTTTTATTCGGAAATGAAGGAATATTTGTTGGAAATATTTTTCTTAGAAAAGCCCCTTCTTGGAGAAATGAAAGATTTAAACAACAATAATTTCACTCAACTGAGTTCATAGGAGAGCTAGGAGAACTTGCTTACTTACTTACTTACTAGAACTGTTTTTGATCAACTGGGAGAATACTAGAGCGATCTACTGGGCCTTAATAGCGTAACAGATGCGCGAACTTTGGATAATCCAATCTCCCTCCCTCCCATTCCCTTCCACTCCATCGTGTCTTCGTCAAGCTCAGTTTCCTTCTCTTTCTCGCGCGTTAGAAAAACAGCTCTACTCATCGCTTCTTCGGTCGAATCCGGTTCCTCTCGGCTTATTGTGCGAACGGTGTTGGTCGGCAACGGCTCCTTTTCAAATATTTTCCTGGCGTTTATTTCATTTTTCATCTCTTTTCAGCGTTTGAATTTTGTTTCTCTTGAATTTGGTGTAGGCTCTCCATTTTTTAAAATGGTACTTTACGTGAAATCGTTGTTCGTTCCGTTTGTAGAGGCGAAGCTCCATATTTTTAAAAGGATCTCTTGTGGGCTGAAAAATGTGAATAATTCCGACAGGAGCATTTCAGGAAAAGTGAACTTATTTTAAAGACAATCTGAAACTTCTTAATAATTCGAATGAACAAATCAAATTGTATAATTCAAACGATGGCATACAGCAATGGGTGAAAATTAGGCACAATAGAATTTTCAAATTACTAACACAAATTCGAAAAAATGTTACATTTCCTGTTTTTCGTGTCACCATGACGTGAATAAAAGACAGAAATAATAAATGTACACCACATCAGGGCGATTTGTTTCTCCAACGATGGCTCACCGGTGACTCAAATGAAAGGGCGCATTCATTGCTCATATCGTTCGAGCTCGATTTCAAGAATTCAACGGTCCCTTCCCCATGGAACGATTCGGTTGGATTTCGAACACCTCCGAGTTATTAATGGTGGATTTCACCACCGAGAGTTAAGGTTTGAGTTACGTTAACTCGGAATTAACTGAAAAAAGGCGTCACTATTTATGTAAACAATGTTAGAGTTAGGTAACTCCAACCTAACTCCTGGTGGTGAAATTGGCCCTTAGGCTATTAATTTCCTGGATAAATACATTTGTCATTGGCCAAAATTTGCGGGCGCTATCGTGACAAGATTCGAGGGGCTATAAATGTATCATATCTATCATATAGATAGTCGAGCAGGCCAGAATTCTTATTCGACGTCCTGGAACGTGAAAAATATGCATAATGAGCAAGACCATATTTTATTTTATGGATCATATTTGCCCTCATAACAGAAAAGTGTGAGAGAAGGGGGGGGGGCACACGTAGAGATGACCAGCCAAAAAGTCCACGCGCCGCCACTGAGTTCCAAGGAGTGACCTCGCGTCCTTTGGAAGCAGCTCAACTCTGTGTGGCCGTCGAAGGATCTGTAGGAGGTGATTGACTGCATGGTGTGAAATGTTGTGTGAAGAAACCCACGATTTCAATTCATCCTTTAGTGACAACGCCCCGTCTGATGTTGATGGATGCTCTTCAGTGTCAATAGGCTTGCTGAAACACTCGCTTACTACGGCATCCTTACGGACGGCATCGTCATCTGCATCGCCACGGTTATTGGAGCAAGAGAGTACTGCTAAGGGCTGTCGATCGCCGTTGATTGATTGCATTGATGGAGAAATATCGACTAAACTGGAATTTGTCACAACTGTAGATCCTACATCTTCGATCAAACTTTCACGACTTTTTCCAGAATCATCTCTTTTCGTGTATTTCTTCAGTCGCCGGTAATACGACGAGAAAGACTTGAACCGCTTCATCGTGGCTTGCTGGCGGACACAAAATATTACTAACTGATAAAAACCAAAAACGTCTTCAAAAATTGTAATTCCCCGACGTCGTAAAAACGTTATTCAGTTCCTTGCTTAGACTGAAAATATATCGTTATTATGACGTCTGGAGAACGTCAACGACTTCACGCATAAGAATGCGACGGCAGAGAAACGTAGTCTGGGTCGCTTTAATTATAATGATTGACCCTATGGTAGAAAAATTGTCAGAATTCTGTAGTATATTCTCACGACGACGCTTCGACCTCTCTATTCTTGATTACGTTTATGATATAATGATGCGACCTCAAAGCGACGTCATGAACTTGTAGTACAAGGTTATGACGAAAACATAACGTCGGAAAACTGTACTACACATTCCCGACCTCGCAGCAACGGCATAATTTTATGTTAACCATGTAGTACAAATATTTGACAGCGCTACGACGTCAGAATAGACTGCTATACTTTTCTGATGTCTAATTTACGTCGGAAATTTGTAATACAACGACAGTCCGTCGATCAGACGATATGGCAACGTCGAAAGCGGCAAGATGTAGCTAAGCCACCCAAACCACCAGAATCCGACGTCGGAAGTATTACAGAATAGGTCGCATGTCGCAAATGAACCTAAATGCGACCAATTGTGCTAGTTGGGGGTACGCTATGCGCATGCGTTCGGGTTCACTTTTAACATCAATGCTCGAAGCCGTGCTTGTTTTTAATCATACTCGGTGCACACGATGCAATTTTTTGTCTCTAAAGCTCGGTGCACACGATGCATTTTTCGAAGCATGTTTACTTGCATGGTGAAAAAAAACATATGATCCCCATCAGTGACCGGATGTTTTTTAGAACAGGCAGGCCATCATGCTTCAAAAAAATGCATCGTGTGCACCGAGCTTAAGTTTCAAGCAATGAGGCAATGTGTGTTATGCGCATGAGCCTGGGTTAGCTCATAATGCAAATTTTAAAAGCCGTGCTTAATTTTAATCATGTTTTGAACATAGAGCTGGGGGCTTATTCTCTAACTCCGAAGCAATAGCTTTTTCGAAGTCATATGTTTATTTCATTAATTTTCTTCAAACAAATGAATGAAATAGACACATGGCTGGCGAAAAAAATATTGCTTGTTGTTAGAGAATAGGCCCCCTGGTGCTATTTTCTCTCCTTGTTGAGCCGCTAGATAGGCACATGCGCCAATGAGGAAGCTCCACCTGGTCACGTGGTATGAGGAGCACGAAAGAATAATGCTAAGTAATAATGCATGGAGGAGTCACAACGCACATGAAACCGATGAAAATGAGTCAAGTGGAAAAGTGAACTCAAGATCAAATTAGCACTCTCATTGAAGGCTACAGTTATGAAGGATGCCTTTATAATTCGAAACTTAAAGAGTACCACAATAAAACCCTGCGAAACGAAGCGCTTCGGAGAGTTTCCGAAAGGGTGAAAGGTGTGCGACAGAGCGTGACACCTAAGGACTGCGCCACCAAATTTCATAATTTGAGGACGCAGTACCTCATTGAGAGACGGAAAGTTCGGGAGTCCGAGAAGAGTGGAACGGGAACAGAAGATGTAAGTATACTCAGGCGTGAAGTACATACCTTGCTCTTTCGTAGATCTTATGCTCAATCCAGTGATGCTTCTTCAATTCCAGGTGTAAAAGCCAACTCTGTGGTAATTCCAAAAAATGGGGGTTTCTCAATGAGTTTTGGCTCCTCGAAAGAGTTTAAACTCTGAGGAAGAAATTTCTTCTCAAGAGACTGTGAACGAACCATTGTCCCAGGTAAAGTGTTTGACTTAATAGAAAGGCATGACTTCCTCGCCGACGGTGCGTTCGTACAATCCTTGCTTGCTTTCTGTACAGATTTCCGACATAGTACCAATTAATGAACCGTCGATTTCATCAAATGCGGATCTACCGTCCGCGTCGACGGATTCCACACATATTTCAAAAATTACCACCTTTTCACCTCCACCTCGGACGACGAAAAGAAAAAGAAATTCCCTAGAGGATAATAGTGACTACATGTCAGCAGTTTCGTCACTCGCCGACTCCATTCGTCAGCCAGTGGTAGTCACAAACCCCGTCACTCCTCCTACTGACGGGGTTGACTCTTTCATGGTATTCCTGGGCTCTGTCGTTAAAAATATAAAAAGCGAACGGAAAAGATATGCAGTCCTCTCGGAGCTTATGGCGATAGCCACAACGGCGAGAAAAGAGGAGTTACAGGAAAACGAGGGACTTTTTTGAGCTGATTAAAACAAAAAATGTAATATTATATACGCGTCAAGTTTCATTACAGGGTGTCTGCATGAGTGTGGCATTAACTTTTGGGTGAAACTACGACTGATTGGAGCATAATAGGGCCTCGAAAAGTGTCTTATCTCGTCCCAGGGGCCCTATTCATAAACGTTGGGAAAAATTCCGCAAGTGTGTTTGCTATCCAACTTGTAATATTTATTATAGTGCATTTACATTTCACGTTATCAATAACGTTTTTCCCAAAAATGTAGCGAGGATAAGCAAAAAATGTGTTTTGAAAGATAAAATGGCATTTGCCTGATATGATATTCCGAATGAGTGTGGGAGATTTCTTGAGAAAGAGGACAGAATATCGAACTTCAATTATGATCCCTCCATCATATACATATTATTATTTTGATTCTCCTCTCCTTCACAATTCATGAACTAACTACAACCTACAACCGTAGTTGAAGTTGTGTCATTTGCAGTACCAGGAGTCAATTGCTGAGGATGGGTCACTGTTTGTGCCCGAAATGCATTTGACCTGAATAAAGAAGACTGCAAATACGGTTGTAGTTATAGTTGAACCAAACTCTGATGGATTTTTTAAACAAATTTTCCAGATGTAAATGAACCTCATCACACGTAAAACTCATTGGTTTTATGGATTTTTAGGTTCCATTAGAATGTGGTTTTACTATAGTTCATGAATTGTGAAGGAGACGAGAATTTACAGAGAACAACCACTTGAAAAAGGAGGTGGACTTAATCATAATTTGATTGGTGTACAGGGTGTTCATAAATTACCTCGATAGAGAAATTACGGTGATAGTACCACCTCATTGGTGATCGAAATTACTATTTGAGGTTTTTTGATTTCCTCTTAGTTATTGAGATATCGCCAATTTCGTGTTTTTTTGGTGACCCTTTGATTTTTTCAACAAGTGACAAGTACGACATCATCAACAGGTGCTAAATGTATAGACTAATAGTAAAGCTCATTGAAAAGAGCATACAATTTTCTTCATTATTGGTCCTCAACTCAATAAAACTACACCAAGGCCCTAGAAGCTATAGGACATTGGATATCGGAAGGAAACTTGTTATTCGCAATCATACATATACCGCTTATACATATACCTCTTCGGTAGAGGGTGATCACTGATAACAATTATACGTCATTGGAATACTAACGTAATAAGAAAGTTTTCCCTATAAATGCAAAAAAAAAAATCCTTTGACGAAATGGTGAAAATTGCTTATGAAAGTTGGACAGACATGCGAATTACAGGTTTCCTTTTGATATTTTTCTAATACCCTACCGGCTAGAACCTTGTAGGAGTATTATTGAGGACCAATAATGAAGAAAATTGTATGCCCTTTTCAATGAACTATTTACTTTTAGTCTAGCACCTGTTGATGAGGTCGTACTAGTCACTTGTCGTAAAAAAACAAAGGGTCACCAAAAAAAAAAAACACGAAATTGGCGATATCTCGATAACCAAGAGGAAATCAAAAAAACCTCAAATAGTAATTTCGATCACCAATGAGGTGGTACTATCACCATACTTTCTATTTATGAACGAAGTTTTTATGGTAAACAGGAATTTATGGTGGCAGGTCCTTTTTTTGGTGTTATTGTACTCCTTGCTATATCCACTGTTCTACTTAATCCACGCGTACACAAAAATGTACACAAGACAACCCAAAATACAGGGTGGATCCGTATAAGTGTGACAAACATTTTTGGGTAAAACTGCGTTAAAAGTGGAGTAAAATGGTACCTTCGGAAGTGTCCTACGTCGGTCCGTTCCGGAGTTATGATTTTTTTTGTGTTAAAAAAAGTAACCAATGCTTGCTTTAAAAAATCCCCAATTTCTCGGCCTATATCGCACCAAATCCAAAAAGTGATGCCATTTTCAGAAACTACGGAACATTTCCTTTAGGATAGAGGCCATTTTATTGCTTGAAATAATCGTCAACACCCATAAATCTGGTATTTTTTCCATAAATTTACGTTTCCTCTAAAATTTGTCCGTTTTACGAAAAGTCGCTGTACCAAAGCAGCTTTCTCAACAGATTTTCGGTGTATCACAAAAACTTCCCCGTCTTCTAAGTTTCTTTTGGCGTGTTCACATTTCATGTTACCACTGACGTTTCTCACAAAAACGTCACGAGAATGCACAAAAACCGTGTTTTTACGAAACATGGACCATTGTCTACGGTATTCGTGAAGGGTGTAGGGAGATCGGCAGTAAGTGAGAACCGGATATCTTACCATGGAGAAGGCAAGAGGCATTCGATTTGACCCCTTCCCCCATCAGTGATTCATTAGATTGTCGCCATTCAGGGGGGGGGGGGTGTAATTGAATGCCGTTTGCCTACGATATCTTCTCCTTCCTAAAATATTCTGTCCTCCCTTTCTAAAAGAGTATTTTGACAGAAAAATATAGGCGATTGCCTATGTGCCGGGTGCCAACAATATTCGTGAAGGGTGCTCAGAGATCGGCAGAAATGGATGGGGGGGGGGGTCAAATTGAATGTCTCTTGCCTGCGATATCTTCTCCATGGTAAGATATCCTGTTCTCACTTACTGCCGATCTCCCTGCACCCTTCACGAATACCGTAGACAATGGTCCATGTTCCGTAAAAACACGGTTTTTTGTGCATTCTCGTGACGTTTCGTGAGAAACGTCAATGGTAACATGAAATGTGAACACGCCAAAAGGAAGCTTAGAAGACGGGGAAGTTTTTGTGATACATCGAAAATCTGTTGAGAAAGCTGTTTGGGTACAGCGACTTTTCATAAAACGGACAAATTTTGGAGGCCACGTAAATTTATGGAAAAAATGCCAGATTTATGGGTGTTGACGATTATTTCAAGCAATAAAATGGCCTCTATCCTAAAGGAAATGTTCCGTAGTTTCTGAAAATGGCATCACTTTTTGGATTTGGTGCGATATAAGCCGAGAAATTGCGGATTTTTTGAAGGAAGCATTGGTTAATTTTTTTAACACAAAAAAAATCATAACTCCGGAACGGACCGACGTAGGACACTTCCGAAGGTACCATTTTACTCCACTTTTAACGCCGTTTTACCCAAAAATTTTTGTCACACTTATACGGATCCACGCTGTATACAGGGTGGTCGGTTTTGACTTGTACAAAAAAAAATGGGTGAAATTAGACCTCATTTGTGATCGAAAATACCCCACCGGCTATGGTCCGAAAATCAAAACTATTCGAGATATGATTTTTTGAACGATTTTTAAGGCTTAAGTCACTTTTCTCGGAAAAATGCGAGTTGCTCGCTTCCAAGTGAACGTTTTACAACTTTTGACGACAGATTCGGAAAGAGCACAATTTTTTCTATCGGGAAAAGATATTTAAACTCAAATTGATCGCTTTTGGTGGCCTTGACAGCTATTCAAACTGGGCAAAATCCGGAATTTTCAATTTTCCAACAAACGTCAACCCCAACTATTTTACGCTAAATCTCTTCAAATCGGCTTCCCAAGGTCAGGAAAACTTCTTCAATGTGTCCTCTTCAAAATCACTCTCTAAAATTATTTTAGTTAATGGGCAGTTTTTCGGCGCAAATTATCATTTTCTAAAAAAAATAAGGTATTTCTTCCTTCAAAACCGCAAGTTCAGGGTAGTTTTGAACATCAACATTTCAACAACTCTTGCGCTGTAATTTTTTTGTTTGACGAGAGAAACCATCATAAAAATCATGTAAAGTCTTCATTTACATGAAACTTATCGTATTCGTCTTTATTGTCGCTCCGGCAGCTGGCTACCGGATAAATCAAAGAGGGCAGAAATGGCTAATTTTAAAGAAATTTATGATTTGCACATTCTCATTCAAAACGTATTTTATTTTAACATGTTTTCAAAGTGCATTCCATTGCTGCGGATACACTGTCTTGCTCGTTTTCTCATTTCTTTGACCGTTACTTCGTAGGTCAGCGTCGAGTCACGAACACTTTGGGCTGCCTGCCCAATTCTTTCGCGTAACTCCTCTTCCTCTTCCGCGTAACTCTGCTCCCGTGTACTTATTCCGGGCCGATTGTCCACTTCTTCAAGCACCATTTCTTCTGTTTGAACGCCTTCCGCTCTCGCCCCTACCTCGTGACTACTAGAAAAGATCGAACATTCCGAAATTCGTCGGTGAACTGAGGCAAATGTCCTGTAGTCAGGGATACGCCGATTAGGGTATCGTTCAGCGTACAGCCACTGAGCCAACCTAGAATTTCCGTCGGCCAGGCCGTAAACGAAATGAATGTCAGCGTAATGACTTGCCGAATACATTTTGATCGCTTTAAATGCACGAGTGAGACGTGAAACTGAAATGCTTGGGGAGACTAAGAAAGAAGCTCGAGTGGACTTTGGTACAATGCATTGAAATCTTAAAATTGTCTCCAATACTACTGCCCGTATTTCTCAACGCTCTTTGAGGAGTGCACGAGTCAATAACGTGTAGAAGCAAGCAATTTAGAATGTGCAAATCATAAATTTCTTTAAAATTAGCCATTTCTGCCCTCTTTGATTTATCCGGTAGCCAGCTGCCGGAGCGACAATAAAGACGAATACGATAAGTTTCATGTAAATGAAGACTTTAAATGATTTTTATGATGGTTTCTCTCGCCAAACAAAAAAATTACAGCGCAAGAGTTGTTGAAATGTTGATGTTCAAAACTACCCTGAACTTGCGGTTTTGAAGGAAGAAATACCTTATTTTTTTTAGAAAATGATAATTTGCGCAGAAAAACTGCCCGTTAACTAAAATAATTTTAGAGAGTGATTTTGAAGAGGACACATTGAAGAAGTTTTCCTGACCTTGGGAAGCCGATTTGAAGAGATTTAGCGTAAAATAGTTGGGGTTGACGTTTGTTGGAAAATTGAAAATTCCGGATTTTGCCCAGTTTGAATAGCTGTCAAGGCCACCAAAAGCGATCAATTTGAGTTTAAATATCTTTTCCCGATAGAAAAAATTGTGCTCTTTCCGAATCTGTCGTCAAAAGTTGTAAAACGTTCACTTGGAAGCGAGCAACTCGCATTTTTCCGAGAAAAGTGACTTAAGCCTTAAAAATCGTTCAAAAAATCATATCTCGAATAGTTTTGATTTTCGGACCATAGCCGGTGGGGTATTTTCGATCACAAATGAGGTCTAATTTCACCCATTTTTTTTTGTACAAGTCAAAACCGACCACCCTGTATAATACCTAAGCATATTTTTATAAAACATTTCTTGAAAGTCCATTATGTTCTTTAACTTCAACATGCTGAATTTTGCCACGGTACAGAACCAACACCATTTAAATACGCGCAGAATTTGTCGCGTGTAGAATTCGCTTGTGCTGATGATCTGTTTCCTGCTTGACTTACTAAGCTCTGGAGAGGTACGGCGAAGTCAAGATTGTTTTCTAAATTTACCGACGAAATATGCCAATCACTTTTGCTTATTAAATAATTATGAAGGAGAACACAAGTACATGTGTATATGTGATCAACTCAAACTTTTCAACCGAGAGGGGGATTGGATTCAACAATATTCTGAACCTGTTCGCCATAATTCCAAATGCGTTTTCCACTGTCCTTCGTGCCCTGCTTAGTCTATAGTTAAAAATTCTTTTCTCCTGTGTAGTGATGGGCAAGAATGGTCTTGGTTCTTGCGGTCTCGCAAGACTCTTGCAGCAAGAACAAGAACAAGACCAAGGGGGTGATTCTGTAACTCGCAAAATTTACGTGTCGTAACAGTGAAGGAGGGGGAGAGGATGTATCCCGTTGCCTTGGTTTTTCCTCGCATTTGTCAAGAATTTATTATTTTTTCTTCGAGACCACACAATCTAGCGTGAAAATTCCACAGTTTAATTCACTAGGTATCGTAAAAACCATGATAACGAGGTACCTCTCCTCGCCCTTCTTCCAATTTACGACACGTAAATTTTGCAAGTTACAGAATCACCCCCCAAGACTTAATTGTGGATGCAAGACCAAGACCAAGACTTATCCTGCAAGAACAAGACTTCCTGCAAGACTCCGGGAATGTGTCTTGCGCAAGAACAAGAGTCTTGTGCAAGACTCTTGCAATTCTTGCAAAAAAAAAGATCTGAATGATTTTTAAGAAAAGCTAGCCTGTTTGATGGGAAAAGGGAGAGGGTTCTGAAGACGCTTATTCGGCAAAAAGTGCACTCACAGACAAAAAAGGTTGTATCCTTCTCTGCCGCTCTTCATCATCATCTTATTTTTTTATTTTTCCTGGTTTCCTCTTTTTCCGTACTGAGTTCTTAGTTAAGTCGTTCTCTCCGCGTTGCGTTCAAGTTTTTGGTGAAGCGTGAAGGTAAAATTAGTGACACCAAAGAAGAACAACCCGCTATTTCATCATCGAAAAGTAAATTTAAATAAATTTGTACTGTCTACCCAAATTGGTCATTTTTGAAGTACGAATTTCAAACATTTTCTCAGTCGGTTTTACCATTTTTTGGGTTTGGATAGTCCAACAAGGCATTTTTTTTGGAGCATAAAGTCCGTCAAACCAAACCACTTTTTCGGCGTGAATGGTCAGTTGCCAATTTTAGGACGAAAACTATTGGGATGGCGGATGGCCCTTTTTAGGGCGTCGAATAGTCGATGCGATTTTTCACGGCATGAATCTTAAATTGACATTCTAGAGTCCGATGGTGGCCAGATTCAGTGGCGGATTTACGGGGAGGGTTTTGGGGGTTTCAACCCCCCCTAAGAAGATGGTGCCTACTATAAAATGTGGGCTGCACAGATGATTCTTTGACCCACAATTCGCAGCTATAAGTAAAAAACACTCAGAAGCCTCAACTAATATTGAAAGAACGCCCATTTCAGCGGTTTTTCGAGGTAACATCGGGACTGAAAATCGAGTAAAAGCGCTAATTCATATATAGATAACATGAAAAAATCACTAATTCGTGGCTAAAATTTAGAGAACCTCCTAATTCACTACAACTAACAAAACAATGCAGCTACAACTAAGAAAACTGCTAATTACTTCCCACCTAAAATTGGAATTAAACGCTTATCCGCGGCTGAAAATAAAGATAAGGTTCAATTCGCGGCAAAAAGCGCGTATTATAGCGAGTGAAATAAAGGAAGTCGCTGATTCGTGGATCAATTTTTAGAAAATTCACTAATTCGCAGTTCACCGGTAAAATTAAGAAAACATCTGGCAGCTACGGTTAGAAATAGTATTAAGTCGCTGCCAAAATTGGGGAAAACGTTACGCCACGGATACACACTCTCTCACAGCTAAAACAACAGAGACAAACCGCTTATTCCCCATTAAAATTGAGACTAGAACAGAGGAAACGCATTAATTTGCTTGTATTATAAAGACTCTAAACTGGTAAATTTACCGAAATTAAAACCTATATATGTCCATCGGCCATCGCGTGGATATCCAGTCAGGAAACTTACTATTTTGTGGGTTTTTGTCAGGCTTTGCTCTAAGGCCGGTTAGCCAGAGTTTCGCTGCCAGGTAAAAGGCCCCAAAACTTACAATTTTGCTAAATATAATATAATTAAGGCCCTAAACTTTAATTTTCGAGGGAATTAAGACAGGAAAGTCTCATTGCCGTGGATATTAGGCCATGGAACTTCCAATCTGTTGAGTATTCATCATGATCTGCGGGGCTTTAGGACCAGAAATTTCAAACACAATGCTTGGCGCTTATAATCTTGCTATTCGTGCTATCGGTTATTCGTGAGGCCATGGACGCTGTCGGGGCCGGTCAGACCAAATGGCTTCAAACTTTTGCGATTCCGTTGAATTAAGCCGTGGGAATTGCCTAATTTAAGCCAGGAAAGCCAATTGGTAAAAAACCTAGGAAACTTCCAATTTCTCCTAAAAATGCTGAGACAGTGCGGCTATTTGTCAGGGCGCTATCGTATAGCGTTGACACCATTGTCTAGGTTCCGCGTTCACTAAACTAAAAAATCCCCGAAACTTTCAAATTCCCGAAATCGTGAAACGGTGCAGTATTGTGAGTTTCTGACAGAAAGCTCTCAACTTCGCTCATATTTGCCTCAAAAATGTCACCATTTTGCAGTTGTTGGCCAGACCGCAATCGTAGGAGGCCTACATACCCCGCGGGCATCATGACCACTTTAAAAATAAGGCCCGGAACTTACTAATTCTCCGTATGCTAATCGCTAGAACCTTGTTTCAAAAGAAGAAAGAGTTCATCAGATTTGTGGAGGTACCCCTACCAAGATAAAATCCTAGATCCGCCACTGGCCAGATTGGTCATTTTTGGAGCTGGAGGTGCCAAGTTTGGTATTTTCAGAGAGAGGAATGGCCAGTTTGGTCACTTTCAAGAACGAACGGTTGGTTTTGCCATTTATTTTCATGGCCTGAGTTGTCTGTGTAGGCAATTATGAATATAGAACCTGTATGGTTATTTTATTTCATGTTTTTGACCGTTTTTGGGTGCACGAATCGTCGATTTGGCCATTTTACTTCCATGTTCCCTACGGGAATGGAAGTAGGTATGGTGTTCGTGAAAAAAAAATCGAGTTCGAGCTGAATTCACATTCATGATGTACATAATCGGAAAAGTTGAAAAAAGGGGTTTTCGGCATGCCGTCGGTCTGTTTGTCGGTCTTCGCTTTTTTAAAAGTCGAGAATGATCATTTTTGGGCATTGTCATGGCGCCAATCGTTCGTTTAGCCATTTTTAGTGCGCATAGATGCAAACTATTCGGAGCCGGAACTATTTGGCAATATTTAGCGCGCAAATTGTCAGTTTAGTCATTTTAAAGGCCGCATGTCAACGCCGCTAATCTTCAATTTTCCCATTTTTGGGGCGCAAATGGTCATTTTAGCCGGTTTTTGGGCATTAATAGTCCGTTGAGGTAAAGCGCAAATATAGTAAGTATTGAGCCATATGTTGAGCGAATGTTCGGGTTGGCCAATTTCGGCGCGAGAGTGGTCAATTTTACTATTACCAGGCACATTATATGCTTCGTTATTTTCAATGGGCGAATCGTCATTTTTTCCTTTTTTAAGGCTCGCACTTAGTTTGGCCACGTTCAGGGCGCGTAGTGCCAGTTTAGCCATTGAAAATCGCCAGAAAATTGTCAGTTAAGCCATTTTCACCAGCACGAATCGTCAGAATTAGCATTTTTTTTTTGACACGTATCTATTTATCCATCTTTACGTTCGGAATAGCTATTACTTCCATGTTTTTTAGTAGGTATTGGCTATTTTTTAACACGCATCAATTTGTCAAGTTTCTTGGCTGAACCGATGGTCAACGATAATCTTCTACGGGGTGAAATGGAAGGCTTTGGCAACTATGGCTACATCCCTTAAGTTATAATATGTAGGTTATGCATTGCCGTGAAATAATGTAAAAAGAAGGGGCAGATATGTTCTTAGTCACCCCGGCCCCAGCCAGCGTGGCCGGTCAATCCTTTGTATCCGCCCCTGGTTAAGAAATCGGATGGTGAGAGGCGGGGGACGGTTGATGATGAAATGGATTGTTGGTAAGGGGAGGCGTTAACAATTTATTATAATGTATAGGTACATTAATTTTTCTTGCTTCTGTTTTTCTTATGATTTGAGGAGTAGGTCAATATGACCTACTCTGGATGCGCGCTAGTCATCGTTGACTGCGGCTAAATCCCTCGCACCGTAAAAGTTACTGATTTATTTCCCTCATTTTTAACTTCTGAAAAAGAACAAGTAAGTTCATAGTACATAGTGACCAACACCCCCCTCCCTTCTAGCGTTGTGGACCAAGACCAAGAACAAGACTGAGCCTGCGAGACCAAGACCAAGACTGGATTGTGAATGCAAGACCAAGACGCAAGACTCGCTATGCAAGACCAAGACCAAGACCAAGACTGTCAAGTCTTGGTCTTGTTCTTGCTTTTCGCATCACCACTCCTGTGTCAAGCCTCGCTCAGGATACGGTTTCATTAAATTCGACTTCAGTGGAAAGGCATCATCTCCCACAAAGACATAAGGTAATTCATGAGGGAATCCAGGCAAACAGGTTGGTCCTGGTAAATGCAATGCACCCGATTCAAACCGCATACCAAGAATGCTTTCCCGGAAAACGGTTGCGTCGTGGTTTCTGCCATTCTTCCCTATATCCACGAATAAAAATTTGCATTCTGCGTCGACCAGCCCGAACAGAATAATACTGTCGTTTCCCTTATAGTTACGAAAAAAGGAGCCGTCCTTCCGAGGGGGCAAGAAGGCCACGTGTTTCCCGTCAAGTGCCCCGAGACAAAGAGGAAACTTCCAGTTAATTTTTTGTTAAAAGCAATCTCCTTCCATCCTTCTGCAACAGATGGCAGTTTTACGAAGTCCTTCAGCACTGACACTAGTGCTTGACACGTAGATGTAACAATTTTGGACAGGGTATTCGGAGCGATCCGTGTGGAGTATCCAAGATCCCGAAATGAATTGTCTGTGGCCAAGTACCGTAGAGTTGCCGCAAGTCTGTCTCTCGGTTGAATAGCCTCTCTCATCACGGTGTCCTTCTTCTCAATTATTGGAGTTACGAGACGAAGCAAGGCGTTTAACTCAAGCTCGGACATTCGAACGAAATTGTCAAATGACAAAGGATCCTCGGGCCTTGAACACGGAACAGGTACTAGAGAACACGTGGAAGGCACTACAATGTAATTAATGCTTACCGTAGTTCGTTAAACAACATATGTAGAACCCCTTGACTACACAGTCTCTTCTCTGTAGCCAAGAACGGCTCCACAAACGTCTCGTTTGCATCCCATTGCGATTTTTCTCAATTTTATGCAGAAGAACATACAACGCAGCAGCCTGCCTCCTACGAATTATTGCACTTATCACACTGTCCATTCAAAGACTATGCTTGAACGATGACAAATTGAGAGAAGCAAAAAACAAATGCCATGAACCGTATGTGATATTACGGAGAAGCAATACGCCGCAAAAGTATGACGTCACGGTGACCAGTTTGGACTCACAACAAACAGTATCGCTTCGCAACATTAAAAAATGCATTATGGGTTCATTTTGTTTTGTTTTTTTTTTTTTTTTTTTTTTTTTTTTTTTTTTTTTTTTTTTTTTGCAACTTGTGAGATTTCAGGCGTGAATCAGTGTTCTTCTAAATTTGAGCTCTGAATTAGCACATTTTCGCGATTTTATCCGCGAGTTAGCGTTTTTTTCCAATTTTAGCCGTGATTTAGCGATTTTATCCCGTGAATCAGGGACTTTCTTAATTTCAACCGTGAATTAGCACTTTTCCTCACTTTTATCCGTGAAAAAAATCGTTTTATCCCGCGAAATAGTGATGTATCTCAATCTTTTGTCGTGATTTAGCGTTTTTCATATTTTTAGGTGCGGGCTAATTTTATCCGTAATGTAGGTAGCATTTTTACTTCACAAATTAGCCATTTTTCTCCATTTTAGCCCCGAATTAGCCTTTTTCTCAATGTTAGCCGCGATTTTTGTATTACTTTTAGCCACGAATTTGCTTTTTTTTCTCCATTCCACTCGTCAAATGGCTTCTAAAGATCACGAATCAGTTATTTCTTGTCAATTTTGGACTGCAAGTTGCATCGAGAAACCGATAAACATCGCTTTTGTTTATCTTAATCACAAATGTATCACTTTTTCCAAGCATTTTGCCACGTAAGGCCCCCCCACACATGAGTGCGCCTTTTCAGAGTAGCGATTTCGTGGGCAGAATGTAATAATCAGCTACTCAATCTGCTGAGCTTCGGCAACATTCAATTCTCGAAGTCGCATGCACTGAAAATCGTCGAATGGGGCCAAATCACCCTCTAATCAGGTGATGACAACCAGCCTAAAAGACGCCCGTTTTGTAAATTCCTACGCGATCACGAATAAGTTGTCTTCTTGGAATAAGCATTTCATTTGAATTAGTAAAGACGCCAAAGCCGGGTTCACACGGAGTCGTCAGCTGGGAGAGAGCACTTCTTGTTTAAGACGGGGACATTACAAGTAGTGCTCTCGCTCAGTGTGCCCGGCTTAAAAATATAGTCGTCGAAGGCGAAATCACCGTGAACCTCCATAGCACTTCTGTGAGGCTCTTTTGTCCGTTTGTAATGATGCTATTTTCTCTTCCCAGACGTTACTCCGCGGTGGTTTTATTTTGTTACAGCAGATTCATATTAACACAAAAAAAGACCGGACTCTTGACCATTTAATAGCGCACTCTCTCAATTACAACGTACTGTAACTTTGGCACAATGCACCGGGGTGAAAATTTTCATTTTCCGTTGTCTTGTACACCCAATTTTATTTCCCTTCTGGGGAAAAAACAATGTGTCGTTATATTGAAGCATGATTGAAGAGTGGAAAGGTATCATCGAGAAGGTTATGCGATCCGCCAGCAATAAGAAATATTCCATCGTGTGAACAGTCCTGCTTTCGATCCAGCACTGCTCAACGTGCTTGGAAATTAAAAAAATTTTAAAACTAGTTTTAAAAATTGCATCGTGTGCACCGGGCTTAATATACAAAAATGCAGCAGATTTGAACGCACTAACGCAGGAAGCCAATGCAAAGCCGTTTCATAGGGGCAAATTCTATCTATTCCAATTTATAGGGTCTAAAATTGGAAACAACGATAATTCGCGGTTAAAATTAAGATAAAGCGCTAGTTCACGGCTGAAATTGGAAAATAATAAAATGAAAAATAAACAAACGTTCCGCGGTAAAAATTGAGAAATCGATCTTTTCAAACAGGAAAACGCGCTCATTCGGAGCTAAAATTTAAAAAACGAAAATGCAATTGCTATAATAACAACGCTAATTAGTGGTTTCTAGGTTCAATTTCATTTCAAAAAGCTCTTATTTGCGTTTAAATTAAAGTAAAAGCGCCAAATCACGGCTAAAATTGATAATAAATGGTCATACACCTTTTGAGTTGTCTATGCAAGCACAAGCAAGTATGAACCGGTTGATTCCCATGATGGCAAACTCGACCATGACGTTGTGTCTCAACCCTTACGTTGTGATATGAATGAGTTCACTCAAATTCAATGTAATCACGCTCATTTTTTCCATTTCAGTTGTACTTAAAGTTATTAAAATGATAATAGAATAATTATAATAATAAACATTATATGCAGAGTGATTCTGAAATTCCTTATTCAGTTCATAATATGAATAATTCGAATAAAATGAATAATAAATTTGGTTATTTTTTGAGGCACGAATCGTTCATTTTAGCCATTTTAAAGGCAAAAATGATCAATTTGACAATTTTTCAGAGTGTCAGTTGCCAAGTTGACGGATTTTCCGCCAGATCTGATGGTTTTGGAAAGTGATTGCGACGGAAAAAAATGATGTCCAACGGATGACGGATTTTTGGCAACGGAATTTCAAAATCACACTTCTTACAACCATTTTATTTTATTACTTCTAACACAATTGAAAGGGATAAATAACTGTACCTACGTGGATACAATAAATGAGAGAGAACACATTCATAATAGCGTCATTGCGGCATAGTATAAAACGGCAGGACCTAGTGTGCTGAGATCGGTATCATACGGTCTTCTTGCTTGTGCAGCAAGGCTCATGCTTTGAAATCAAATTCCGTCGTGATTTGACACTTTTTCTTTAATTTAGCCGCAAAATTCGAGCCTTTTCTCTATCTAAGTCATGAAATTGAATTGAAAAACCCCAAGTTAGAGCATTTCATCAATTTTAGTAACGAGTGATCGGTTTTTTCTATATTTATTTTAGCTAATATAATGAGTGCCTTTTCTATATTTTAACCCGAGGAAAGCAGCGCCATTTTTAGGTATTGATAGGCCCGAACTGCTATAGGGATATCGCCTTGCTAAAAAGGCCTGTCGGACTTCTCCATGCACAGAATTTCAACCTCCATTCATGTAGAATTTTATCTACCTTAAGATGGGCGATGGGAATATGTACCACACGGTTGTATAGTTGCCTTATTTATTTAACCGAGAGATTCAGCGCTTGATTTAATTTTTTTTGCGAAGAGTTATTTCTTAAATTTCAAGCTTTACTTCACAATTTTAACAGCACATTAGCGTTATTGTCAAGCTAAGATGTGAATTAACGATTTTCCTTAGTTTTATAGCCGCGAAGTTACCCCTAGAACAGTACATTGGCGTTTTTATTAAATTTTAACCGTGATAGAGCCTGCGTACATCTTGAATTATCGAGTTTTTCAAGAGTTTTATCCTTTAACTTGTATCAAGAAACCTGCACCGATTAGCGATTTTATTCAATTTTAGCTCCAGCGTTAACCAAGAATTAACGCTGATAATTTTAGCCATGAACTCGGCCGCATAAACAGTGCTTTAGCGGGTTTCTTCTTTCAAGCCGTAAATGGGCGACCACGAATTTTTTTCTTAATTTTAGCCTCCAATGTACACTTTTTAAAGAGTTTTGTTCATAAATTCATGAATAAAACCTAAACACCCCCTTTTTTTCCATATTTGAGCTTTTCAGGGCCATCTAGGAAAGAGGGGCTCGGGTCTGTCTGCCTTCCTTGTCCTCACCTGGACAGGCTAGTGATTATTACTCTAGTTTGACGGATTTTTTAAAACGTAGATTACATTTTGACGGATTTCTGTGGGAATTTCGAGATTTACTTGACGGGATAAGGACAATGTCACATAAGCAACGCGGGTGAGTGCTCGGTTTTACCACTTTTGTGGTGACGTTGTTTGCCGTCAATTTAGCCATTTTAAGGACATAATAGAGTCGTTTTTTTCTCTTGTTAGGCCATGAATAACCAGTGTGACAATCTTTAGGGCACGTACTTCCACGTATACGGTCATTTTTGGGGTGTGACAGTCAGTCAAATTATTTTCAATCGTCAGTTAAGTCGATTTTGGGTTGTGGACGGTTAGTTTAGGCACGAATAGTCAGTTTGACCATTTTATGGGATAAAAAAAGGCCAATTTTCCGATGTTTAAAGCGTGAATAGTACGTCAACTCGTCAAGCTCTTTTTAAGGGACTATGAACGGCGTGTCTGTCATTTTTAAAGGCGTGAATTGCCCAGTTTGGATATTTTGAAGGATGAAAATTGCCAGTTAAAGCCATTTTCAAGGCAAAAAACGTCACTTTGCCCATTGGGCATGAATATAACTTTTAGGCTTCACTCACTTGCGATTTTCGGTCGCGCTATTTAATGTCGCGCGATTGTCGCAGATCCAGCGCACTTGCAATTTTCGGTCGCGGCGATTATAAAAAGTCACAGTTGTGTTATAGTGCACACGCACCATCAACTATAAGCATACCCCAGTGTGGTGGAAATGGACGAGTTAGAAACACTTCAAGGGACTGGGCCCTTAACGATTACCTCAAAAACTTCGTTCCACATCTTGTCAGCTTTGTCTTAATCTGCGAGGAAAAAATTGCACCGAAGGTGCGGTCCAGTCTCCGTTTTGACCTCAGACTTTCAGCTACCTGAGCTTCTCGGCCCTGGTCTCATCAACCCGGCAGTTGAGCCGAGTACGGTGCCGATGGACCGCCGCACTACGATCCCCACCCCCGGCGCTCCACCCGACCAAGCAAAACCGAGCCAGAGAGGACCCAGCTCACCAGGATTGATGAACTCGGCTCAATTGCCGGGCTGATGAGACCAGGACCGAGTAGCTCAGGTAGCTGAAGGTCTGAGGTCGAAACGGAGACTGGACCGCACCTTCGGTGAAATTTTTTCGTCATTGGTGGTGGGGCCTGCCCCCAAAACATCCTTGTCGTTCTTTATTGGTTATTGTGGCGAATTTAGTATTTTTTTGTAATTTTTAGAGTCTGAACAAGCAGTTGAGCTATTTTTAGGGCACGAATCATCAATGCGGCCATTTCCTGGGCATGGATGGAATACGTTTGGCCAATTTTGTAGCACGAATTGAGGGCCTTGCATCGTTGAGCGCACCATTCCAAGAGGGAAGTGTTTCTATTAATGACACCATAATTTGAATGTTGGCTTTAGAAAATTGAATTGCAAATTCACCCTTGCAAAGGGGCAATAACGTTTGGAATTGGCCCCCTGCATTCACAGTCCTGCTGAATCCATCTATGTAAACGCTCTACGCTACTCGCTTAGGCTGTTTTTGCATCATCCATAAACAATTTTTCCAATAAAATTGTTTGATTCTTCCATAAAAACATCAATTTTTCAACAGAAACGCACAAGATCTCGAGAGGAAACTGTCAGGCTGTATCTGACTGTAGATCTGGTTGCCAGTGGCTACAGTTTTCAATCGACTGTGGAGCCAAAACCCTGCTGTTCAGCGTAAGGCAAAGAATGTCAATTTTACCACAAAAATGATTGGGTTTATCAAGTATTTTGGACAGTTTCCGGGCTGCATATTTGAGTAACTTTTGGAGAAATCGTACATTGTCTACGCATTGCCAGTTTCTGTTGATAAATCTGGTGTATTCATAACGAACAGTCTCGGATTATGGAATTAAATGGCGTAAAATAAAGCCTGAGAGGAAGAAAACGTACGTATTTAAGAAACGTGCGAAGCCATATGAAAATATAAGAGCTTACGAAAATCTTTTGTAAAGTCCTGTTCAAACGATGCAATGTTTCAAGCTATATTGGATGATTTGCATGCTGTTTTTTTAAAAAAACATGCTCCTTGGTAGTGACCGGATGTTTTAGAAAAAACCAGCATGCAATATAGCTTCAAACATTGCATTGTGTGAACTGGGCTTATGCTCTGGGAATTAAACACATATTGACAGAACGACACGACTCTGCCGTCGGATAAAGAGATTTGGCACGGGTTAAAGCTATCTACTCTCATCCACTCACTCTCATTCTCAAAACCGACCTGTTTCTATCGAAGAGCTTAATGCATAAACACAAATTTCCAAGTGAGATTAGCAGGGACGGCTCAAGAGAAGGCTGTCATCCGTCGTGAAAAGCGTCACTTTGTTATATAGAGCGACTGTATATATATATATATACGACAATGGGGTAAGTGATGAGAGGTGAGTGTGTAGAGAGGGCTTTTGTAACGTCACAATGACTAGACACCTCTTTCCCCTATCCCTAGCACCCTGTCCCTTTGTGGTTTAAGGCGCGACAGGTGTTCATCACGCTTGTGGCCTGGGGGCTGATAGTTTCAGCTTGAGCGCATAGTTGAAAGCGCGATTTTCAACGTTATATTTAATTTTTAACTAAAATGTAGACATTTAAAAACAACACAAATTAGGTACATCAAATCACTTCCTGAAACGCAATCATGTGTGTGAAAACAAACAAAAAATTACTCCTACACCCCTGCTCAATGAAGAGCTGTTCGTCTAAACCTTTAGTTGTTTCTACAGCACAAAATTATTTTGAAAAATGATTTGACGTTTTCCAGAACGTCATGCAAAATCACAGTGAGCCCGAATCGTCATTTGGGGGATGTCTTATCAACTAGTGAGTCAACTTTGGCCATTAGGCCCAGTTTAACAGATTCTACCTCGTGAACTTTTCATACACAGCATTCACACGGACGTCCAGCGACGCAAATCGTCTACGCAAAAAAACTGACTCTCACGTCGGATGAAGATGACGACGTGTCAAGCCAGGACTGTGATACGCACCTTAAGGTTGGAAATCGTAGAAACCGTGGGAAAAGGAAGTCGATTAGCCCAAATCGACCGAGATACGGGGAGGGCAATGCGGTAAATTATATGATAATAGCGTTTAGATGGCGCGATTCTTCAGTTTCATGTTTTGTTTGTTTGTTTTTTTTTAAACTGTTCAAAGGTGGCACACTGCAAGACTGCTTTAGTTGACGTTGACACATCAGATGTACGTTATTGTCAGATTTATCTTAATCTGTGAGGAAAAAAACACTGTTATTTATAGGAACGTTTACGATCGTTAAACATGCCGCTCTACATGAGTAAACCGACTCAAATGTACTATAATACGAGCGGTATTGACGAAAAAAGGAAACAATCCACGGTGGCCTACTCTTTGAATTGTGTGGGCAGCGAGAAGAGTCTGGTGAACAAACCGGAGGATGCGTTGTCCATTGTGGAGGAAGAATCGGAAACGGAAGTGACTGGGGTTGACGAGGGGGATGTATCGGATGACGAGGAAGGTGAAATCTCGAACGAAAGTGAACAAGACAATGAGAACGATGTTGAGCCGAAAAGTGCGAGAGAAAATGATAAAATTTGCGTCGATTCAGAGTGTCAAACTGAAGAGAATGAGCCAACATCGGCGCCAGTTGCGTGCACCCTTGTTAGTAGGATGACCTCTTGTGGTGACCTAGAGTCTGGTAAACCAGTTGAGTGCGTTCAGGGTGATGCTTCAAATCAAGTGACAGAATCCTCTAAGGAATCACATGATCTCGTGGAAATTATTGGAAAACAAAGTGTACAAACTAGTCCATACTTGGGGAGCATCGTCACAACAAGTAGCGACGCAGATCGGAAGGGGGATGGAAGTATTGGTCAGCCTATAGCTAAACTTAGTCGCGAGGCAAGCATTCTTCGTGCGAAATCCTTGGAAGAGAAGAAAATTCAATTAAGAAAGATTTTCAGAGAAACTAGTCAAATGGCGGCCATCTTTCACAAACCTTCGAAACACGTCGACTTCAAAATCGTTCCCAATAATAACAGACAACCCGTGTCAGAGAAAACGCCAAATCCACCGAGTAACACCCGACCTCAGTCGCGTAAACCACACTTGAGTCCGGTTGCTGGGCGAGGACAACCCGTGAACAACGCCACCACTTCCACCACCGCCACGAGAGCGAGGCGCTCTCAGTCCAGATCACCGTCTACGTCACCGCCGCCGCCCTCGTCGCGACTTCGCGATCGACGTAACGTTTCCCCTCGCACTCAGCTAACCCTTCAGAAATGCGACCCAGTCATTACGCCCAAGGCTGAAGCGATCAAGACGACAATTGAGGAACAGTTGAAACGAACGTCACCGACAAGGGCAGCCGGCATTGGTGGCAGTCCAGCGTCAGTGAGACCGCAGAGCCCTTCATCGCTTCCGCGAGGTCATCCTCTGGAGCAGGGTGTGACGCTTGAAGAATTCAGAGTAATGAGAAAGGGAGTGAATCAAAATCAGATTCGCCTTAACAACAGGAAATGAACGTTTTCCCCTCTATTCGACGCCATCGTTTTAAATTCTAATCCTTACACGGAGGATAAGAAAACCGGAAGCTCAAAAACATATCCTTCTTTGTTTTTAAACGCAATTTAAAATTTAATTAAATCGATTTTCCTATATGAATCCAACACACTTCTCCTTTACCCTCTTCTCTTTCGTTTTAGTAATTCAGTCAAGTCACATAAAGCACATCCCAAACCCCCTCCAACTCTCGGTAGCCTAATTAAATGAGCATGAAATAGGGCACGAGATTTGTTGGTTTACTATCTACCGTTTACCTCCTCCTCGGCGCAGTACTGTGTAATTGGATTCCCGGTGAAGAAATTTCCCAAGCTGGAATGTGTCGAGGGGTGGGAAAAGTGAATTATTAAACATTTCGCGTGCAATAATTTGAAATTAAAATTCGTTTTGCAATCGGTTTCACGGTCAAAATTGTCTCAAAACGCTATGGCTCCCGCCGATACATTTTTTTTTTTTTTTTTTTTTTTTTGTATTGCGCGACGGCTACGGTGACATTTTGCACATCAAGAAATGAACTGTAGGAGACCTGAAGAAACGTAGGTATAGCTCACATGTCGTGGCTAAATATCGCAGTAAAAATTGACATCTCGTACAAAACGAACTATAGGCTGGATTGGGGTGTCAACCGAAAGAAGCTCTTCGATTCTGTTCGGGTTTCTCTTTCGCCTGTAAGGCCATAATATTATGTCACCATGGGACACAAAGGGGGCTGCTTTCTAACAAACAGCTAGCTTTTGGCAAACACACCTTTGGGCTGCTTAAAACGGCTGGCAAGTGTAAACATTAGTTGGAAATTGAGAGGTTACACCCAAAATGAGACGTTTCAATGAAATTGAGACGATTCACTGGAAATGTGACGTTTCACTGAAATTGAGACGTTTCACTGAAATTGAGACGATTCACAGAAATTGAGACGTTTCACTGAAACTGAGAATTTCACTGAAATTGAGACGTTTCACAGAAATTGAGACGATTCACTGGAAATAAAACGTTTCACTGGAATTAAAACGTTTCACTGAAACTGAAACGTTTCACTGGAATTGAGAGGTATCACTGAAATTGAGAGGATTCACTGAAAATGAGACGTTTCACTGGAAATGGAACGTTTCACTGGAATTAAAACGTTTCACTGAAACTGAAACGTTTCACAGGAATTGAGAGGTTTCACTGAAATTGAGACGTTTCACAGAAATTGAGACGTTTCACTGGAATTGAGAGGTTTCACTGAAATTGAGAGGATTCACTGAAATTGAGACGTTTCACTGAAATTGAGACGATTCACAGAAATTGAGACGTTTCACTGAAAATGAAACATTTCACTGAAATTGAGACGTTTCAAAGAAATTGAGACGTTTCACTGGAAATGAAACGTTTCACTGGAATTAAAACGTTTCACTGAAACTGAAACGTTTCACTGAAACTGAAACGTTTCACTGAAATCGAGACGTTTCACTGAAATTGAGACGATTCACTGAAATTGAAACGTTTCTGGTTCTTCGCAAGCAATAAACTAGAAAACCACCACCGACATCCAATTTCAAATGAAACCATGGCTACTAGTGAGCCTCGAAATTTGTCAACGGCTAGCTCTGCTGTGAGCCCCTGTCCCAAGGAAAATGTCTGGCGATCTCAGAAGAGTCATCTCCTAGACCGTGGAAAACGTCCTGCACAGGGGCCAGACACGATCAAATGACCCGGATTTTCATAATCTCGGACTGGAATCATTCCAAAAAACGCTGCAAATTTTACACATGGGTTGCATGATAACGTGCAAGCCAGATTCGGCTTGAAATTACATGAAAATCGACACCTATGATTTCAAAACCTTTGAAAATTCCCATTTTTGCCAATATTGATCAAGCTGATCAGATGTTAGGACCAGCTAGATCCCAAATGGAGTCTACGTGCTGACTCATGACTAGTGAAGAAAACCCGCTAATTCATTGCTAAAATCAGCACAAGGCAATGATTCGCTGCTGAAATTGAAAAAAAAGCTCTCGTTTGTAGCTACAAATTGAGAAAACTTTCTAATTCATGGCTAAAATTTAAAAAATGCGCTAATTCGCGCATTGAGGAAAAACCCGCTAATTCGTGGTTTAAATTTAGTTTCAAAAGCGCTGATGCACGGTGGTTTTTAAAACGCAAATTTGCGCCTGAAATGAACATAACGCGGTAATTATCGGCTAAAATAAATAATAAACGCTTAAGCAAAATTGTGAGTTCGTGTCTAACGAATCTCAACGAACGAATCTCAAATTCAAGATGTATGGAAGCTGTTTCATGGGTAAAATTAGGAAATAACGCTAATGTGCTGTTCTTGGGGCAAATCTGTCGCTTAAATGAAGAAACAATGCCAATTCATAGCTTTAGCTTGGCAAAAACGCCAATTCGGAGGAAAATCGAGAGATTGCCGATTAGCGCGGTTTCTGTAGGCAACGTCACAGATGAGAAGAAGCCATGGGAAAAATTCAAATTCATGGTTTATGAAGCTTATTCGCAGCTAAAATAAATAAAAAAACACTAAATCGATGCTGATATTGAAAAAAAAAAAAATGATAATCCAATGTTTTTGACCCATTTTCATGACGAAAGTCTACAAAAATTCCTTTGCGGCTAAACTAAATAAGAAACGCCAAATCGCGACTAAATGATGTTTGTAATAGTAATGATATAATAAATATAATAATAGTAAAAATCATTCAGCGATTCCAGAATTCCGTTACAAGATCCGTCATTCGTTAGACGGAATTTTTTTCCGTCAGCCATTTTCTAAATCCACTAGATCTGACGGGAAAGCATCAAACCACAGCAAAGCTTCTGACCACAACGAAGCTCGTAACCACAGCAAAGCCACAGAACACACCGAAAAATCCAATCACGAAGTCCAACCTCTACAACCACCGAGCTCAAAACCACAACTTGGCTCCAAACTACCACAAAGCTCCGAAGCCCACGAAAAAAACCAAACACAGAAAGCTCTGACCAAAGTAAAGCTCCAACCACATTACAGCTTTAACCATCATTGAAACTTCGACTTCTGCAACGGTTCAAACCACAGCAAAGTACCAAACCACGTGCAAAGCTCCAGAAACTATAACAAAGCTGCAAACCACACCAAAGTACCATCCTTAAAAAGCTCTAACCACAGCAAATAATTTCAAGCCACATCAAGACCACAAAAATAACATCAAAGCTCATGACCACGGCAAAGCCTGTGACCAAAACAGCGGCGCTCCCCCCCCCCCTCTAGTGGCTGGTCGATAAATCCTACAATGATGATCCCCCATTACACGTATTAAAGGGCTGCAGGGGAAAAAAGTACAGTAAATAACAATCAGTGCTGGCTTCACCAGTGCCTCCCCCTCCCCACCACCGGGAACATCATTTAAGTTGTCTTCATCAGGAGCCGGGATTTGGCGTTTTCTCCATTTTAACAGCATAGTAGCGTTTTTTCAACACTTCAGCGCGTCTTCTCAAATTTGACGATGAGTTAGCGATTTTTCTCCATTCAAGCCGTGAATTTGCGATTTTTCTCCAATTCAGCCGCGAATTTACGATTTTTCTCCATTTTAGCCGTGAATTAGCGACTTTTTTCAATTGTTTTTCAATGTAATTTTGTCATTCTTTATTAATAAGGTCATTGATAAGCGCTTTTTCTAATTTCATACGTGTATTAGCGATTTTGCCAAATTTTAACCGCGACTTTGCACAGTGCCTCAATTTTAGCCGCAAATTATAGTTTTTTATAACTTTTAGACTTATGGCGTCTTCTATTTCCCAAGGCGGAATCGCTCTGGAGCGGAGCAAGTGACTTCATTGCTCTGGCATGGAGCATCAGAAGCTTCGGTTTAGAGCGGGTACAAATGGAATGACATTTTCGAGAGAAGGAGCAATTTTAACATGTCTCACGGTTATCCTAGAAAAAGTCATATGTTTATCTATAAGAATAGAAGTTGTATACCATATGAAATACAAAAAATTGTGATGGACCCCTCCAAGCTGGTGTGATTGCTGCCCCTGCCTTGTGTCGTACACGGCATGGCATCGATCGCTACCACCTCGGCCTGGAAAACTGTGGTGTGTCCCCCTAGCGGGATACTTATTTCCACCCCCAGCTCCGGCACGAAAATTCCAGCTCCGGTCGGCCCTTCCTGACCCTTCTTGGAGCCGTCCGTGTAACACACCAGCTCCCCTTGCCGGAATTCCCAACCTTCTTCTCTCATAATGACTCTCTGTTTGATTTTGGTCGAGAAGTCATTCCTTTTAACCACGTAATCCGGCCTAAGTGCCGAGGACGGGGATACTCTATTTAGTTCCCCTTCCCAGTCCCATTGGCCCTGCCTGGCCCTCTTTAGGCCTCCCTGGCATCTCAACCTGTAGGCAACTTCAAGTGCCCGACCCCTGACTTCAATGTCCAAGGGCTTCAGGCCTAGTAATCTTTCCATGGCCCTCGTAGGGGTTGTCCGGAATAGCCCCAAAATCGCCAGGCAAGCAAGCCTTTGTATTTTTGCGAGCCTATCCGCCCTCTCCTCCCATCTCTATCCCCCTCCACCATGCGACCGCCCCGTGCAGGATGCGCGGTCGGATGATCCCTGTGTATATCCACTTCATGACCCGTGGTTTCAGGCCCCAGGTCTTCCCCACGATTTGTCTACATTGGTGAAAGGCCACCACAGCTTTCTTATAGACGCTGTCTACGTGTTCCTTCCACCTTAACTTCTCATCCAATATGACTCACAAATATTTAACCTGTTTAGAGAGAGCGATGGCCTCTCCCCGAAAGTGGATTGATTGCCATCCCTCCCTTTTTCTCTTGTGAGTGAACAACACCAATTCATCTTACTAGGGTTTATTGTGAGACTCCTAAGCCTACACCATGCCTCGACTATCCCCACCGCCCCCCTCATGAGGGAACACAGTGTGGATAAGTCTTTCCTCCTAACCATTATGGCTCCATCATCCGCAAAAAATTGCGCATACTAGCCCTTTTCCACTAATTCCCTTTTAAGACTATCTACCACAAGTATCCAGAGAAGAGGCGAGAGACTTGAGCCCTGGGGCACCCCCCTACTGGCTCGTTTTTCCACCCTATCGCCGCCCACCTTAGCGACCACCCACTTATGACTCAGTGAGTAGTCTATCCATGGAATCGGCCTCGTCTCCACCCCAAAGTGCCCTAGAGTTGCCACAATACACTCCCTATGTACCTTATTAAATGCCCCTTCAATATCCAAAAAAAGAGCCAACGCTTACTCTTTCTGGGCCACCGACCCCTCCACCCACCCCAGTAAGTCGTGGAGGGCCGAGTCGGTCGACTTCCCCGCCGTGTACGCATGCTGGTTTTGGTGGATCACTCCACCAGTAGCCAATGATTCCCTCATGTATAACTCAATTATACTTTCCATCAGTCTTAAAAGTACACTGCTTACACTAATAGGCCTAAAATCCTCCGCTTTGGCATGCTTCCCGCCACCTTTAGGAATAAAAACAACTCTCACCCGTTTCCAGGCCGTGGATACTTTCCTGGCTGCCAGGCACCTGACGAAGAGTCGTCTTATTCTCTCCTGAAGCCTCCCCCCGGCATGCTGGATGGCACACGGGTGTATTCCGTCCAATCCTGCTGCCTTGTAGGGTCCCATGGAGCTGAGTGCCCAGTTGAATCTCTCCTTCGAGATCACCACGTCGCATCTATTGCACTCCTCTTCGTCCTCTGTTCCACCCCTCAGTGGCACGACCTCCTCGCTCCTGCACCCTGGAAAATGAGTATTTAGCAAGTGTGTCGCGATACCTAATCCATCAACCACCGAACCACCGTCCGGAAGCGTTAGTGATCCTACATTACCATTCGGTTCTGACCGTACGATACGAACGAGTCTCGCCGCCTCTCCTGTTTCCTCAATTCCCTCACAATAGGTCCTCCATGTATCTTTCTTGGCGCGGCGAATTCCAGTCTTGTATGCTTTCCTAGCCGCGTGGTAGGCCTCCAAGTCCTCGTCGTTCCCTGTTGCCTTCGCGGCTTCCGCGGCCGCTCTGGTCGCCCTTTTGAGCAAGCGGAGCCCTAAGCCCCACCAAGGGGATTTTTTGGGCTTCCTCCTTTGCTCTGGGCAGGCCACCTGAAACGCTTCTGTTAGTATTTCCCTTACCTCTCTTTCCTCTTCGTCAATGGATAACCCCCCGGTCTCCACCATTCTTCCTACCTCCCACTCGAATCTATCCCAGTCTGTATGTCTGGGGTTCCGTTCGGGTTCCGCTTTGTCTCCTTCGGCTCCTACTGTGAACATAATAGGTCGGTGGTCCGACGTTATCACCCCCTCTTGCACCCTCCAGTTACTAATTAGCCTACCCATACTCCCCAGGCTCAGGGTCACGTCAATGACCTCTTGCCTGTTCCTAACTACAAAGGTGGGCTCATCCCCCCTATTCTCTACAAAAAGACCTATTCTTACCAAATCCTCCATTAGCTGCTCGCCGGGTCGGTTTACGTTCGACGACCCCCACGCTAGGTGGTGGGCATTCGCGTCGGCTCCGACCACTAGCAGCTTCCCTGTTGTCCGGCAGTGGGCGCAGAGATTTTCAAGCTCCGCTGGTACGCCATCCTCCTCCATCGCTCTGTACCACGACGACCTCCTTGACCTCTTGATTTCGCAGGGTTGCCCTGAAACTGACCGCAATGAGATCCCTGGTTCCGAAGGAGCGCAACTGTATCGGGTTAAAATTCGCCAACACAGCCACACATGCTCTCGAAGCCAGGTCTCCCTCAGTATAAAAAATCGTATAATCCTTATTTCTAAGATAACATACCCTGTTCCCTGAGACATATGGCTCCTGGAACAGGCCCATCTCAAAACTTACCCTACTCATCAGGACCGCTACATCCGCAGCCGCGGTCCTACTGTGCTGCAAGTTAGCCTGGACGCACCTCACTTCGGCGAGCCCAGCAACAGGTCCTCCTCCAACTCATGGACGGTGAGTTGCTGTGTTGCTATTTGCCCCTCCGCTCCCTCAGCTGGCCTTTGAGTTCCTACCGGGTCGACTTCCATATCTGACCCCTCGCTGTCCATTTCACCCATCCACCTGTTAGGCAGAACCCTAAACCTGACTTTCAAGAGTTCAATACCCATGGGGGGGATCACGGTCTCCTTGGACATCACTAAGTCCGATACCATCGCTCTTATTCGGCTAGGAATCGGTAGGTCCGGTAGCCTACAAATCACCAAATTTCGGGTTTTCCCCTCCTCCTGTAATAACTCCACGATCCTTCCCGCCTCCTCGGCCGTTTCACAGGTGAGTACAAAGATCTTACTGTCATGTACCAGACCCGTGTTGACCAGGGCGGCCCTACACTTCTTCTCTATTTGCCTCGTGCAAATCCACTTTCTGATCTATAAAACCTCCTCGACCTCAAAAGGTTCTCTGGCCTCTTTGACCACACACACTTTTGCCCTAGCCGATTCTTTTAGTCTCGTGACCCTAGTGTCGGTCACCGCCCCCTCCCCCCTAGGCTTCTTTACTTGGTATCCGGGGGCGTTGGCTGTGACTCTGACCTCTGCAGTTTACTAATTTGTGCATTTACCTGTCTCTCCTGGTGTACTTGTTTTTCCAGCTCAGCCCGTCGATTTTGAAAACGGGATTGGAAGCTGGTTAGGAGTTTCCCCTTCTCTCTCTATCCTCCATTGCCTTCCTGGCTTTCGCCGCCCTTCTTTTCTCCTCGACTCTCTTCCTTGTCGGTGGCGACGTGGCTCTTCGAATGGACCCTCACTATCCGAGGTCTCTCCCACCGGCCTTTTACTCTACCTAACATTGGGCGGGTCGCTAAAGCGGTCCCTGCCATTGAGCTGGTGCTCGGTATACTACGGAAGTCATTCCCCTCATTAATTTTACCTAAGTTTGGGCGGGTCGCTGAAACGATCCCTGCCCCCGCCTTAGCGCTCGGGGTTCTGCTCAAGGACGGATTTTCGTCCTCCGAGTCTTTGAGCTTCAGTTTAGAGGCCGAAACCTCTAAACTTCCGCTATCACGGGGCTTATCCTTCATGCCCCCCCCCCAGCCCACTCACGCTCACCAAACTTTCACCTCACTTTCCTCATGACTCATCTTAATCTCATGGACAAAAAAGTGGAGAATAAAGGTCAACGAGGAGAAATCTGGTCATGTAAACTTTACAAATCGCAAGACCAGCCCAATCCCCATGCAATGAAAATAATGCCATTTGAATGAAAATAATACCAAATTTGAAAGTAAATCTTTACCGATCCCCTATTCCCGTCCTGGCTACGCCAGAGGAAGCTTAACAATATTAATGCTTGACCCTCATTACCAAGGTGGCCAAGTAAACCTTGCCCCTACGTGAGAAAATCCCAAGCGCAGTCCTGTGCTATATGTCTTGGATTATTTCCCCTCTCTGGGTCCATTTTGTGCACACCATAATCAAGAAGTTTCGGACAGCATCCTCCTCGAGGTTTTTGTACACTTCCTCACCATCAACACGAATAAAACTCCCCCCCCCCCCGACCCCCCGGACGACGGATAACCCCCCCCCCCCATAGCATCAGGTAGTAGAGGTCCAACTCCCCCTGTGAAGACGCCCATGTAACCCCAGCCAAGTTCAAAACCTCAGTACAACTTCAATCACGAAAAATGCCCAACCAACAGCAAGTTGCTTGATTGTGGCTCCAACCACAAGTAAAGCGCTGACCACAACAAACCACTTGCTAAAAGTTGAGGATGAAAGTAGGAGGATGAAAGAGCTTGGTACATGATGATAAGGGGGGGGGGATTTACTGTAGGGCTTGACACAACAGTTTTTACTCCGAAAAAATTGTATATTCTGACCATGAAACAACACGTTTTGAAGTTGGAAACGCGGGAAAATAAAGACGAGTTTTACAAGTCTGACAATTTGACAGCTAGACGGTGTTTATAGGATTTTTTTTCCTCCCGCTATTACTATGCAGAAAAGTTATATTATTCAGGGAGATCTCTTCCTTCCCTAGCAGACCACTAACTATTTAAAAGCCTAAACGTGTGCTCTAGGGAAGCGTGGAGTAGCGTAGCGAGGCTAGATGGCTCATACAATGGAACGGAAAGAATACTACGAAGTAAAGATCCATTAAAACAGGCTATTTCACCTTCATTTTTTTACATCTAGCAAACGTACGTTGATCCTTAGCTTTATTCAACATTCAATAAAGACAATTTATAAATCTAAAATTAAATTTCTTGTTTTCTAGGGTGACGTTTTTCTAAAGTTTTTTTACTTTTACGACGAAACCGTCCCTCGGGTACATGAAAATTGATTTCGGATTATAACCGCGCGTTTTTACTACATCGTTAGTTGAGTCACGGTCGGAGGGGTGAAAACTGAATTTCAAAAGCATCTTGGCCAGCACAGTTTTGATCTCAATTTCCGAAAATTTCTTACCTAAAAACAACAATTAACGAGAAAATGTTATGGTCTATTCTAAAGAATTATTGTGTAAACGCCTGTCTGCGCATGATTATACCTAGGCAAGCTCGAGGACCGTCGCCAAATGGATAGTACGTGCCCTTTGGAATTGGATTTTCAAATCTCTCCGGGATGAATTTGGTTGGTTCTGGATAGTACTGTGGATCCATTTGAAACGAATGAATTGGAATGACGAGAACGTCTCCCTTTCTAAGGGTAACACCGTTCGAAAATGTAAAATCATTCGCACACTCTCGCGACTCAAGCGGTAGCGGTGGGAAAATCCTCAGAGTTTCTATACCAAAATCAAAATACTAATTATTGTAATAAAAAACAATCTACAATTCAATGTAAATGGGTAGTACGTCTTGCCTTTTAGACACAAGTCAAGGTATTTCAAATCTTTCAACGACTCAAAATTAATTTCGCCGTATTCCTCTTTTGCCTTCTGACATTCCTTTCTCGCTTTTTCCTGCGCTTCGGCATTCACCGATAAGAAATAGGTCAGATTGTATAGCGATGACGATGAAGTCTCATAGCCAGCCATGTAGAGACCAAACGCCAAGCCTGCCAGAGCATTCTCTGTGACCTCTGAAACATGGAATGGAGAGAGAGACAGATATAGTGATCCGATCTGTGCTTCGGCATACTGTAAAGCCTCAATTTTACCTATTTTTTCTTCTTCTGAATCCTTCACCCCCGTCGTGATTTCACCCTTTGATGCAGTCTCTCTTTCACGATAGAGTTCGAGCAAAGTCTGAATAATATCCTTTCTTCGGAAGTTTGTTTCAGACCGTACTTTGAATGACGTTCTTATAAGATCGAATATAAATTCTGTGGCTTCGGTGCTTACAGTTTTAATCTTTAAAATAAACGTTACTACGTAAAGACTGGATTCTGTCATCTTTAAAAAAAAATAGAACCTTAAACATTTTCAAAAATCCTGGGTCGCAGAGCCGAAAGAATTGTAGCATGGAAGTCTTCAACGATGGCTCAAAAAACTCTTTCGTCAGTTTCTTAATTTGGTTGTTCCCAGAGTCAAGAACATTTTCAAGACCAAAAACGGTTGACGCTGAATACGTTAATACGACCGGTATGTAAAAATGAGTGAAACCACTCGAGAAAAATAATTGGTTCAAAGCCCTTACAAATTACATCCAAAGCGTATGCTTCGCATAATTCTTTGAGGTCGACGTCAACTCCCAGAGGTACGTTTTTTTCAAATCTCTCCAGGAAATTGTTCGCACATTTTTCCATCTCGGGAAACATCCATTTCACACCACTCATTGTGAAAATTGGAGTGACCTTGCTTCGAAAGAATCTAACAAAAGATTTATTAAATTTCAACCCGTGCCGTTTCAATGTCAAGTGTTGGTGTTGGTTATGGGAGGGGAGTTACAACCTCCATTTTGCTCCCGTTTGAAAGAGCAAGTGGTCATCCAATGGATTCACGTCAAAGTCAACGTGAAAACCGTGGTCGATGAAATTGGAGAAATTATTGACGTAGATATTCTGGGCGTATTCTGGATCGCGGATCATGTAGAAACGATTGAGGAACAGCTCAAAGAACCCGCACACTTTGTGTGGAGCCATTTTTTTGTAGATATCATCCCATGTTTCGCCTGGGGGAAAAAATTGTATGGATGAAAGAAGACGCCATAACAGTATAGTGTTGTCTGGTGAGGACTGAGTTACTCGTCGAAAAAAAAATGTCCTTGTTTACAGCGAACAGTGTGTTTTTGTTTTTTTTAGCAATTGTGATGACTGAATTGATATTTGGGGGGGGGGGGAGTGCCCCGGGCTCTGTCCCGTAAAGGACCCCCGAACGGGAAACTTGGGATTTTGAGGTTTCATGTTCATCGATATAGGAATGTGAAAAGGAGCCTTGGTACCTTATTAGAGGGCGAGTTGGCTCCTTTTGACGATTTTGATTCCATCAGACCGACTTTAATTTATTAAAGCGCTCGATCGCGGCTAGAAATTGAGAAAAAACGCTAATCCTTGGCTAAAAGTTTAACAAATCGCTAATTCACGACTAAATTGAAGAAAAACGCTGATTCGTGGCTTGAATTAAAGGCCCCTATACACACGTTCCGACACGACAGTCCTTACCCAGGATCCTAAGCTATAGGATCCTACGGTCGGAACGTGTGTAGAGCCCGTCCTATCCTAACCTCCTCTCCTCCTGTCAACCCTCTAGCGTCCCTTTTCATTCTAGGTTGGTCGGTCTTCCTTTCAATCCCCACTTTTTATCGTTGCCCTTTGTCGGACACTAGTTTAACAGCTATTTGTTATATGTATATAGGAAGGATGGTCGTGTCGGAACGTGTGTAGGAGCCTTATAAAAAAAACTGTAATCATTCGATCTTTGACTTTCACTTACTTAAATGACGAGTTACACCGGTTCCCGGAGCGCTACCAAAAATGAAAACAGAGTCGACGTACGGCAAATTTCGATCTCGAAAATAACGCTTCTGCCTGTTGAACAGCGTCACCATGTAGATGACGGCCGTCACAAGACATAGCGCGACAAGTTCGAATAGCCAACCGCTTCCACCGCTGTCTCTCATCGCGCTGTCTATAGCAAGTGATTCTCCGAAAACTGAAAGCTCAAATTAAGCGGCTACCGTGTCTTTCAATGCGTTTCATACTAATGTGGCAGTGTCCTTCGTCCGTCGCATATCATTCTTTTGAATTCCATGTAAATAAGTACGTTGTGAAAATCAGCTCCTTCAAAATATTAAAAAAATCATGACGCCCATCATTATAATTAGTGAGAAACTTAGCGTGAGTTTGTTTTAAAATCATTCGCAGAGCCAATAACCGGCTGCTTATTCATTCTTATGTTGATGTGTAATTTAAGAAATAATAAAGTGTAAATTAAATCGTTGAAAAAATGAAATAAACCATTCGTACTCCTTGGAAAGTTACATGACGTTAATTTAATTGTTCCAATATTTTGAAAAGTGGTGTGTAGCGCTGCATGCGGGCATTGAAGAGGACGGTAAAATCTAAATCGCTTTTTATTATGAAATGTTTTTCTTGTGGGAGGGGTAAGGTGCAAAAATGTAAACAATGGGTCATCCAAATGAAAATCTGCCCCTCTGATTATCTTCAAACGCCAGCCTCAACTAGAGAGAAGGGATTAACTCATTTATTTGGCCTATATGCTTCACTGAAGTTCCTACTCATTAGTTCAATAAGTTTGATGAAATTTCTCTCACACGCTATCTCTCTCTCACACACTCTCTCACTCTCTCTCTCTCTCTGGCTCCGATGGCGGAAAAAAGGTGCACCTTAATCGGTAGGTAATTATAGTTTGATAGCTAAGATTTCTCTCCGATGGAAAACAAATGACATTTTCAATTTTGACTCTATTTGAGGCCCCAAAATTTATTCATCCGGTTATCCTCTAATCCTCCCGCACATTTAGGAGAAAATAAATGGTAAACCGTCTTTTCATTCGCTGTTTTGTCTCTCGGAAATGGCTAAAAAACAGCTTAAAATAATCACCAAATGAATCTTCGAAGACCCTAAAAACTTCCTCACGTAACGCTTACAGTTCTTGGCAATATTTGAATAGGCCATGCTTAAATTAACTTTTAATTTTTAAGATTGGTGAAATTAATCTTTCGGTGGGCGATAAACATAGCACACTCTTTGAGATTATAGTTTCATAAAAACGGTCTCTCTTTCTTCTGTTTCAGATGAGGCATGACGACGTAAATGACACTTTCTCGTTCGCTGACATTCAAAATCGACAGTTGGACTGTTTAGTGGCTATCAACGAGTCAGAACCTTTACCAGGTGAGAGTCATGCATATGACCCCCTACTTTCGTTGATTTTGATACATTTCTAATGGCGTTCGATGGCATTGAGTTTCACAACCACAGCCTCCATTTTGATTGTGTCGGACAGGTGTGAATTGCACCTGTGAGACTTCGAAATGTCTGCCTGAATTCCGTACCTGAGACGTATTTCTATAGATAAACGCTCAGGAACGTCACCTATGACCACGATGGTCATACGAAACACACATTCTTTAACTTTTAAAATACGATCCTGGGCTTTAAGGGGCCATGGTTGGTTCTATACGCATAAATATAGCATAAAACCGGCAATTAATTGCCAAAGATGTACAAATCCCATCGAATGATGAATTTTGCCCACTGCCACGGTAGAAAAGATCCCGAAACTTGAAATTTTGCCAAAATCACAAGAATATAACCTCGCACTTTCGCAAAAATTAAGACCCGTAGGTTGCAATGCCACAGAAACTTGAAATTTAGCTCAAATTAGGACCCAAACATGCAATGAAAACTTTTTTACAATTACACAACCATATTCGTCTAGCTATGAGCGCAGTCGAGTTCAAATTGCCCGCAGGCCATCCGCTCCCACTAACAAATACCCAGATAATGTGATTGCTACTTCCAGTATCGTACCGAAGTACGCGATGGCGAGGGGAGCGGACCATCCCCGGCCCTTCCATTACACAGGGCCCCCCAAAAAGCTTCAAAACGGAAAATTTAGGAATTTCAGGTTCTGTGCACACATGGATGTAGCCTACATCGATGTATATAGAACGGCACATCGTGTAGGTCATGTGAAAAAGTTGAACGATTCGACAGCGATGGCTCCTTTCTAAGAATGTCAGCCTCTCCTAACGCTGCAATAAGTGATATCAGCAAAGAGTGAGGGCTTCTTGTGGCTCAAATTTTAGAAAAGCAGGCCTTCTCGAGAAAAATTCTTGGCTAAAATGGAGAAAATACATCGTCCTCTGTTTCGTTATACGTCCGTGAGCGCACTAGTGTGCTGATTGTCAATGTGCAACTTCGACAACGCGGCAAAAACTTTTGGAAAAGCGCTAGTATTCGTGGCTATAACTGCGAGAAAGCGCTGATTTGTGGTCTCACGATCCAACTTCCCCACCCAAAAGTGTGAAAAAATCGCTGACTCGCGGAGTATGGAGAGAAATCAACGCAAAAGTGTTGTTTTTGAACCCAAACCTTGGCTAAAATTGAGAAAAAGCAAGTTATAGATAAAAGCTATTTAGGGTTAAAATTGAGCAAAAATGGCAAATTCACGACCGAAATCGTATATAAAAAAGAGTGTTTTCGTTCGACATAAATGCGTTAATGTTTGGTGAGAAAGAATGGAGGGCTCGCTAATAAAATTAGTACGACTCACCGTTGAATTAGTGGCTGGCCCGGCTGAGGGTGACGTTTGCTCCAGAGAAAGCCGTAGAATCGAGACTTTACGTTAATTAATTTCGACGAAAGCACAATCGCGGTCTGGTCTGACAAGGAAAGAACTAACTACAGCCTTTTCCTGGGCTAAAGGGCTACGTATAAATAGTAAAGGGAGGAGAGGTGGATTGTTTTTAATTGGTGATCGCACTGGCGTAAACACCACCCACCCAAAATGAGATTTCGAGATACCTTCGACTTGCGGATATAAGCGCGGGAAGAAACTATAGCGTTCAACGATACTATATGGAAAGGCTGAATAAATTTATAAAAAATACAAATAAATAAATCCCATAAAACAAGGGGAACATTTCAATACTAACAATAGGAAACAAGAGTAAGCAATATAAACCCATCGAATATACTATGATGAATAATTAAATAATTGAATAAATAAATATACTACGTGGTTCCAAACTAAAGAAGCTGACTAGCGCCTTCGAGACTGTCTTCAGGAGGCATTATTGGCACTAGCTTTGCCATCGGCCGACGGTAGACCCCCTTTGAAGTTCTGACTTCAGCACTTCTTGCGATGCCGTCCTCCCCGACATTTCAAGTCCGTACCGCGTAACATAACGGCATCGCCCACTTCCGGTAATCGTCGCCGCGTAGTCCTTTTTGTTCGCTGTATTAAGGTGTTTAGATACTCGGAGGACCAACGTTTACAAATCTCCTGGACGGCCCGCTGAACGACCTGCCACCGGGAAAGATAATTCGGAGACGTATCAAGTAGCGAACATTCGGGGGGACTGACCAAAGGAGCGCCTACGAGGAAGTGCCCGGGGCTTAAGAAATCTGCGTTATCTTCGGGGAATGCGGCTTTGAAACATAAGGGGCGACTATTCAATACGGCTTCGATTCGAGCTAAGACGGTGGAAAATTCTTCGTACGTCAGATGGTGATTTCCGACGCTACGTACTAAGTGACGTTTTATGGACTTCACGGCGGCTTCCCATAAACCGCTCATCCACGGAGCCTCAGGAGGATTAAAACGGTACTCGATCGCCTTCAGCGATAAGTACTCAGTTACTTCAGGTTCGCTGTCTTTGAGGAACCGAATGATAGCTTTCTGCTGATTGGCTGCTCTAACAAAATTGAGGCCTCGGTCACAGAATATGCGTTCACATAAGCCCCGTCGGGCAATAAATCGGTCGAGGGCCGCTTTGAAGCAGTCTGAAGTTAAATCCGTTGTAAGTTCGATATGCACTGCCTTGACGCTCATACACACGAACTCACAGACATAAGCTTTCGTTAGGCGAGCGTTTCGACGACTACTTTCTTTAATTAGGAAGGGTCCAGCCATGTCTACACCTGCATGAAGAAACGGTCTGGTCGGTGACACTCGATCTTCAGGTAAGTCACCCATGAAGGGATGCGTCTGTACAGATCGAAAACTGTGACACGTCAAACAACCGCGAATTCTTTTTCGAAGAAGTGAACGCAACCCTAGAATCGAGAAGGAGAGCTGAATCATAGCTTGAGTTGCTTGCGGCCCAGCATGCAGGAGATAAATGTGATAATAGTCACACAACAGGACAGCCAGACGCGTTTTTCACGACAATAAGAGGGGATGCCTTGCGGAAGAGCTGATTTGCGACCACCCTATTCGGCCGCCCACCCTCAGCAGTTGTTGTTCGTCGAGATAAGGAGACCATGGAAGTAATCGCCTTGAAACTGGTTGTCCATTTTGCAGTGACCGGATATCTTGTCGAAACGTTTCCTCTTGAGCCCTTTTTACGCAAAGAGTTGTGACAGAGTTCAATTTTTCGATGGCCAGCGGACCAGTACGTCTTTCGGCCAAATCATGACGAGCGTTGAAGATGAATCGTCTCACCCAAGCGACCACTCGTTGATACTTCGTCCACGACGAATATTTGAAGGAGAGACAATGGATCAGATCGGTAGCGTTCGGTGCAGGATCAGGGACTACGACGTTAATTAGCGTGACAGGGGGTGCTTTCAGTTCAGGAATAGAGTCAAGCAAAGGCGCATTCAATGAATTTATAGGCCATGACGTTGGCGGTGACTTGAGAAAATTTGGTCCATGCCACCATATTTCCGAGGAAAGGAGGTCTGATGGGAGGAGTCCACGAGATGCACAACCGGCGGCATTTTCTCTCGATGAAATGTGATTCCACTGTCCCAACTGAGTAGTATCTAGAATTCTTACGAATTCTACTCGAGAATTCTTACTCTATTTGCCACATAAGTTTTGAGTTTGTGGGGTGGCGTTCGTAACCAGGACAACACAACTTGCAAGTCAGTGAAAAGACAAATTTTAGGAGTGGTGCATAAACGACGCTGTAGATAAGTGAGAGATTTGAGCAACTTCGCCAGTAAGAGTGCTCCGTTTAGTTCTAGCCGAGGAATCGTTTGTACTTTTAACGGAGCTACCTTTGACTTTCCTTTGATAAGAGTTACTGTGGCACACTTTGAATTTCCACAGGGTGAAGACCTTAGATACATAGCGGCGGCATAACCACGATTACTGGCATCACACATGCCGATTAACTGATATTCCGTCGCATTTGAATGTTTACATAAGCGGGAGATTTTAATATCACCCAACGACGGGAGTTGTGAAGCGAACGCCGCCCACCTTGTAGCCACATCTTCGGGAAATGGTTCGTCCCAACCAAGTCCCATCGCCCACAAGTCCTGCAGGAAACATTTCGCCCAGAACACCACCGGACATAACCATCCGAGGGGATCAAATATGGAGGCCACGTGTGACAACACGGCACGTTTGGTGGTAGCTGACCTGAAATGTACCGTTCTGTAGCAGAATACGTCTTCCTGCGGATTCCAATATAAACCAAGGATATGGAACCTTTTGTCGTCGGGTCTTAATGGTGATGCCGAAAGCTTGATGTTCGACTGGGATTGTTTTCAATACGTGTTTCGAGTTGGAGGCCCATTTTCTGAGTTCAAATCCAGCGAATCCGAGCAGTTGAGTAAGTTCATCCTTGAAACAAATCGCTTCCCTATCGTCGGCGAGTGAAACACAAATGTCGTCCATGAAGCACGATTCCATGATGGCTTGCTTCGCGAGTGGGAATCCATCGCCGTAGTCGTCTACCAATTGTCGTAGCACCCGTAAGTAACTGTGCACAACTCGTACTCCTCTACGGGCACGGTATCGATGGGGCGCCAGAGGATGTGCTGGAACACGCGGTCATCTGGATGCAGCCAAATGTGTCTATACATCATTTTAATGTCAGTGGTAAGCGCAATTACCCCTAGACGGAAACACGTCAGAATTTCAGTTATGTCTTTCTGCGTTAATTTCGTTACGTTGGTGTATGGCCCTTTATGAACAACCTCATTGTACAGGGCTATGAAATTGTGAAAGGTGTTTATGTCACCTGCCCAGTTAGGAACCATGATTTTGGGTAAACGCACATCGGGTGTACTTGGTGAAATTGGAGTCATACGATGTTTAAGCGACGCTTCTGTAGCGCGTACCTCGAAATAAATCTGGTCGAAAGAAAGCGTTTGAGCATCGACACTTATTCTGTCCTTCGGATCAACAGAGGCGTTTAATTCTGTTAACGCGTCTTGGAACGACTCGAATTTTTCTTTTAAAACATTTAATTCGCTACATCGTGCTAAGAATGTACCAATTGACGCGGCACCTGTTTGGTTTGATACATCGAAAGTGGCTTGCAGTTGGGCGAATACGCCTCCCCTGCGTAGCTTCAAGACTTCCATTTTATTTTTAATTAAATCTAATTCCATTTTTTTTTATTAACTTAAATTAAGCTATTATTAAGTGACGTTGGCCCAAAGGCGGAATATTTGTATTTATTTTCTCCGTGAAGAAAAGAAAGGAAAGAGAAGGTGAAACACAAGATTGTGCCAAAGTAAAGAACGTTTTATAAATATAAGGAGATAAACTCCAAAACAAAAAAATGACCTTGACCAACGGTTGTGCTTTTCGTTTTTAAATTTCTTCCAATTGACCTATTTATGCGGGTATACTAATTAAATTATTTACTTTGTAATCTTATTACTCTGGTACGTTGGTTCAGATCCGGCCCGGAGGGCCATGTTTTCGTTCGACATAAATGCGTTAATGTTTGGTGAGAAAGAGTGGAGGGCTCGCTAATAAAATGAGTACGACTCACCGTTGAATTAGTGGCTGGCCCGGCTGAGGGTGACGTTTGCTCCGGAGAAAGCCGTAGAATCGAGTCTTAGTACTTAATTAGCGAGCACAGGGACTTTACGTTAATTAATTTCGACGAAAGCACAATCGCGGTCTGGTCTGACAAGGAAAGAACTAACTACAGCCTTTTCCTGGGCCAAAGGGCGACGTATAAATAGTAAAGGGAGGAGAGGTGGAATGTTTTTAATTGGTGATCGCACTGGCGTAAACAAAGAGAATAGATGATAATTTACTGCAAAATTAGCAGGAAACGCTATTTAACACCTAAAATTGAGAAAAATCTCTGCAAATATCTAAAACCGCCAAAAATCGGAGACAAATGAAAAAAAATAAGTTAAAATTTAGAAAATAAAACTCCGTAGCTTTCAATCTGCAGCAGAAAGTAAAAAAAAAAAAAAAATCTAGAATGGGGCTAAAATGTTAAAAAACGTGACTAAATTTTAAAAAAGCACTAAATAGCGCGACCAAAATCGAGAAAAACTTTAATTTTAATCTCAATTTGAAAAAATGTGCTAATTCGCTGCTAAAAATGGGGGGAAATAGCTAATCTGCTGTCAAAAATGCGAAAAACGCCTCCATTTCGTGACTAAAATTGAGAAAATTTGCGAGTTCACGGGTTAGAAGCGCTACTGCGCTGCTAACATTGAGAAAAAGCAGCGCTAGTTCCGAGTTAAACTTGAGGAAAATCACGAATTCGAAAATTGTGGGTAAAATTTCCAACTTAAAATACTCGTCTTCGCGTATTTTGTGGTTAAAAGTAAGAAAAACGGCAAATGCATGGTTATAAAAAAAATAAATAAATAATAAATTCGCTCCGGCAGCTGGCGGTCGGAAAGAGTGCATTTCATTTCGTATACAGATACCCTAAGCCGTCCCACAAGTAATAATGTTGAGACCATGATTTGTTTCGTTAATGTTTGACTCTCCCTCGTACTGTTTGCTGCCGGGTTTGTTTAAGCTGAACGCTGAACTTAATGAGAATCAAAGGCTACTTCAAAATGAAATCATCTTACCGAATATAATGCTTCTGGAATCAACTGGTGATTTGTAGTGATTGTTTTACCAGTTCAAGCCATATTACCTCCCCCCCCCCATCCAAGTCGACTGATTTGACCCAAATGCAATACCAACTGAGATCGTATGACTACTGATTTCAGGGTCAAGTCTCATTCCGCTAAATAATTTCTTCGAGAGTAATCGTGCTAACGAGACCATACACTTACTTCCACTCTGGGAGCACCAGCGTATAAGACTCACTCTTTAGGCCAACGCCTTCAGTTACTTGCAAAATTGCACCGCAAATTGTATAACCGGCTCTATAATTCAGCGTTTAGCACACAACACTAACCCTAAAGCATAGAAACTGAAAATCCTTCCACACAAATTATCGTTCAGCGGAGGACGACATCACCGTCACGCTTCCCCCCCCCACCCCCAGATCTAGGTCACCTCCTCCTGCCCCTCACCCTCGAAAAGTCTGAAAGAGCTGCAACGAAGCGGTTGGTTCAGCTGTTTCTCCACTGAATTTGTAGCACTCCAGCACTCACAGTGAGCACTGTCCTGGGTGTGTGTGTGTGTACGGGCCCTACGAAGTCCCTTCGTTGAATGGCAGCGGGCATGAATTACTTTGTTATATCAGTGACCACTCGGTAGGTTTATCTAAAGTGGCCACAGCTGACATTTCCCACCCCTTGGATTCAATCCATCTTGCACACACACAAAAAAAACATCAAATTGTATGTAAAGCGGGTAGAGCCGTCCGTTATCAGTGTTAGCAGGTTATACGGAGAAGATGAATGTTTGTCAAAGATATAAAATAACTGGATTGCTCATCACTGCTGATAGAGTGTGGCCATAAGAAAGTGGATGAGAGGGGTGGGGTTTCAAAATAATGACCGTGTTGCCATAACTACACAAGGAGAGGGGTTGCCGTTATTTATCGGGGGAGAGCGCACCCCCTCCACACCCCACCAGTCAGCTGTGAGCAATCCAGGTTTATATGTATATCGTGTTGACTTATATGTTTGTGTGATCTTGTAAACTCACGTGTTGTTTAAACGTATACATTATAAAACAATACATGCGGTGTCAGGTCAAATCCACCAAATTTTACGTTGTGTCGCGCGTTTGATTGTGTACGGAAATGACTTCAGACTCAAGTGCCTCTCCTAACCCACTGCTGGAACTAGGCGACGACCTACCTAACGACTGGAAGCGATGGAAAGTGAAATTGCACAATTACATGATCGCATCGGGAAAATCCAAGATCAAGAACGAAGAAACGAAAATAGCGACTTTCCTAAACATAGCTGGGGATCGAGGCCAATTTGTACACAGAGCTTTATCCGCGAAAACCATCTTCACCACTGTCGCAAGTCTTATAGAGGCATTCGACGAGGAATTGGTCCCTCAAAAGAACCGAACAGTGGAATCGTACAAGTTTTTGCAAATTATTCAGCACAAAGGACAACCTTTCAGCGCGTTTTTACAAAAACTTCAAATAAAAGCAGCAAAATGTGTTTTCACTTGTCTCAAGTGCGCCACAAGCTACTCAGGTCGGCTTCTTACTGATAAAATTGTTCTCGCTACGTGCGACTCATCACTGTAACAACGTCTACTACAAGAGCCGGGACTAGATTTGAGAGAGAAAAAAAAAACGATCGAAATTGCTAAATCTCACGAACTTACAACACGACACTCCTAAATAATCTCGTCCTCGCGCGAATTCCCCTTAAATGAATTGGGATCGAATAAGTCCCAGAGCTTCAAAACATACAACTCAACAACGAACAATTCAACGTGCCCTACTTGTGGCTACGTTCACGTCCCTATAAAATGCTTGTACGTTCTGTCAAAAACTGGGACATTTCGCATCAGTTTGCAGCAAGAAATGCAATCTATCGACATCTTTCACTCCGCAAAAAAGAGACTAAGAAGCGACTCAATCGCGATCGTCTCAACATCTCATACAGTCCCTGACGGTGGAGGACGGTCAACATGACGAGGCGCTGGCTATTTCCTGTCTCAAGGCCATTTGGGAAGTCCCTCGTCTTCAGAGCTTTAATCCGGAGGTCTGGACGGCAGATGTCGTCGTTAACAACTCACAAAGCGTTACTATAAATTTGGATTCTGAAGTCAGCGTGATTTCGTCGGAAACGCTGAAGCACTTGAAAAGTCGACCCATGGTTCAAATGCAGCCAACGCAGATGGTCTTGGTCGCGTATCGAGACAGCAAGATCCGACCAACCGGGTAGGTAGTTTTAAACTGTTGATTTAAGGCAAATCTGTCTTCACGATTGTGTCTAAACCCTAAATAACTGAATAAGGCAAATCAAACGTGAACATTTTACTATCCCTACCTCAGATGACATTTTAGCCTGCCTTTCCGGAAAAACTGTTTTCACCGTAATGGATGTAAAAGATGAGTTCATGCAACTTCAACTAGATGAACCAAACTCCAATCTGTACACTTTTGGCAGGTGCAAGTACCATCGCTTACCTTTTGGTCTTTCTTCTTCACCAGAGATTTTTCAAAGAAAAGACATGAAATATTTGGCAACATCCCTAATGATGATATACATATATCTTGATGATTTAATTGTGTAAGGGGTGGGCGAATACGAACGGTAGTTTAATAATAAATCAGTTAGGAAATCGTTATAATTTATCTTTATAATTAGGTATTTATTTTGAGAAGTATAGTTTTTTGTTGTTGTTGTTTTTCGCGCTCATTTTTTTTTATTTATGTTGTCAAACATCTCGTCGATACAGTTTACCATTCCGTCAACAATATCTTGCGGTTCATTCTCGTTTTTCACGAGACTTTTGTCAATGGTGACTGAGAAGAAATAATCCTGAGCCGATGTAACCACAACCAGTCCAAAACCTAAAAAAAAAAAAACAACAAAAAAACGAATTATTGTTGGGTAGCACAATTTACTTTCGGAGATCGAAAGAGCCTGTTCTTTGGAACAGGCGCTACTATTAGGCGGATAGTGGGAGTGATTTGTGGTGGGACTGTTCGTACAATTTTACTTACCATTTCTGTCGTTGACATTCGGCGCGTAAGCAATGAAATTCTCCATGACGTAGTCATCACTTTCAGGGTTTTCGGGTGACAAATGGAAATTACTCAGGACGCCGGAGAATTGCGTGCTGTCGTAGGCCCAACGTGGGATTGGACCGGGAAGCAAGAGAGGGATGAATCGTGGAAGAAGTGATTGCATGAAGTACGCGGGTCGAGAGCGAACTCTTCGGCTGGTTTCAACGACGTCGTCCCACCGTCTCTCTGTCGCTATTGGTAATTTGACAATTACCGGTATGATTTCACCGGAAACGTTGTATGGTACGAATACGCGCATTGTGTCAACTCGCTCGCCGCGTTTTTTAAATATGTCATCCATTACTTTTGAGTAGGCAACTAGAAGGACGTCAGTGGTTGTTACGCCCAAGCTGTCTTTGATCGCTAATACCTTATTAAGGTCTCCTCTTGTCGACCTTTAAAAAGAAATATAAAAAAATAAGTAATAATTGAACAATCTCATTGTTTGAGCAGAAATTGGATTGACATTGAGACGCACTTCATATATTTTTGTGTTGTCAGTTCGTCCGCTTTCAATGAATGCTGGTCTTCAGGCTCCAAGTACTGATAAATTGTCTGGGTGGGGTAGAAAAGAAGCACGTGAAAGACTGCTGAGATAATGTAACCGGTCGTCTTGATCACGGTGTAGATTTTTTCGACTGCCGTCTTTGGTGGACGGGGCTTTTTATGTTTTCGCGCCTTGGCGTCGCTGAGCCATCCGTATACAAAATCGCGTATTTTGTGCGCAACACCGTAATTGTGATGGATTCTTAATAAAACCGGAATTTCCCCGTTGATGCACGTGTCTCCGATGAGAATTTCCCAAATTCTAAAAAAAATAAAAACAGATCGACAGGGGATTTTTTGGAATAGGCTTGGCGATGAATCATTCTAACCTGTTTCCATGGATAGCTTGACTGGCGAGGTTAGTCATGTAGTTTCTGAACTCCGTCACAGATGACACGCTGAACATTCGAACTTGTTTGTCGAGATCAATGTCTTTGACTTCCCAATAGCGGAAACCGCACCAGTCTTTGACTATACACATGGTTTTATCGGTTTTGTTCTTCTGCAGAGCCACTCGCGCTCTCTCTTGTATGGTTTTCACAAAATCTTTAAAACAAAAAACGAGGAATAAGTTCGACGAGAAGGCATAATTGCAATACATTTACCCTTACCTTCACTTGTGAAATTCTGAACTTTCGGTCTAACCCAGCCCGTAACATGAATGATACCGGACGATCCTTTGGGTCCGCGCTCGTAGAGCGCTTCGCCAATGCTCAACAGTCCGTTGAATTGTGAGTTTGTCGCCGTGAGAATTAAATGAGCTATAGCGCGACATATCAGCGTGATGACCAACGCTGTCAAGAAAACGGGGACTAACAGGAGGCCTACGGTAGCGCAAAAGAGACGTGTCGATAACTCTGGACCCTAAATTGCGTCATTTGCATGAAAAGTTCCACCTCGATTAAAACAGTTTTTTAATAATTGGACTCACCGCAACGTGTCGACTTGTCCAGTAGTAATACGCTAGGAACAAAATCACGCTCAATGTCGTGAAGTCCATCCTATAGAAATACAGTCGGAACCTTAACTATTTTATTCACTAAAAACGTTGGCTTCTCCCTGTCTCCATAAGCAGTTTTTGTAATAAAAGAATTCTCTGAGAAAAACGAGTAGCGTGGCTCTCACGCCACACTGTTATTAATTTATTTTTATTCCACACCTCTTGCAATTGCCTATTGTATACAGCAGGTGACTTTTATTGCGTAATTTTCCGTGGGTGCGTGCTTATTCATGCCATTGCATCAATTCATTACACAGGAACTATTTTTTAAACATGTTTCCGAGTTATAAAATTGGAAATACTAATTAAAGGTTGTGCATAAGATTAGTAAACATTTCTATCCAATTATTTTGATTTTTTCCAAGTTTTTCCACTGTTTTATCGTTCCAATCTGTCGATTTTTTCCCTACGGCTAAACTGTTCACGAAGTTAATGAAAATATGTTTGTTATGCTCCCACACACCCACCACCCAGACTTCCATTATTTTTCCCCAAACGGAGTAAGCTCGTGGGCGAAATGTCTATTCTCTTCCTGAACGTCAGCCGCTGAAGTGAAGTTTTCCAGTTGTTTGAGGGCGGATTAGATAATAAAAATGTACAGTGATCTAAAATAGTGCAGGGGGAACAAACGTGTACCAGGCATCGGAGTGGTGGGAGTGCACGAAAAGTCAAATTGCAGTTTATAAAACGTTTAGCTACCTGTATATTCTGTAAACACACGAAATTCAAGCTCAAATTACTGTCATGCAAGCTTTCTACCGCGGTGGAGGAAGACGCTGTCTCAATTGTTTTCATCGTGGTATACAGTCTATTGATGAGTGGATTGGGCGATGTTGATATGAGAAAGAAGAAAAATACGTGCAAAAAAAATACTCTCAGCTTCAAGCCACCCATTGTTTTCTTTTTCTCTATTGATTTCAATTCCACCCAATCTTTCTTGATACTCTCAACGAGTAAAAAACAGAAATGCTCACAGGAACAAAAGAATGTTGTTCAAACAAGACCAACAAGCTGTTTGATAGCACTGAGGAGTGAGACAATATCATTCTCTTAATTAGAATAATGATTGGACGCTTGGCGAATAGAGCGCGGTCGGACGGGGAGGTCGTCCCTGTTTCCGCAAGAACGGGCGGACAAAAGCTAAAACAGTTTTGAAAAGGCAATATTTTTGAAAACAGAAGTGAGACAGAGCGGTTTAATTATTAAATTTATGTTCTGCTGTATGGGCACTGTTTTTATAGTCGAAAAAGAATGAAAGGGGAGGAAGTAAAACACAAATTTAACTGGATATTGGAAAAACACAGAACAAAATGATTGCTATCTCCACGGTCATCCTATTCTAGACGGTCGCTTTATGATGGAAGACGCTCTGGCGAAAAGTCTATCTGGGAGAACATGGAAGGGAAGTCTATCGGTGGGGAAGGGGGTAGAGGGTTGGTTATAAACAGATCGAGAATGTTGATAATAAGGAAAAAGCTCGCCACTAACTGGTGGGGGCTATGCAGTCTTCAAGGAGCTCTGAAACTGGCAATAAGGTCGTAAACCCTCAGACTGCCGGAAAAGGATTGAGCTAAGATGAAGGACGGACCGGTGGATGAGAGGGGCGTTGCGGATGGCGAGGGAAATTACTTTTATACCCTTTACGAGACAGTTTTTTCTTCCTTTTTCTCTCTCTCTCTCACGTACGAATCAATAAAACTGAATCTTAACAGGTTCAGACTCTTTGGTACAGGACGATAAACTAAATGCTAAAGGAACGGATTGTAAACTGTCAATTTCAACCCAGAAACCGATTGAACGGGCTTTAGCTGTCGTTATAACTGTCAAGCATTATTTAGCCGCATTCTCAGGTTTTTTAGAGACCACAGCCCGACGTGATCAATTTGCCCGTGTCGGGAGCTGACACACACACTTAGGGACTCATTTACCACACGATTTTCCGTGGAGAAAACTTCGAGAGAATTATGAAAATCGCCAACTCAAATCCCCCTCCCCTCTTCTAAAGTAATTGGTTTAAACTGGACCCCCGTCAAGTTTTAAAATGAAAATGAAAGTGAAATAAGCAGAAACTGAGTTTCTTGGGGTTTCACAGCATAGGGAGTTTGAAATGTTCACGTTTTTTCGATACGACGAGCTGTTCATGTTTTTTTTTTTTTTTCCTGGATGACTCGAGAATTTTTAAGTTCCAAGCAATCGGCAGCCCTGTGAAGTTCAATGAAGAACTTCGATATAGATTGACCTTATTGCTGGCCCGCTCCGGCGAATTATAGAATTCAGCGAAAAGCAGTGCGACATCGTGAAAATGCTCATATTCGCCTCACATTCGATCGGTTAGAGGGGCGTGGAGGGTTTGACCGGCTGCTTTCCGTAATTTCAAATTGTGCGAGGGCCTCATATAAACAGTGTCCGGCACGAATTAAAGAAAAAGATGGAATAAATCTCCAGGTTAACACCAGGCGCGGATCCAGGCGGTAGCACACTGGACATTCGCCTCGCCGTGAGGCTTCCTTGGGACTACTGATCGATTTTTGGGACCGGTTTTCGTTTCCGCGGCAATCCTTGAGCTTTGGTGAGGCGATTAGGTATACAGTGATCCAATTTATAAGCTTTAAAGTTAATTTAATTCCAAAATCTTACTTTACGAAACAAACAAAGTAATTTACCTACACGCGGCTGCGTTCCAGCCTTGGAATAGGATCTTTGGCTTTAGATAAATAACTTTTCAGCGAGTTGGCTGACTTGAAAGCAACCTTGATTCCATTCCTCGCCAATGTTTTACCCAATTTTTCCGAAATTCCTTTAATATACGGCTTGGGCAGCATTCCGTATATTTTGTTTTCAGTGGACGTTCATACACTGAAGATGCCGAACAGGCGAAACCGGTTTGTCTTGGACACTCCTCAACAAGGTATGACTGACAATGTTAACTGATAACGATGTTACTAATCCTAATCATTTTAAACCTCGTCCGCTGGGAGGGAGCAAGAAAAACAGAAAAGTCGGGAAGACAAATCAAATAAAATGTTTCATTTGCGACGAATGGTAGCAGAGCGTGGGCCACTTTGCTGCTAAATGCCCATCGAAATCAAATCCTAAGGCAAACGTCGTAAGTCTGTTGTGTTTCTCGGCTGAAACCAAAACGAACGATCAGAATTGGATAGCTGATAGTGGTGCTTCACACCACATGACTCATTGCAAGGACTGGTTTGAGTCTTATCGACCGTTTCCTCAACCTGTGGAAGTGACCGTGGGCAACAACTCCACAATTAAGGCATTTAGGTGAAGGCATGATTCGTATGGAAGCTCTAATAGAACAAAAAAGGATCGCAGTAGAAATAAATAACGCATGGTTCGTAACAGACATCGGTAAAAACCTACTCTCTGTGAGTCAAACGCTTAATAAAGGAGTAACTTTCAAAGCCATTGGTTCTAAATGCGCTTTTATGAAAGCAAGAATTCCTATTGTCGTCGGAAAGCTCAAAAATGGATTATTTGAGCTGAATTTGAACACTTTCGAATTCTTCTGAAGCGCATGTCACGATGGTTAAAAACTTGAGTCTTCAACAATGGCATGAGCGTCTCGCTCACCAAGACAAGCGGCACGTGATGATCCTACTGCGTGACAGATCTTTGCCCTTTGCCAATGACAAAGAATTTAATAAGGGATGTCCATATGGTAAACAACACCGGAGGCCTACAAGCCAAGGACAGAGAGAGCAACATCCCCAGGTGAAATAGTCTTAGCCGATCTGTGTGGACCAATGGAAGAGGCATCCGTCGGTGGTTCGAAGTATTGCCTTGTAGTCAAAGACGACTATTCGCGGTTCCTGCTGCGGAAGTGCCTGAATGCATTCGCATTTTTTTTTGCCGAAGCAAGAAATGCAGGTATCACCGTGAAAACATTCATGAGCGACGAGGGTACGGAATTCGTCAATCGTACCGTAAAAAATATTTTGAGCGAATCCGGAATCACAATGAGAACAGTGATGCCGTACACCCCAGAACAAGTTGGTGGGATCGAAAGAGAGATGAGAACTCTCGTCGAAAGCGCCCGTACCATGATTCACGCAAAGAATTTGCCGAAGCGATTATGGGCTTGCCACATAATCAACCGAACTGGACCGACGTCAGTTCTTGGCAAAGCGCCCATACAGTTGTGGTCAGGAAAATGTCAATTGCCCAATCAACATTTCAGGGCATTCGGCACAACCTGCTACGTCCATGTACCCAAGCCAAGAAGAACCAAAAGTGGTCAGCGAAAGCTCATGAATTATTGGAGCATGGCAAGGTTCCAATTAACGTTGACTACGTAAGACAAACTCAATACTTTATTTATAATCACACTTAGTCAATTATTCAACTCCACCATCATAATCACACGCCCCAAAAACCTCCCCTCCAACGAAACCTCCCTGACGCGTCTTCACGCCCTCCCCTTAAAAAAAATTGATAATCACAATGACGAATAATAAATTCAGTTGAACCAAACAAAAATAGAAGATGAAAATACTAGAGATAATAGAACGAACTACAACAACTGATGGAGGATGCAGAGCGGGAAAGACCGAGGCACATCACTCTGGACGGAATTCGTCAAATAGCTTGTATGAAAAACAAAACAAAACAAAAAATAACAATAATAATCATGGACGAAGGTCATAGTCACAAAATCGAGAGGGAAGTGTGCTTTTACGAGTGGACGATCGGGATGGAAGGGGAAGAGTCGAGGATCGGACAGCAGGAGAATCAGGTGATGAATCCGGAAAAGTTACAAACTGAGGAGTTGAGGTTGTTGGAGCAGAGCTTCCATCGTTGCGCAAGCGGATTTGAGTTTGATGAACTCTATGTTCCCGGCCTAGGTCAGACGTCACCAACCGGATTGCGGGCGAAAGGACCTCTGATACGAAACCCTTGAACCACTGCGGATGTTTTTCGTGCGGTCGCGGCATAAACCAGACTTTTGTGCCGACAGCGAAAGGAGCGTCTTTTTCTGTTTTGTGGTCTAGCGGCGGAACCGGAGCGATAGAAAGATGTGTCCTCGGAGGAAAATTGAAAATGAGTGACATTGGAGAAGATGACACCGAGGTAGGCACGGCATGCTGGACAGACATGAAGCGTAACGATCTATCGAGCCAAGAAGATCCAGGCATATCACGGGCGGCTTTCCGGAGTCCTTGTTTGGCTCTATGAACTGCTGCTTCTGCCCTCCCATTACTTTGAGGGTTGTATGGTGCTGTTAATTCGTGCCGGATATTCCGTGACGCCAAATACGACTTGAACTCCTCTGAATTGAAAGGAGGCCCGTTATCAGTCACAATGGTATGGATTAATCCAAATGTTGACATGAAGCGCTTTAGGAACGTAATAACTTTAGATTCTACCGTTGAAGCCATCTCTTCGATTTGGATCCAATGAGAAAATGCGTCAACGGCCAGTAAAAACGTTTGGCCCTCGAGTTCAAAGAAATCCATGTGCATTCTTTCCCAAGGAAAGGACGGTTCAGGGCGAGGTATTCTGTTAGGAGCGTCAGGTTTCCGCGAGGCGTGGACGTTACACAGATCGCACGTCGAAGACAGTTGCACCAGATCAGCGTCAAGATTCGGTCACCAAACTAACGATTCGGACGCTTCCCTCATTCGGGAGAGGCCCGCATGACCTTCATGCAGGGTTTGGAGTACGTGTGCCCGGAGCTTTTGTGGGACCACCACCCGTCCATTCATTTCGTACTGTGAAGTATCTTGATAGTTCCTTGTCTGCCGGTTGTGAACCCCACGAGGTGGGAAGCAATGATATAACCTTTTGCAAAAGTTCATCACTTTGAGTTGCACTTTTGATGATGTCATGGCTCAAGAGGGGTGAGCATCGTGAACGAAGGCGACATGGATAACTTTGCTATCCACGGCGGCAGGTAAGCGAGATAACGCATCTGCGTATGGTATGGCATTTCCGGGTTTATATTGCAATTTCCGCCCACCTAATTAACCGAGAGACCGCTATAACAGGAATGCCTTTATCGGGAGATAAAATAGTTTTCAAAGGTTGATGATCGCATTCAATAATGAAGGGTCGGCCAAACAGGTAGCGGTGGAACTTCTGAAGACCGAAAATGATTGCAAGGGCCTCTTTATGAAGTTGAGAGTACCGGCGTTGAGCGGGGTTCAGGGTCGCAGACTCAAAAGCCAGAGGTCGAACGACACCATTTTTACGTTGGCTTAAAACGGCGCCGACACCATATGCAGAGGAATCAGTTGTTAAAATGAGTTCGGCTGAAGGGTCGTAGATGACAAGAGATGTGGCCTGAGCTAACAAGTTTTTGCATTTTTCAAAAATAAGTTGGTTAGATTGAGACCAGTTCCATTGAACGTTTTTTCGTAATAGTTCATGGAGCGGCTCCAAGGCCGAAGATAGATTTCCGATAAAAGAACGGTAGAAGTTCATCATACCCAAAAAAGATTTGAGCTCGGACTGATTTCGCGGAGAGGGCATTTGCATGATGGATAAAACTTTCTCTGGGTCCGGAGATTTGCCAGTTTCCGACAATACTATGCCAAGAAATCGAACCGTGCTAGTGAACCATGATGACTTCGAGACGTTAATTTTTATGTTGTAATGATCCAAACGGCGGAGCACTTCGAGAACATTGGCTGAACATTCCGAGTACGACTTCCCCCCCACGAGGATATCATCAAGGTACGCGCGGCAAAAAGGGATACCCGACAAAACACGGTCCATGATCGCTTGAAAAATAGCTGGAGCTGAGCTTAATCCGAAGGCTAGACGGGAAAATCGAAAAAGCCCGACATGGGTGTTCACCGTGAGAAGATGTTGACTAGAGGGGTGTACCTCCAGCTGCAAAAATGCTGACGTAAGGTCGATCTTGCAGAAAATTTTACAATCAGTGAAATCATTAAATAAGTCGCCCGGCAGGGGTGGGGGATAAATAATGTCGGTTCGAATATTAGGATTTACCGAGCGTTTGAAATCGGCGCAAACACGAATGCCCCCGTCCTTTTTTTTTACGATAACCAAGGGGCTCGCCCACTCTGAATGGGATACAGGGTAAAGCACACCATCTTTTTGAAGTTTCTGAAGGGCTACTTCAACATCGGCACGAAGCGCAAGAGGAACCATCCGAGCTTTTTGAAAAACCGGAATAGCATCTGTTTTTGAAATTGATGTGAGCCGAAAAGAATTTAATTGGCTTATCATTGTCAACTATGCCAAAGGCACGAGGGAAGTGTGACGTGAATGACTCAAGGGGGCTTTCCGGTACAGATGTCAAGCCCGTTTTATTTTCGATTGTCGGAAAGGCTGCCACTTGAAGGCCAGAGCGTGGAGACGGTTGACAGGAAGTGCCTAGTATGATCCTCCAATCGGGAACAAATTTATCTAACAAATCACGTCCCAAAATTGCCCTCGGGTAGAGTCTCTTGACGATAATTATGGTCGCGTCAACAACAGTGGAGTGTTGCCATTGGACGGTTGTTAACAACCTCCCGAGCACGTGGATGGGTAAGCCATTAGCGGCGGATATGTTTCCAGAAAAGGGGATTAGCTTCGAAAACTGAAAATTTTCTGGAAGCAACGACGAATCTAGTAGCGAAATACTAGCGCCCGTATCAACGATGAATTGCTAGGGCACAGTAAAGTACGGGCAGCGGATTGGAACAACAAGTGGGTTGTTTAATGGGCACGGTTCATAGGGTCGAACTACAGGGATCACATATGAAAAGGTCGAACTGTTAGGCATGCGGCTTACCGTGACGTTTGCAGCCGCTGTCGTGATCATTTGGGTGTCGTTCCCGGTTCATGTTCAATCCGCGCAATTATCGGAGATGTCACAGAGTTGGCTCGACAGACCTCAGCCAAGTGTCCAGTTTTCCCACACCTCTTACAATTTAAGGTCTTCGCTTTGCACTGGGGAGGGGTGTGGTCAGCAAAACAATTCTTGCAGCGTTTGTAGCCACGGGGCCTTGTGCTGCGTGAAAAAACTTGCTTGGAGCGATCATAAGTGAATTTGTGTTCGCCTTGAGCATGAACAGGAGCGATCGGCGACATGGGAACCAAGGAAGAATTTTCTTTAATTGCCTGCGCTTCGACAGCAGCTTTCACCATGTCGTTGAATGAAGTATTGATCGGGAGCTTGAGCAGCGCTTCAATAATATGAGGTTGAGAAAACGAAGTTAAGAACTTGAGTTGTCGAGTGGCCTCATCCCCAGACAATTTGCCCCACTGACCTTTTGTAACCATACTAGTTAGGTACCTGATCAGCGTATTCCTGGATATCTTGTCCCGGAGAATATTGTAGAGTTGTCAACTTCAGGCGGCTGCGGATAACATCACTCGAATCCAACTTCTTGACGACTGCTTCGATGTCCTCCCAAGTCACGTCGTCAAATTCTTTCGGAAGCATCGCTTGGTGGAAGCGAACGTACTCATCGTTCGCAAGACCAACGAGAAACTCGTAGCATTTTCGACGATTATTGGTCAGTTTTCGAATTTCGAAAGCGATAGTGGCACGCTTAAAGTATGCAGGAATAGTTTCGCAGGGAAACTTCACAAGCTTCTCGGAAGAACACATATTATTTTATGAGAATACTAGGCCCGGAGCACTTTGAAAAAGAAATGTTTAATCCTCGTCGCCACTGAATTGTTGGAGCATGACAAGGTTCCAATTAACGTTGACTACGTAAGACAAACTCAATACTTTATTTATAATCACACTTAGTCAATTATTCAACTCCACCATCATAATCACACGCCCCAAAAACCTCCCCTCCAACGAAACCTCCCTGGCGCGTCTTCAGCTCAAAAAGGCATTCTAGTTGGGTACTGCAGGGAGAACGAGATGGTTTTGGGGTTTACGTCGATGGACACGTTATTTCGTCAGCGGACGTCATTTTTGAACCTGGCAATGAGACGACTGTTTTTTTAACTAAAAATGACGCTACACAAAAATGCTCTTCGAAACCTTCGGAAAATTTGGAATACGCTCAGATACCTCTAGCATTCAACAGGGACGACACTCTCAACGATTCAGAGGGAAAAATCGATATTGGGAGAGCGCCAGAAGAAACAGTGGAGAATGAGCCCACCGATGCGACTGAAATGGAATCAGCTCACTCAGAAAACGCTTCGTCCAGCCTTGATGACCATAACTTAACTTTTGCATCCAGTAGAATGGAATCTGAAAGCGAGAACAGGGTTGTGACTCGTTCTGGAAGGCAAGTAAAGCCACCAGACCACCTAAAAGAATTTGTCTGTGTCGCTGAAGAATCGATGAATGTCCAAGAAGCCCTGTCATCAGCCCCCTAGCGTGAAGCTAGGGATGAAGAATTGGAATCCCCAGTGAAAAACGAAGTCTTTGATGTGAAAATAAAGCAAATAATTGCCCGGAATTGTAGGCTTTTATTTACTAGAAAACGCGAATGTTAATGATTAAAAGGGTAATGTAATGAGCTTGTAAAGCCGCCTGCGGGAGCTAAATAATCGGAAGCCGATGGGTTCTGCGTAAAAAATTAAACTCAGATGGGACAGTCAGCGCCTTAAAGCTCGTTCAGCGACGAACGATGAACAATTTAGTCCTGTGGCGAGACTTGAAACTGTGAGGACAGTCATCAGTGTTGCTGCTAATGAAGACTTGCACATGCGCCAATTTGATGTGAAGACAGCATTTTGATATGGCTTTCTCAACGAAAAGGTGTTCGTGAGTCAGCCGGAAGGATACGACGATGGCTCTGGGATGGCGTGGAAAGAAGCCTATATATGGTCTTATGCAAAGTCCAAGCTGAGTATATGTATATCAGCCAGTGAAGCAACCAAGCAAATCATTTGGTTGTCACGTCTACGTTTTAAAATATAAGAATAAACACAAAATTGGATTTAAAGGGTTGAATAGGATCATTCTCCCAACGTTTAAGGCGCATTTTGGGAGTACTGTCTTTCTAGCGTGTCGTTTTAGTTTCGTTTGGCTATTTTCAGGGGACGAATCGTTACTTTTAGTCATGTTTGGGGTGTGGATGGTAGATTTAGCCATTTAAAAGGCGGGAATTGTTAGTTTTGCTCTATGGCCGTTCACACGTAATAAGCCCGGTCTCCTCCGCCTCTAATAAAAGGTGATTGAAACGTTCGCATGTCTGAAGGGCACAGCAACAAAGGTCAGAAGTGAACCCGAGAGTCCCGACCCCCCCCCCACCCACCCACCCATCACAACGACGCTCCGTAGTGATTCACGAGGTTCTTTGTTTTTTTCGTCGGAATTGGACACGAATGTCGAAAGGCGAGTAAAAATTAACACACAAAAGAAGAAATGTAAGTGTCAAGCTGGAAAGCCGGTTAATTTCCGCCGCTGAACTATTGTATGACATTTAAACTTGCCCGCCCCTGTTATTATTCCTATTGCTGTGAACGGCAATTATACAAATCGACGATTCCAGGACTCCACAGAGGAGTGGGGAGGGGTCGCAGGAAAGCGCTGTGAATTTCATGACGATCGTATCGGGATGAAGGGAAATTCATTCAACGAGTTTGAATGTTCTATACCGAGTGAAAGGTTAGAATGCTGGAAATTGGAGTCGAACTAAAGTGAAGGACTAAATAGTTCAAAGATTACAGTCCGTTTTGTTGTTTGCTCTTGTGACAAGTAGGAGGATCCTGGTGGGGGGAGGGGAGTGATACATTTGTTTGCTTACAACAAAAAAGAGGAGCATTTTAATAGGTAACTCAATAACAAAATATCTCGCCTTCTCTGCCTGTTCCACCAGAATCTTCGAACAAGGGCGAGGGTATAGCAATATAGAAGAAGAAAAGCGTCTAGAAGATAACGGCTTTAATTGTTTTTCTTGTAACTAATGGAAATGAAAAATCTTTTCTCCTTCTTTTCTTCTTTATCGCACAGGACAGATTTTCTTACTTCTTTGGACAGCTTGGCTGTAATTTCCGAGCAATATTGTTCCCGAAAATGAAACAATTCTGTTCTTCACTCTTTTTTTTTCACCCTCGAAAAACACCGACAATGGGACGCTCTTCCGGCTTTCGAAACGCTATTTTTTTTCTTTTTATTGCCTCGACCTGCGAGAAGTCAATATCGAGTTTAGGCAAACAGTGCCCAGGAGACTTTGATTTGACATAAAAACTATTCCGAAGGCGATAGGGCAAGAGGTGACGCGAGTATTACAGTAAAACCTTTTTTTTTTTTTGTAAAAAAGGAAATTGTCTCGCTATAACTACCAGCTTATTCCTTCCATGGACAATTTCAAACAAGCAGGTGTTGTAAAGATCCGGTGAACGAGGAACTTCTGGAAGTGTTATTATCCTCTTGATTAATTACTGAACCCCTTTTAATGGAAAATACCGTTCTCCGGGGTCTGATTAGTTTTTAACAATTTTCCAACGGGCTGACGCCATTTCTAGTTAATCAGATAAACATTAATTAATTAAATTTTAGATGGTGAAACTTTCATAATAGCATTGCTATTACCTAAAAATTGAAATAATTGTGTCTGCCCAATTAGTAATCTCTTTTTAATTGTGTTTCAATAATAAACTCTTTAAACCGAGGTATTTCAAGGCCTTCTCTCTTCATTTACCGACGATCTATTTGAACTGAAAACCATCTAGAGAGTTGAGATTGAAGGGATTTACTGCTTTGAACCGTATCGTAAAATGACCAGTCGATTCCAGCGTGAACACTAGGTCATGCATATAGGATTAAAATGAAACGATGATCCAGGAGAATGAGAGAGAGAGAGTGGGTGAGAAGGGAAAAAATGATCAGATTTGATAGCCCAATCACCACACTAGGCTCTAATCCGACTTCATGAACAATCAAAAACTTTGATGTGCGATTAATATCGATCTCTGTATTATGGAATGGTGTAAAGTTTCACGCTTACCATCCCCGCCAAGTAAATGAATGCTGAAAGCGAGGTGTTTTCCATTTGAGCCTCTCCATACGCTTATTGTTTTATTGTCTCCGTAATCTCCCACCATCACCACCCTGTATTGTTAAAATTCCTTTTGGGTTTTTAAACGGTTCGATGAGCAATCCAACGCTTCAAATCCTTTAAAATGAACGCGAGAGCAACGCTATTATTATAAAAAACATTTTGAAACAAACAATTGAACAAGAGCCACGTTCTGTTGCGCTCTTTCAGTGAGAGGGTTTATAAGTCGCAGAAAACTATTTGGGAACATTTTAAAAGCGAACAAATAAAACCAAAACTTTTGTTTTCCCCCCGTTGGAATCCCACGGTCGTCGATAATTAGTCCTCCGTCTCGCTTTTGGGGGGATTGAAAGTCAATATTAGACGCAATTAGAATACTGTGGAAGAGTATTAGCCAAGCGAGGGAGAAGGCTGTTAAAGCTTGAACACTTCGCCTACCCCTCAGATGACGACGGGACCCAGTGAAGAGCCAACTAAAGCCGTTATACAAGAATTTATTTTGTAACTTTCAAGCACTCAAACTGTATTTAGACTATAGAAATGGAGTTGGTTTCCGTTTTTTGTTTTGTTTCGTAACGAGGGCGGCGAGTCGTTTGAGCAAACGACGTCGTTCCTCTCCTAGCTTACTGAACGGGACAGTACCCACTCCTGTCAGAATCTGTTATAGCTTGTAAGACCGCGGTCCGCGTTAGCCAGCAAAAGACGGACAAATGGAACCATTCCAACTCAAGTGACAATATAACGTATAGTATATAGGCAGAGTATCACGGCCTCGGGCGTGACAACTCGCGGTGCGTCTCAGGTTGAGACATCTCAGAACTATGATTGAGGTATAGAGAGTTTAGGTAAAAGGGATGCTAATTGATCCATCTCCCCCCACCCACCACCTCACCATCATTATGTTCGAATTGAGTGAATTAAGACCCAAGAAGTTCCATTCTCACTCATTCTATTTCTCTCTATATCCCTTCAGCTTTCTAAGCGATATCCATTCTATGCTTCCTCGCCCCTTTTCACTGTCTGTCTTTTCGAATCCTCAGTATCCGGAGATAATTCCTATACAGAAGATAATTCTCCACTCTAAAAAAAAATTGTATTAAGTTGTTAGAAGGATTTCCGATTAATTCAGGAATATAAGAAATGAAATAAGAAAAAGAGACATAAATTAATAATACAAATGAAGTAAATTGTTTGTCTGATTCTTTTTTGTTATTCAAAAATCCCATTGAAATCCACTGATTTTTACGTAAGACCGGCAACAATTCCTCGAACGTTATTCACAACGGAATTCGGATGAAGCAAAAAGTCAATGTTATTCATAAAAAAAAAGTAGGTTAGAACAAAAGATAACATTTTATACGAGTGAATTGAAAAGAAACTCTAATTTGGGATTAGTCGCGTGACTTTGATCCGTCCTCTTATTTTCTCCCCCCCCCCCAGTATTTTAATCGATGAAAAGCGATTAAAGGGGAGGTGTACAGATGATTCTCTCCCCACCCCTCCACAACACCAATTACCCGTCGACAGAAGTAGGACAGGAGGGGGTTAAATAACCAGTCGTTAACCGTATTATACTGTCGGTACAGTACCTACTTATTATTGACTCTTGATGAAATGATGAGATGCTTTATTGTGGGCACCGTGAGATGCCTATAATAAGTATTTTTCCGGATGTTGCGAATTAGCCAGCTTTTTAGACGTTTCCATGGCCAAGGGTGGGCAAAATACTTTGAAAATGTATTTTAAATACAAAGCCCAAAATACTTTCAAAAATGTACTTTAAATACTGAAATACAAATACTTTTTGAATTGTATTTTGAATAAAATACACATACAATTTAAAATACTTTTCAAAAATTTTATTTCCACGGCAGATAGTGCGAAAAACACGAAAAATAAATAATTCAAAAATATCAGGTCCTTCAATAGACAAGTTGACAAAATGTAGCAGCGCGAAATGGCGCTGCGCCGCGATGCGCAAAGAAAAGTAGGCAAGTTGTCACGAAGTATTTAGTACCGAACCGGCGAGCACTGGTAGATCGTGAGCTGAAAAGGAGGTGAAGTCACTGGTGGACCTATATCGGGGCCCGGGGCGGAAATCTTCAAGAGGCCCCTAAAAGTCTCTAACTATACATAAAACCTCTATTGGTAACCTCTAAGGCCTTTTCCTAATTTTAGCCATGGCCTTTTCCATATATTGTAGGCAAATTACCGCTATTTCCACAGTCTATCCGCTAAACAGCGCTTATGCCAAGTTTAAAATGCGAATTTCTCCATTTTAGCCGCGAATGAGTGCTTTTTGTCAACTTCAACAGTAAATTAGCGCTTTTCGCCGCAAATTAGCAACTGATTAACGGGGTAATCCCCCCCCCCACCATAAGACATAAATATGCGGTTTTCCCTAACTTTAGCAGCAAAGTAGATTTGGTATCCTGTTCAGCGATCAGAGATGTTTCTTCAGCTTTCCTCAAGTTGGCGTTTTCCACAATTTTAGCTGCAAATTAGCGATTTTTTCTAGTGGTTTACTCAGTATGAGCTGAAAATTACTCAATATTAGCCGTAAAATTCTCGAAATGTTTACCACAAATTAGCATTTTTTGTTCACCGTAACCATACACTGTGGAATAGCGATTTCGTCTCAGTTTTAGCCGCGAATTTGCGAGTTTTTCACTCATAGCCATAAATTAGCGCTTTTTCTCAATTTTAGCCTCAAAGTCTCCCGAGGAAGCCGCGAATTAACGTATTTCCAATTTTTGACGCAAATTTAAATTTGTCTCAATTTTAGCAGTAAATTAGCGCTTTTTCGTAATTTTAGCAGTGCAGTAGCTATTTCTAGCCCGTGTATTAGCGAATTTTGTTCATTTTAGCCACGAATTGGTGTTTTCCGAAATTTTTACTGCAAATCGGCAATTCTTCCATTTTTGACAGTGAATTAGCACTTTTTGTTTCAATTTAGGCTGAAAATTAACTTTTCTCTTTATTCTAGCCAGAATAATTACTGATTTTCTCTATATTAGCCGCATATTGGCACCGCATTAGTATAATTTTTTTCAATTTTAATTATATGTAGAATAGGGCTTCATCTCAGTTCTATCCGTGAATCAGTGTTTTTTCTTTTACTTATAACCACGAATTTGCCGTTTACCTCAATTTTAGCCACAAAGTTGTTGTCAGAAGGCGGAATTAGAAATTCCAACACACTTTATCCGCGATTATTTTCCTCAATTTTAGCAGTAAATTCGCGTTTTTTTTCAACTTTAGCTGCTTTGAAGCGTTTCTATAATCTGTGAATTCGCGAATTACCTTAATTTTTCAGCCACGAATTCGTGATTTCCTCAAATTTTAGCCGGGAATAACACTTTTTCCCAATTTGAGCTGAAAACGAGAGTTTTTAATTATTTATGACAGGCTAATTATAGTGAATTTTTCAATATTAGCTGTTTTTTTTTTACATTTCAGTCCCACGTTGCATTTTTCCTTCAATTTTTGCTATTGATTAGCGTTTATTGTTTAGTTTTAGCCTCGAACAGAAGCTACGCATTTGCGTTTTGTCAATTTTTCAAGGTTTAGTGACTTTGTGGGTCGCGCTCTCTTTGGTATACAAAATAACGGCCAACGAAAAATTTAGAGATCTTTTTTATAACGACAATGAAAAATTGGGAAAATACGAACTCGCGATCAAACTAACTTATGTTGTTTTTTTTAACATAATATTTGTTATTTTTAAAAATAAAAATTGAGGTTTGTTAGCTGTTGGCACGCTACAGCTTCTACCAATTTTGGCCACGGGTTAGCGCTTTTAATCAATTTTAGCAATGCAGTAGGGATTCTTTCGTTTGTTTGGCGATTTTCCTCCATTTTAGCCACGATTTGGC